>OY744483.1:276853277-277397422 GCA_963556165.1 Tipula helvola
ATTATTGAATTCACCAGATAAGTAATGTACGATTGAACAAATTTGTGATGCTGACATATTGCGAGATGACCTCAATAGACTTAGTGAGTGGTGCGATAAAAACTCATTATTACATTAAGGGTCGATTGTATGAACACCGCTACTCAAGGATTTTAGTTTCGTCGATTGTATGAACGATGCTAAATAAATATTTAGCCTCTCTTTTATTGCAGTTTTATAGCAGTCTTTAGTATGACTGGCAATACTTTTTCTATGACGTTTATTGTGTTGATGTTTATTAAACATTTTTTTTTTGTTATTTAGATTAGAGGAATATTATTTTATGCAGCAAATTTTTATATATTTTTGTACGCAGGAGAATAAAATTCAATTTTCGAATTTGACATTTTCTTCCTTGTTGAGTCTATTTTTAATAATTATATTCTTTTATAAAAACGTCTCGTTTGTAATTTTGTATGATACACCACATTTGAAATGTAAAAAAAAAAAAAAATTTTTTTAGGCCCGAACACTGCTAAATAAAAAAAATCCGAGAGTAATGATTAATCACTACTCAAGGATTTTACTCTTCGTCGATTGTATGAACGTTGTTAAATAAAAATTTAGCCTATCTTTTATTGCAGTTTTATAGCAGTATTTTGTATGACTGGCAATACTTTTTTTATGACGTTTAGGTACTTTGTTGATGTTTATTAAAATTTTTTTTTTGTTTATTTAGAGGAGAATAAAATTTCAATTTCCGAATTTGACATTTTCTCCTTGCTGAGTCCATTTTTAATAATTGCGTTGTTTTATAAAACTGTCTTGTTTGTATGATACACCACATTTGAAATGTCAAAAAAACAAAAACAAATTTTTTTAGTCTCTGATTCAGTCACCAAACAGAGAGGATAAAACGGATGGTAAAAAAAATCATCGATCAACCCATATTATTTTTGAAACAAAACCGGCAAGAAAAAATATTTTTTTTATTATTGAAAATGTTTATTTGCACCGATGCTAACATATGTAGGTACATTTATATAAACAAAAAATAACGATTTTGTTTTATTTTCCTTCTTTTAAATTGAATTTGTTTACAACAGAAAAGAAAAATAACTAAAGAACTAGATAACGACTTTCCTTTGTTCTTCTTATACCGTTAATACCTCGGTGCATTACATCATTTGCACGTTTTACTGTATAAAATGTTACGAGAAAATGTGCGATCGACATTATAACGCGCTAAAGATAATGTCAAGTAAAACAATAAAAGTTAAAAACGAAAAAAGAAAAAAGAAAATCTGCGAGAATTCTCTTTTGACTACAGAGAGTTTTCAAAGGTTTTGGAAAAAACCAAAATCATTGATGAGATGCCGGTAATGAAATTACATCCTGCAGTCACTTTTCTTCTTTCCTTTATCATTTATGATGAAACATGCAGCCATAAATATGTATTTTATCAATATCATACACCAATGAGCAATTGGTGTCATAAACCATAAGAATCGAAATTGATGAGATAAAAAGCCATAAACTACAGCCGTAAATTATAATTGACCACAATATTTTAATTACAAAAAACCAACGTAATATAAACTATTTTTAGTTTAAAATTTAATTGAACGAGTTAACTCGTTCCTATGCATTTCTGCAAGTAACATATAAACGAGTTAACTCGTTCCTATGCGTTAAGTGGTTAATTATCTGATTTAGCATCGTTCATATAATTCAAACTGCGCTAAATCAGAGGATTAATCATTTATCCTCGTTCATACAATCGGGCCTAACAACTATTTATCACAGGTTTCGGTCACAGTCTTGATGAGATACATGTATAAAATTTTGTCGTATGGATTTTTTTTTTGACATTTTAATAAAGCATAACCTAAAAAGTGTTTTTATTTTTGTTCTTTTTAAAATTTGAACCATATTGACAATAAACATAACATACATTTTAGTGGAAGTGAATAATGTGTAACGACGGAGCGTTATAAGTTTGGTATGGTATGGCGGTGTAATGACGTGTACAATGTCTAATACCAAAGCAAAACTGAAGAGTTGAGTGGAATCGAATACACACTCAACTATCGTATAAACAGAGGTTTTTTTATGCGTATATGGTCGATGGGGGTAATTGACGATTTCGAGTTGCCATCTGTCGGTCATGCTCAATATGATTTGCTGGTTCAGCTATTAAACGCATTGGACATTTGCGCGCTGGCGTCATATAATTTTTGACAAGAAACAAAATTAATAAAAAAACTTTCTTTTTGGATCAGAGCGTGGAAGAGGCATGACACGAAGACAAAACGCTACTATTGAGTTGTTATACTTAGTGTTACATTACATTACATAGAGTGCAAATAAATTCGTGGAAATTGATTTATGGAAGTGTGCGACCGATGCTTTGTGGAATGACGCGTCTGTCAAATTTTTTTTTGTATTAGACGAGGATAATATATATAAATATTATTTAATTACATCCCAAGTACAGTAAATTCGCTAGCGGTTGTATATACATATATCCGATCTATATGTACATGTATGTAGTTATATGGATATGTTTAACTAATAAACAAACAACAAAAATAAAATGAAAAGTGAAATGATCCAGTGCCTCAAAAGATACGCACACAGCATTCGATACGCGTGGTTAAATGAAATTAGGCTGTGCATAACAATTATAGTCAACCCGGACGGTTCCAGTGGTAATAAAGCCCAGCTTGACGGAAGAAAAAATAGGGTGACATCAAAAATAAAAAAATATTTTTCTTTGTCTTTATTTAACTTATTATTATTATTGTAAATATTGTTAATAATTTTTTTTTGTATTTTTTTGTTGTTTATTATCAATTCTAATCTCTCTGTGTCTGGTAACATTCGGCCAACAGGTGCGGTGTTACGTGTGTTTTTTTTATTATTTCTAGAGTCAGTGGCGGGTTCGGCGAGCTCACGGAACTCTTCACGGACAACGTGGGATCGTATTTGTCATTTAATTAGATAAGGCAAATCTTATCTAATAAAATTTTCCTTTGGTTCGCATTGTGTGCGCTGAAAGAAAGATTAGAAATGTAGTGTAGATTTATATATATATAAGTTTTGTTTTCGTTGCATTATATCGAGGAAAAAAAACAGAAGAACATAGTTTTTTTATAGTAGCATGGTCTATGACCAAGACAATGTACATATTAGCAAAAGAAATAAATATTATAATGTGTTTAAATAATTTAATCATGTGGTAGTAAATTCAATGTGTTCAGGGGGATGAACACCCATGGGATGAGAGCGGGCGGTAAGGTGTAATATTAATATTTAGTTTCAGGTAAGGCAGCAAAAATCAAGTTCTACGAGGCACCACCAACCTTCACCCACCCCACACTGAGCAATAGCCGACAAAAGCTGCAGGTGGTGATCGTGGAATGTCTGTTGGCGAGATGGATTCCAGGTCCTGGATGCATGCTGAGTTTAACAAGCATAGGAAGCGATTGTTGATGTGAGGTTCAAAATTCCCACTTCCCCAAGTGATTGCAGCATCCGGCTTTGACAACCATTTCGTTACAAATGTCTAATTCGAAAATTAACAAAATGCATATATATCGGTCTTTTTTGCTGTCAAAATTTTTAAGGTTATGTATTTATCTTATACAAAATTAAACAATGTTCAATTTTTAATTTTTGTCGTAAGATAAAAAAATATGGTGACCTTACACAATCAGAGCGATTATTATTTAGCTATGTCTGTCAGACAAAATTTGTACATGAATCATCGCCTTTATTCGTCTAAAAATCGAATACCACAACACTCGAGTTCGGTGTTTTTTTATTTTTAGATTATTTCCTTGCTTAGGCTACTAGATTTCCTTAGATTACTATTTCGGTTTGAAAAGCCAGTGGTATGTTATATTTTTTTGAAATTTTTTTTAAGAATTTATTTCTTAAGTCTGGCCCGTTGTACATTTCAACTAAGCTAAGCTAAGCGATGTGAGCTAAATTCTTTTCTGAAGGTTGTAAACACAAAATTTTAAAGGGAAGATATTAAATGAACATTGTATTTGTATATAAGCGTAGTTATCAGCTAAAAAGTGCAAAGGGGTGAGCTTAGCGAGCTAACTAAACTAACGAAAACTGTATTTCTCGCTTAGCTTAGCTGAAATGTGCAACGGGCATAACCTTGTTGAAATATGTTTCGATTTCAAATTTGTTTGTTTATTTTTTTGTTTTAAATTATATACAGTGAGACCATTTAAAATTCGGACAAAGGTAAAATACAAATATTCATTAGATTAATTACTATAATATCGGCGTTAAAATAATTTTTATTATTAGATATTTTTATTTATTTATTAGTGCAACAGAATAAGTAAAAAATAATAATAAATTCATTCATATATTAACAACATAATTAATTAAATAAAAAATGGCAGAAATTCATCACAATTTAATATTCGGACAGAGTACTTGTTTTTATAATTTCATAAATTTTAATTTCTACATTTTAACCTCTAACATTTTGTTGCATACTCTTTTCGCTTTAGCAAGATTTTAACACTCTTGGCATTGAACGAACTAATTTTTGTGTTAATTTTGGCCTAATTTTGTTCCATTCGTCCTGAAGCATAATGTGCAATTGAGTCTTGCTCGGAATATGATGTTTTCTTATTTGCGTAACCAATAGATGCCACAGATTCTCAATTGGGTTTACGTCTGGAAACTGAGGTTCAAAAATTGGGACAGTTATATAGCAAATATTCTTGGACAACACACTCTGATAGTATTGAACATTTTCCAAGATATTCAGTTTTTTTGCACTCTGTTTTAAATTTTCATTCAACATTTTTTAATAATTGTATTAATTCATGTTACCGTTAATAAATACCAAATTCCAACACCTCTGCTTCCATACACCCCCAAACCATCACTGATCCGCCACCATGTTTTACTGTTGGTAAAGTATTTTTGATGTTGTATTCATTATTTGGTTTTCTCCACACTTTCCCTTTTTCATCGCAAGCAAATACATTAAATTTTCTTTCGTCAGCAAATAAACCAGAATTCCAAAATTCCTCATTCTTACTTAGGTGCGTTTTACAAAGCTGCATACGCTTTTTTTTAATTAAATTTATTGATAAAAGGAGCTTTTCTTGGTGTGCACTCATTTTAACCGTAGCTTCTGATGACTTTTCGAATAGTTTCAGCACAAACACATTTACCATTGCGTTCCTCCAATTGGATTTCAATATTGCAGCACTAATCATTGGATTATCTCGAGCCTGGCGAATTATCCATCGCTTAAACTGCTGGCTTAATAGAGTTGGTCGTCCTTTTTGGTTGTATAGAATCAATTCTATCCTCAGTTTTATACTTTTTGATAATATCAAAAATGGCAATTTTGCTTAAATTTAAAATTTCTGCAATTGCACGGCAAGATTTTCCCTTTGCATGATGGGAAATTACCAATTGTCGCTGGTCAGACGTTATATTTTTAACTTTTCCTCCCAAATTTAACTTTATAATTTAACTTATCTATACCCGATTTGAATTTTGCGCACAAACTAAAGTTTTATTTCAAATTTTTCTTTCCTTTTTAGTTGTCACGTACAGTATAAAAAAATTTGAAGGATTTCCCTTAATAATATTTCTATTTTTGAGATGCAAACTACTTTTACCACACATATTATCACTTTGTCCGAATATTAAATTGTGATGAATTTCTGCCATTTTTTATTTAATTAATTATTTTGTTAATACATATATGAATGAATTTATTATTATTTTTTGTTTATTTTGTTGTACTAATAAATGAATAAAAATATCTAATATTAAAAATTATTGTAAGTCCGATATTATAGTAATTAATTTAATGGATATTTATATTTTACGTTTGTCCGAATTTTAAATTTTATCACTGTAAATAATAAACTTTTTGAAAACATTAATTTTAATTCAATAAATTTAATTACCCTGCTGTACATTTCTATCTCTAGAAATTACATTTAATTTAGTTTTTATCAAAATTATTTTTACACACAAATTTGTTCTTATTATTATTTGTGTAATATGGAAAAAATCAAAATAAGACAGTTAATCAATTAAATTTAAATGATAAAGTCGCTAATGTTTCGAATGCAAATGGTCACTTTTTATTTATTCTCTATAACATTTCGCATGTGGTACAAAAATTCGTTGTTAACATCACGTAGAATCTTATCCCACTCGGTTTTCTGGCACCTTGCTATAAATTTATGGTCTTGTTAGATCATAAATATCTTTCACTTTAACTTAAACGTCTGCAGGCTTAAAGCGAAACCTTGCCCTGGCCAAGTCAAATAATTATGTTCAAGATTTTTGTATAATTTCATGGCAATGTTGCTTCTTATGTATGGGAGCATTATTGCGCTGAAGAGCAAATTTTGGGTTAGTACTGTATATTTTTTGTTGTTAACAAGCGGTAGAAGAAGAATTTCTTCATAAATTTATAAAATTCCATACATTTAATTAAATTTCAATTTTGCTCAGGTTTCCAAAAAACGAGTCTATTAGTACTGTTTGTTCCGTACACTTCAAAAGAGAAAATTTTAAACCGTATTGTACACGAAGAGTTTTAAACAGTAATGCAGTAATCCTTCAATATTTGCTTTCGAACAAAACGTAATAATTTAATTTAGAAATCTTTTACGTAAAAGTTGTAAATGAAATTTTATACGTGTTTGACGTTATAATTAATTGGATCATAAAATAAATTAAGATCATAATTTAACATGATATTTTTCGTATATTTGTATGTTAACATGTCGTCTTTAGGCTAACATTTTTGCTATCAGTTCACTATCATTAAAGTCTCGTGGTAACATATCTTGATCTGAACTTGGAATGGTAGATAATAGTTCATAGGAGTTGGATTTCCACTTCCTTAAATTCATTCCATAGGACTGAAGTGTGTTTAATAAATCCTTTTGTAAAACTTCTGCTTTTTCTATGTTATCTACGCTATACAGCTAACAGCAAATCGTCCACATAAAATTGTTCCCGAATCAACTCTGCGACTTCCGGATTAGAATTCTCGCAATCTATTGAAATTTGTTTCAATGATCTGGTAGCTTGAAATAGTGCACATGACAAAGTAAGTTAAAGTTAGTAAGTTACAGTTTTTAGGCGATAATGTCGAATTGGTTCATTTATCGTTTTATGCCACACAATCCGCTGGTAATCTCTTTCTTCTGGATGAATACATAGTGTTTTTTTAATAAAGTTGCAGCAGGACCTTTTAACAAATTTTTCAAATGCTGCACTTTTTGAGCATCAGTTAAGTGTGTTTCATGAATGGCGGCCAAATACATGTCCTTGAATGATGGGCACTCGTTATAGTCCTCGTAGAAAGGATTCAACCTTAACTTTGGTAAATTTACATCGTGCGTGTGTTTGGTAATTTCCGAAACCTCTTCTATAAATGACTTTTGCTGCTCAGCCAAGGTAGCAATAGAAGATATGCCCGCATTAGTTGAATTAAATTCATTTAATCTTCGCTCAGCTCGACGTAACTTCACTTTTAACTCAAAATAATCACTTTCAAACTTATCGATATACATATGTATGGTTTGAAGTCAGCACAGCTGATCTTCCATATCATTAAATTTTTTCCACAAATCATCAAGTTTTTCAAGCCTAATCTGAACGTCATCAAGACTGGTATCATCGACCAACGCCAGATTCGTAATTCTTGTTAAAGTTCCCTTTAATTGAGAGCATTTATTTCTCAAAAGTTGAACTTCCGTCATATTTATTTAGTTTTTTTTTAATTATTACCCATATCAACAAAATATCATAAACAAAGTCCGAAACTGTAATAAATTTGGTTAAATATAGCTCACCAAAATACAAATCTTGATTGTGTTGATGTCAAATTATTACTGACTGATGGAATAAGTGCCACGGATTGTGTATAAATACCCGACTTTAATCTGGTGATGCACCTTGGTATTCAAATCGACACATACTGTTTTAGTTTTGTTTAAGCACGAATCCAGACCTTTTCTACACTTCCAGCGCCAATGAAATACGCACGTTTATCAATAAATTTCAGTGAAATTTTATATCTACGTTATTAAGCCGATTCTGTAAGTAGCTCCTACTATATAAAATCGTATTATGCACGCTCTGAAGAATTTCTGGGGTTACATCATTTGGGGTTGGATTTCTTTGATAAAATAAGAGCCAAATTTAAGAAATATGTAATGCGGTACACTACTACTGATATTATGGTACCATTAATGAAAAATGGTTTCACCAATATTTTTTACATGAACAACCAATCTAGGACCGAACTAGGTGGCAAGTTTGTGGATGTATTTTAATAAAATTTTACATCTGAGACTGATATAGTCGATTTTTTAAGTAGTTCCTAATATAAAATTAAAAAATTCCGGCTCTGAAAAATTCCTTCGGCCATAATGCTTTAGTCGATATTCTAAATCAAAAATTATATTCGCCAAATTTATTTTTACATGCTGAGCAAATTCAGACTATCTTCCTAACTCTATAGCATCAAATGGAACAAGCTGATTTGTTGACGGATTTTAGTGAAATTTTATATCTGAAATATTTTGTTGTTATTGAAAATAATTCCAAATAGAAAACCTATTATTACATGGCCTGAAGGATTTTTTTCGGCCGTAAGGTTGTGCTGAGATGAAAATTTATAAATTAAAGAATAGCCCAACGGCAAAAACTATTTTGGAACATTACTCGTACTAATTGTGTTACGGTCGAAATCGATACCATAAACCAAAAAATAGATTTGTCAATTTTGGTTTTCCATACACAGCCAATTCGGCCAATTTTTGCCACCTCCAGCACAAAATGGAATAAACACATTTATCGATGTGTTTTTGTGAAATTTTATATTTGAGATATTAAGCCGATCCTATAAATAGTTCAAAATGTAAAATTTATTAAATCGTGTCTTAAAGAATTTTTTGAGCCATATCATTTGGGTTGAAGTTTAATTTCTTAATTAAAATATTTAAATTGTATGGAAATTATTATTTTTCGGTCCATCCTCTGAGTTTTTAGGACAATGTAAGACATCTGGCCACCCGTAATTGTCATTTTTCTAAAATGAAACAAATATTTTCATTTAAATTTACATATCAATTTATTAATAATTAATAATAATTAATAATAAGCGGTGAACCAAAAGTTCTAAACAAAATACCAGAGAAATGCGATTAGCAGGAAGGTAATGAAAACATACAATAAAAAAAAAATATTTTACGGAATTAGTTTGGAACGCAAAAAACACAATTTTTAAGAAATAATTGTATTGGCACGCCAATAACCAACTACTTGCGAACACTGCTTTAGAAGGCTCTACTATAAGACGGAAGAAAATTGGGTAAATGCTTAACACTTTTAAACAGTTTTTTAAGATGAAAATTCAAGGCATTTCTTTAATTTATAATTTTTTAAATAAAATTAATTTTTATTTTTAATTAATTCCAATTATTTGAGAGTATGAAATGGATTAGCGGGAACAATGCATAAACGAATAATACGCAATAATACTGTTTTTTTTGTTTATGAAGATAAAGAGAACAAAAGGAAAACCCTAAAAATGCTAAATTGGGCGGTATCACACTCAGTATAGCGGCGTTTCTTTAGTATGAATTGTTGTAAAAGTATGACCTACACAAATGTCCATTTGGGTATTTAAAGGGATATAGCTGTAAATATTTCTTGTAAGTGCCTGATGAACTAATTATCTCATGTAATAAGGTGTACTATTTATTAAAATACCTGTAGCAATGATAAATAAATGAAATGAAAATTAAATTCGTTACATGTCTCCATATCGTAGCCTTTCGTTTTCTATGTCATAAGTGTTATGTCTCCATAGCGTGCCCTTTTGTCTGTTAAGGGTTAATATATACGCGTAAAATCGAATTTAATTCGCTTAAAAAATTCAATCACTTGAAAATAATTTTAGTTATTTCACGAGTACCACTATATCACTAGATTCACATGTGGCTTAGTGGACTGTCCAATTTAGTACAATTTTTTTTTTTTTTTTTTGGTAAAATTGGCTCTACTTTAATATAGCGCATAACTAAAAAATAATTTGCTTTGTTACTGTCATATCCAACTCATATTCATCACAAACAAATTTTGTTTTTTATAGCCATCCATTTTAAAAGTAAATAATAAGACATTTGCTCTTCATAACAGACATCAAAAAGCGTATGAGAGAGTAGATTTTATTTCAAAGAAGTCATTGTTTAAATTTATTTTATGGTTCATTGAAGAATAAAATTTGCTTATGTACCACGCATCGTAACATTTGATGAACAAATATTTTTTTCTTAAATTGATTCCGCATCTATGTACTATATGCCACACCGCACTGTATCTATATGCGCAATACATAAATATGTATAAACATTTAGATGAGTCATGATGATGTTGATTTTTATTATTTTTGGGGTGGTTTTACATGTTATGTATCATTGAATTTACTTTATATAATCGATCTACATACGTAAAGTGGCTACCTATATATCACTTTATAATCGAATGTACAACACAAAAAATAATTTGCATAAGAAAAGTAACAGTATAACACTAAGGTAAATTCCCATTTGATTGTCTTGCAAATATAACTGAGTGAAATTTATACGCTTTTACACACACTCTTCACTACACTAGCACAGTCATGCGAAAAATATTGATAAGCTTTTTATTTTTGAAAAGTCTTTTCAAATTTTTTTTTTTTGGTTTTGTTTGTTTACGTTTTTTTTTCGGTACACTAATTTCCCTTGGGTGAATATAATATTTTACTTTTTATTATTAAATTTATTAAGTTTTCAAGACATCTTATCGTGGTGCGCATCTCTTTGGGAAATTTACATTTTATAATAAATACAGTGTGTATAATTTTACGGGAACACCGCAGACTGTTTGGTTTATTAATTTGATGAAATGTATTTTGATCTGTTGACCTTTTTAAGTAGGCAAACAATGTTAATCAATTAACGCTTAAGTGAAGCCAATTATTTTTTTGTCGATCCATATTATAATCATACCTAAGATATGTTGAACAAACCTTTTTTTGTTATAATATTTTACAAACAAAATTATATCTTATGTGGCTATGGGGAGATCAATGATAGAGAGCAAATTCAATTCTCTAAACACCACATGCAAATCAAACAAAATATATTTATTTGTTTGCCAATCTTCTTGGAATCAACATAGATTAGTTCAATAAGTGGAAAAGTTTAATTAAACTTATACAATAAAAATGTAAAAGATGATTTTCAAAAATGTCTGGATGATATCAAATGTCACTTAAGGTACAGAATTATTTTTTGATTTGCAATTAAAAAAAAACCTAAGATGTACGGTATTTTACTGAGGGTCTCAAGGTAATTTTTTCGCATTAGTACTGTTTATGTAAAGGAATGAACGTTCTATAACTGTCACTGACTTTATTTAGAAACATGACCTAAAAATGTGGAAGATTAAAGCAAACACCACTAATCTTAAATTCAATTGGAATAATTTTTTAATAATCCAGACATTTTGCATTGAGCCTTGGCTTTGAAAAAAATCTTAAAAATTTTCAAAACATCCGAATAGTTGTAATTATCGGAATTGACTATATTCAAAATATTGTACCTGATCACAATAAACGACTAATCGTGACAAGAACTTAAAAGATTTATTAATTATACAATTTTTTGACTGCAAAAAATATAAGAATGATTTCTGTATCCAATGGGAGAATAAAACATTTCGTTACATTTAAATTTCAAATTTATTATAATAATTCTAAATATTGAAATGGAAAGAAACAAATTGAAAAAATTAATTTTATTAATTTCAGAGACAACCATTTTAATTTTATACCTTCTTAAACGTACCCCCACGCCAGTGTCTCTAAAATAAATCAAATTTTGTTGAATTGTGTAGACTTTGTGAAGTGGGGTAAACAAAACAAAAAAAAACAGACTACCCATATTTAGTAGATACAAATTTATTAATTTGTTTGCATTTTTTTTTTATGTTAAACATTTTTTTAGTATTTAAGTAAGGAGACAGACGAGCAAAATTCTTCTTCTCAAAAAAATAAATACTCAACTCATCCAACTAACAATAATATACATTCTAGTACTGACTCTGAATTTATTATTTACTTTTTAAGAATTATAATAAATGTACAAAAAATCTGCTTTGCATTTTAACACTATTCATCTTTTTTTCTGCTGTATTGTGCTGTTTACGTTTTGTTGGTTATATAATACCTCGTACTAACTATTGTGTCTGTCTATATAGAGTATGTATACTACTCGTGCAGCGGGAGTTGAGTTGGAAAATAGTCAGGAAAATTTATTTATTTTTATTTTGTTTTTATTCAAATATTATTTGTGTGCAAATTATAATAAATATAATTGAAAATATGTATAATAAGAAACATAAAATGTTTAAATGTATAAATAAAATTTAATGTAATGTAAACTATGTTGTTAATCTTGTAAATTACTTTTATTTATTTTAATATTTTTTATTGTTGCAAACAACATCAAAAAATATATTAAATATAATAAAATTTATTATATTTAATTTTTGTTAAATATTTTTTATGTTTTCTGGAAAATTTATTTTATTTATACAAAAAAAAATCACAATTTGAATGTATTTTTTTGTGATTTCAATTTGTTTGATGTTTTATTTAACATAAAGGTGTTAATATTATTATTTATTTAAAATATTTCGTATAGATTATAATTATATAATATGATATACGAGTATAATAGGATTTTTATTATTTTTGTCCTCTCTATCAGCAAATATAATAAATCACCAATGCAGCAGTAGACAACATAAATTATCTGTAGTGCAACATGATTGTTTTATTAGGATTAACCTTTAACTGGTATAGACAATAAAATAGGGTAGACATGTTTATTTTGGTTAATTTAGGGTTAGGTAGATGAGGCCTCAGTTATTATCACCTAAAACTGTATGTTTGTAGGACTCCTAAAGAATAAATTAATGGTTGCTTGTAGTTTCTGTTTATGAATCCAACAAATTATAAAAACTATTTTTTTTGACGTATATAATAAAAAATAATTTCGTAATTCCGGGCCCCAATCTCCCCAGAATTTTTGATAGTGATATAATGTATTTTAGGCCTATTTAAGCGATGCAACAAGTTGACAAGCGATTTGGCTATGTCTAATAAACTGTTGCCAGGCGATTGTAAAGCAAATTACATGTCAAACAATTACACATAATTTTTCATTATTGCATGTTTTATTCCTTCTGTTGCTATTTCTGTGGTTTTTTTGAGAAACTAGTTAACTGCAAAAAGACCATTTTTGGGAAATTGCATTTCAAACATAAATGACAAAATTACTATAATTCAAATAATTTTGAATAATTTATTTATTTTGTTTGTATTATCAAATTAACAAGATGGCAGAAATCAATTTACATAAACATATTTTGTAAAACCAGTTTTGTTATGATGTAAAATTAAAATATATCAAATATCCTGTTTTGATTTATCTGAATTTAAATTCATATAAAGTCGATATCTGCAGATAGCTTGTTTTATTAACAAACAAGAGGCACTTTGTAAATATTTAAGTAAAGATAACTTGTTAAAAAGAAAATTATTGAATAAATTAAAAAGTTTGAATGAAAATCGAAAATTATTGTGTAATTTTAAGAAGTTGATGAACATAATGGAATGATAAACATAAATATTCTTATGTATCCATAATAATATTATTACCGACGTTGCTACATTTACAAAAATTCCAAACGTGTTTTATTAACAATATAAAACAAAATTTAAAAGTGGGGTTATGAAGAACACAATATTTTTTTAAATCACAAGAATTTTAATATAATACATATATGCAACTTACGGTTTACTATAGAATAAGATTATGTTTATTATAATTATGATTTTACGAACAATAAATACACAGAAAAGTAGAAAAATAAAAGACATCCAATCGATTGAGACATCCGATGCGAAATTGCAAATTAACTACATTTAGAAATGCTATAATCAATTAGGCGTTTTTTTTATTTCATAACAAGTCGGTAATTGAAGTTATTTTTTATATTTAATAAAATCAAAGAGTTTCAAAAAAAAATTTTTTGTTTTATATTGATAGCTTATTATAACAAGTTCATTGAAAAAAAAAAAAAATTATGTAAATTTAACTAATATAGTAATAACTTCACTTATCTTTTTATTTAACCCTTAAATGACACATGGGGTCCAGTGGACCCCAGACGGTTTTCAATCGTTCATATTTAAATGTTTCCTCCGGAAATGCATCTCGTGTCCCCTCCCTTGCTAAAGTTGAGATATTGCACTACCTGTTTACGTACTCAGCGCAAGCCGGTTGACTGCTAGCAGCTGTGTAGAAATGTCTAAAATCACGGTGGGGTCCAACGGACCCCAGTGTGTCATATACGTATATTTGTGTGAAAATCGGAATAATTTTTTAGGCATCTCAACTCTAGCAAACCTAGAGCGAGAGAGATGCCTTATATCCCCGCTGCTGATATCTGCCTGTAAACAAATTAATTCGAAAGGGACTGATCCGATTTTCAAGAAACAGAGACATACTAATAGACGTTGACCAGACAAGAATAATGTGATATGACTAAGATCTCTAGGTGATCGGATTTGATCAAAATTGAATGAAAATATTTGTATTGTATACGAAATAATTTTTCAAAGTTGTTTTTGCCGTTTTTTGTGCTGTTTTATTGCTTTTTGGTCGTGGGTAAGACTGCGCTCGTTGTTAAAATTTATTTAGTTTATCATATTTCTTTGAATTTTGACGTATTATTAGATGGCGTATAATTTGCAAAGCCGAACCGTCCAAGAAGTGCTAGAACCCATCGACGAAGCATCTTCGGGAGGACAAGATAACGTGTTTGACGTCAGTAAAGACTATGATTCAGACTTTTCGATGCGCGGTGCTCCAGAGAGTGCCATGGAAGGAGACCAGAAAGATATGGGTGAGGGTACTTTGGATCAATGGCGTTTGTATGTAGGAGAGCGTCAAGCGGCTGGCCAGAGCAGTGGTCGGCCATCTTCGACGATAAGAAAAAAAGCAACTTTGATATTGCAAAATAAATACCTTTTTTTAAAGATTCAGTATCGGACTTATTTTTATCTAAAAAGATACTATCTCAAGGGTATACCGCTAAACTTTTAGCTAAAAATATTGAAAATTAAAAAAATACGGTAATTTTATGTAAAACAAGCCATTTTCTTATTTTTTTCACAAACCTTTTTTTTTTTGGTATCATAAAATTAAAATTTCATTAATGTAATAATTTGATCCCCTTTAGTAAGCTTTAAACTATATTGAAAAAAATTGTCAAAGCTAAATATAGAAAAATTCACGAATTAATAGACAATTTTCATGCTGGGGTCTAAAAGACCCCAGTGTGGCATTTATGTGATTTTTCTTAAGTGTGTCATTTAAGGGTTAATAAAAATATTTATGTTCTTGAGGCAGTTATTCACTTTCAATAATTGTTTTTGGGGAAATTAAGAGAAATTTGGCAAAGTTATCTGAAAATTTTCACAATTTTAGGACGATTTTCATTCATAACTCAAAATCGACAGAAATGCAGTTAACTAGTTTCTCAAAAACCACAGATTTGTTATTTTATGTTAGATATTTTGTATTTTATATTTCATATTTTATATTTTGTATTTTATATTTTATGTTTTATATTGTGAATTTTATATTTTATGAATTTGAATTTTGTATTTTGTGTTTAATATTTTATATTGTTTATTTTATATTTTATAAATTTGAATTTTATATTTTATATTTTGTATTTTATTTTTTGTATTTTATATTTTATATTTTATATTTTATATTTTATATTTTATATTTTATATTTTATATTTTATATTTTATATTTTATATTTTATATTTTATATTTTATATTTTATATTTTATATTTTATATTTTATATTTTATATTTTATATTTTATATTTTATATTTTATATTTTATATTTTATATTTTATATTTTATATTTTATATTTTATATTTTATATTTTATATTTTATATTTTATATTTTATATTTTATATTTTATATTTTATATTTTATATTTTATATTTTATATTTTATATTTTATATTTTATATTTTATATTTTATATTTTATATTTTATATTTTATATTTTATATTTTATATTTTATATTTTATATTTTATATTTTATATTTTATATTTTATATTTTATATTTTATATTTTATATTTTATATTTTATATTTTATATTTTATATTTTATATTTTATATTTTATATTTTATATTTTATATTTTATATTTAATATTTAATATTTGTATTTTATATTTTGTATTTTGTATTTTATATTTTATGATTTATATTGTGAATTTTATATTTTATAAATTTGAAATTTGAATTTTGTATTTTGTGTTTAATATTTTATATTGTTTATTTTATATTTTATAAATTTGAATTTTATATTTTATATTTTGTATTTTATTTTTTGTATTTTATATATTGTATTTTATATTTAATATTTGTATTTAATATTTTGTATTTTATATTTTATATTTTACAATATTTTTATATTTTATATTTTGTATTTTATATTTTATATTTTATATTTCATATTTTATATTTTATGTTTTGTATTTTATATTTTATATTTTATATTTTGCATTTTATATTTTGTATTTTATATTTTATATTTTGTATTTTATATTTTATGTTTCATATTTTATATTCTGTATTTTATATTTTGTATTTTGTATTTTGTATTTTGTATTTTATATTTTATATTTTATATTTTATATTTTATATTTTATACTTTATATTTTATATTTTACATTTTATATTTTATATTTTAATTTTTGTATTTTATATTTAATATTTGTATTTTATATTTTAAATTTTACAATATATTTCATATTTTGTGTTTTATATTTCATATTTTATATTTTGTATTTGGTATTTTATATTTTGTATTTGATATTTTACATTTTGTATTTTGTATTGTATATTTTGTGTTTTATATTTTATAAATTTGAATTTTGTAGTTTGTATTTTATATTTTATATTTCATATTTTATATTTTATGTTTTGTATTTTATATTTTGTATTTTACATTTTATATTTTATATTTTGCATTTTATATTTTGTATTTTATATTTTATATTTTGTATTTTATATTTTATGTTTCATATTTTATATTTTGTATTTTGTATTTTATATTTTATATTGTGTATTTTATATTTTATAAATTTGAATTTTATATTTTATATTTTGTATTTTATTTTTTGTATTTTATATATTGTATTTTATATTTAATATTTGTATTTAATATTTTGTATTTTATATTTTATATTTTACAATATTTTTATATTTTATATTTTGTATTTTATATTTTATATTTTATATTTCATATTTTATATTTTATGTTTTGTATTTTATATTTTATATTTTATATTTTGCATTTTATATTTTGTATTTTATATTTTATATTTTGTATTTTATATTTTATGTTTCATATTTTATATTCTGTATTTTATATTTTGTATTTTGTATTTTGTATTTTGTATTTTATATTTTATATTTTATATTTTATATTTTATACTTTATATTTTATATTTTACATTTTATATTTTATATTTTAATTTTTGTATTTTATATTTAATATTTGTATTTTATATTTTAAATTTTACAATATATTTCATATTTTATATTTTGTATTTGGTATTTTATATTTTGTATTTGATATTTTACATTTTGTATTTTGTATTGTATATTTTGTGTTTTATATTTTATAAATTTGAATTTTGTAGTTTGTATTTTATATTTTATATTTTAAATTTTATATTTCATATTTTATATTTTATGTTTTGTATTTTATATTTTGTATTTTACATTTTATATTTTATATTTTGCATTTTATATTTTGTATTTTATATGTTATATTTTGTATTTTATATTTTATGTTTCATATTTTATATTTTGTATTTTGTATTTTATATTTTATATTGTGTATTTTATATTTTATAAATTTGAATTTTATATTTTATATTTTGTATTTTATTTTTTGTATTTTATATATTGTATTTTATATTTAATATTTGTATTTTATATTTTGTATTTTGTATTTTATATTTTATGATTTATATTGTGAATTTTATATTTTATAAATTCGAAATTTGTATTTTGTATTTTATATTTTGTATTTTGTTTTGGTATATTTTATATTTTATATTATAAATTTTATAGTTTATATTTTGTATTTTATATTTTATGTTTTATATTGTGAATTTTATATTTTATAAATTTGAAATTTGAATTTTGTATTTTGTGTTTAATATTTTATATTGTTTATTTTATATTTTATAAATTTGAATTTTATATTTTATATTTTGTATTTTATTTTTTGTATTTTATATATTGTATTTTATATTTAATATTTGTATTTAATATTTTGTATTTTATATTTTATATTTTACAATATATTTCATATTTTATATTTTGTATTTTATATTTCATATTTTATATTTTGTATTTGGTATTTTATATTTTATATTTTATATTTTATATTTTATATTTTATATTTTATATTTTATATTTTATATTTTATATTTTATATTTTATATTTTATATTTTATATTTTATATTTTATATTTTATATTTTATATTTTATATTTTATATTTTATATTTTATATTTTATATTTTATATTTTATATTTTATATTTTATATTTTATATTTTATATTTTATATTTTATATTTTATATTTTATATTTTATATTTTATATTTTATATTTTATATTTTATATTTTATATTTTATATTTTATATTTTATATTTTATATTTTATATTTTATATTTTATATTTTATATTTTATATTTTATATTTTATATTTTATATTTTATATTTTATATTTTATATTTTATATTTTATATTTTATATTTTATATTTTATATTTTATATTTTATATTTTATATTTTATATTTTATATTTTATATTTTATATTTTATATTTTATATTTTATATTTTATATTTTATATTTTATATTTTATATTTTATATTTTATATTTTATATTTTATATTTTATATTTTATATTTTATATTTTATATTTTATATTTTATATTTTATATTTTATATTTTATATTTTATATTTTATATTTTATATTTTATATTTTATATTTTATATTTTATATTTTATATTTTATATTTTATATTTTATATTTTATATTTTATATTTTATATTTTATATTTTATATTTTATATTTTATATTTTATATTTTATATTTTATATTTTATATTTTATATTTTATATTTTATATTTTATATTTTATATTTTATATTTTATATTTTATATTTTATATTTTATATTTTATATTTTATATTTTATATTTTATATTTTATATTTTATATTTTATATTTTATATTTTATATTTTATATTTTATATTTTATATTTTATATTTTATATTTTATATTTTATATTTTATATTTTATATTTTATATTTTATATTTTATATTTTATATTTTATATTTTATATTTTATATTTTATATTTTATATTTTATATTTTATATTTTATATTTTATATTTTATATTTTATATTTTATATTTTATATTTTATATTTTATATTTTATATTTTATATTTTATATTTTATATTTTATATTTTATATTTTATATTTTATATTTTATATTTTATATTTTATATTTTATATTTTATATTTTATATTTTATATTTTATATTTTATATTTTATATTTTATATTTTATATTTTATATTTTATATTTTATATTTTATATTTTATATTTTATATTTTATATTTTATATTTTATATTTTATATTTTATATTTTATATTTTATATTTTATATTTTATATTTTATATTTTATATTTTATATTTTGTATTTTATTTTTTGTATTTTATATTTAATATTTGTATTTTATATTTGTATTTTGTATTTTATATTTTGTATTTTATATTTTATGATTTATATTGTGAATTTTATATTTTATAAATTTGAAATTTGAATTTTGTATTTTGTGTTTAATATTTTATATTGTTTATTTTATATTTTATAAATTTGAATTTTATATTTTATATTTTGTATTTTATTTTTTGTATTTTATATATTGTATTTTATATTTAATATTTGTATTTAATATTTTGTATTTTATATTTTATATTTTACAATATTTTTATATTTTATATTTTGTATTTTATATTTTATATTTTATATTTCATATTTTATATTTTATGTTTTGTATTTTATATTTTATATTTTATATTTTGCATTTTATATTTTGTATTTTATATTTTATATTTTGTATTTTATATTTTATGTTTCATATTTTATATTCTGTATTTTATATTTTGTATTTTGTATTTTGTATTTTGTATTTTATATTTTATATTTTATATTTTATATTTTATACTTTATATTTTATATTTTACATTTTATATTTTATATTTTAATTTTTGTATTTTATATTTAATATTTGTATTTTATATTTTAAATTTTACAATATATTTCATATTTTGTGTTTTATATTTCATATTTTATATTTTGTATTTGGTATTTTATATTTTGTATTTGATATTTTACATTTTGTATTTTGTATTGTATATTTTGTGTTTTATATTTTATAAATTTGAATTTTGTAGTTTGTATTTTATATTTTATATTTTATATTTTATATTTCATATTTTATATTTTATGTTTTGTATTTTATATTTTGTATTTTACATTTTATATTTTATATTTTGCATTTTATATTTTGTATTTTATATTTTATATTTTGTATTTTATATTTTATGTTTCATATTTTATATTTTGTATTTTGTATTTTATATTTTATATTGTGTATTTTATATTTTATAAATTTGAATTTTATATTTTATATTTTGTATTTTATTTTTTGTATTTTATATATTGTATTTTATATTTAATATTTGTATTTAATATTTTGTATTTTATATTTTATATTTTACAATATTTTTATATTTTATATTTTGTATTTTATATTTTATATTTCATATTTTATATTTTATGTTTTGTATTTTATATTTTATATTTTATATTTTGCATTTTATATTTTGTATTTTATATTTTATATTTTGTATTTTATATTTTATGTTTCATATTTTATATTCTGTATTTTATATTTTGTATTTTGTATTTTGTATTTTGTATTTTATATTTTATATTTTATATTTTATACTTTATATTTTATATTTTACATTTTATATTTTATATTTTAATTTTTGTATTTTATATTTAATATTTGTATTTTATATTTTAAATTTTACAATATATTTCATATTTTGTGTTTTATATTTCATATTTTATATTTTGTATTTGGTATTTTATATTTTGTATTTGATATTTTACATTTTGTATTTTGTATTGTATATTTTGTGTTTTATATTTTATAAATTTGAATTTTGTAGTTTGTATTTTATATTTTATATTTTATATTTTATATTTCATATTTTATATTTTATGTTTTGTATTTTATATTTTGTATTTTACATTTTATATTTTATATTTTGCATTTTATATTTTGTATTTTATATTTTATGTTTCATATTTTATATTTTGTATTTTGTATTTTATATTTTATATTGTGTATTTTATATTTTATAAATTTGAATTTTATATTTTATATTTTGTATTTTATTTTTTGTATTTTATATATTGTATTTTATATTTAATATTTGTATTTTATATTTTGTATTTTGTATTTTATATTTTATGATTTATATTGTGAATTTTATATTTTATAAATTTGAAATTTGTATTTTGTATTTTATATTTTGTATTTTGTATTGTATATTTTATATTTTATATTATAAATTTTATAGTTTATATTTTGTATTTTATATTTTATGTTTTATATTGTGAATTTTATATTTTATAAATTTGAAATTTGAATTTTGTATTTTGTGTTTAATATTTTATATTGTTTATTTTATATTTTATAAATTTGAATTTTATATTTTATATTTTGTATTTTATTTTTTGTATTTTATATATTGTATTTTATATTTAATATTTGTATTTAATATTTTGTATTTTATATTTTATATTTTACAATATATTTCATATTTTATATTTTGTATTTTATATTTCATATTTTATATTTTGTATTTGGTATTTTATATTTTATATTTTATATTTTATATTTTATATTTTATATTTTATATTTTATATTTTATATTTTATATTTTATATTTTATATTTTATATTTTATATTTTATATTTTATATTTTATATTTTATATTTTATATTTTATATTTTATATTTTATATTTTATATTTTATATTTTATATTTTATATTTTATATTTTATATTTTATATTTAATATTTTATATTTTATATTTTATATTTTATATTTTATATTTTATATTTTATATTTTATATTTTATATTTTATATTTTATATTTTATATTTTATATTTTATATTTTATATTTTATATTTTATATTTTATATTTTATCATATATTTTATATTTTATATTTTATATTTTGTATTTTGTATTTTATATTTTATATTTTGTATTTTATATTATATTTTGTATTTTATATTTTATATTTTATAATTTATATTTTATAATTTATATTTAATATTTTATATTTTGTATTTTGTATTTTATATTTAATAATTTAATATTTAATATTTAATATTTAATATTTAATATTTAATATTTAATATTTAATATTTAATATTTAATATTTAATATTTAATATTTAATATTTAATATTTAATATTTAATATTTAATATTTAATATTTAATATTTAATATTTAATATTTAATATTTAATATTTAATATTTAATATTTAATATTTAATATTTAATATTTAATATTTAATATTTAATATTTAATATTTAATATTTAATATTTAATATTTAATATTTAATATTTAATATTTAATATTTAATATTTAATATTTAATATTTAATATTTAATATTTAATATTTAATATTTAATATTTAATATTTAATATTTAATATTTAATATTTAATATTTAATATTTAATATTTAATATTTAATATTTAATATTTAATATTTAATATTTAATATTTAATATTTAATATTTAATATTTAATATTTAATATTTAATATTTAATATTTAATATTTAATATTTAATATTTAATATTTAATATTTAATATTTAATATTTAATATTTAATATTTAATATTTAATATTTAATATTTAATATTTAATATTTAATATTTAATATTTAATATTTAATATTTAATATTTAATATTTAATATTTAATATTTAATATTTAATATTTAATATTTAATATTTAATATTTAATATTTAATATTTAATATTTAATATTTAATATTTAATATTTAATATTTAATATTTAATATTTAATATTTAATATTTAATATTTAATATTTAATATTTAATATTTAATATTTAATATTTAATATTTAATATTTAATATTTAATATTTAATATTTAATATTTAATATTTAATATTTAATATTTAATATTTAATATTTAATATTTAATATTTAATATTTAATATTTAATATTTAATATTTAATATTTAATATTTAATATTTAATATTTAATATTTAATATTTAATATTTAATATTTAATATTTAATATTTAATATTTAATATTTAATATTTAATATTTAATATTTAATATTTAATATTTAATATTTAATATTTAATATTTAATATTTAATATTTAATATTTAATATTTAATATTTAATATTTAATATTTAATATTTAATATTTAATATTTAATATTTAATATTTAATATTTAATATTTAATATTTAATATTTAATATTTAATATTTAATATTTAATATTTAATATTTAATATTTAATATTTTGTATTTTATATTTTATGTTTTGTATTCCCGTGTGGGGTTGGCTAGCTCCCCCATCGGGCGCCTCCCCAGGTGGCGGATAGGGGACAGCCCGCCAGATATGGCAGGTACCGGGGAAATCAAATACCCGGGGTGGACCAAAAGCTAGCACACCCAAGCTAAGGTGGCACTACATACGCCGATAGCTGCATGGCTAAGGGGATGCTTAGTCGCAAGTATGTGAACTCCGGTTTTAGGCGACTTCCGGTTTAAATCATAGCCTTCCTATGATAACGCAGAGCTCTGTCATAGGTGACCTTTTTTTTCTCGTGCTACTCGTGGGAACAGAAATGAAAACAATCAATAAATTAATTAATGAAAAGGAGGATGGCGCTTCTCTAATAGCGTCGCAGCAGCCAAGTGGCTCCGTGGATATGCATGGAGGAACGGTAGAAATGGTAGACCTTACAAGTGCTGAGGAAAACGTTGAAAACATTTTTAAAAAAGACGCAAGAATACAGAGGACCCCTCCATCTACTAAAATAGGAGAAACCTCAGTGGACATGGTGAGTGAGAACGATACGCCACAGCGCAGTGTCAAAGGCAGATCAGCGGTGCTAGGCCTGAATATGGCTAATGCTGCCAGTAGTCCGCTTAGGACGTCGACGATACCACAAGAGGATTCAGCTCAGACAAAAGAGCATGCGATGCGTAGAAATACTGAAGAAGCAGTGGATAGTGGGCCGGCTAAGGAAAAGCAGCTGATTTTGAAATGCAAAGCCATTATTAAAAAAATGAAGAAAGCAACGGACAGACAGAAAAACATATCTAATGATGTTAAACTGGGGCTTGTGGAACTAGAAGATGCGATCGACGCTGTCGCTTATGGTATCACATACTTGCGCGCGCCGGTTACCCAAATGGTCAGGTCGTCCGAGATCTCACAGTTGGAACAAACTACGGAGCGGGGCACGATTACCCCGTCAGGAAGCGTAAAAAGAACTGCCTCTAGCCCAGCTGAAAAGAATGAAGAAAAGAGGTTGAGGGAAGTAGCGCTCACGGACGGGTGGGAAAGAGCAGAGTCCAGAAGGGAAAAAAGTCTCTGGAAAAAGCATCAAATGGAGGCTGAAAGACGGTGCTCGGAAAGCACAAACCCTAAGCCCGTTGCTATTTCTGGTGCGCAAGAGAGGCCCAAGAAACGACGCACAAAGGTCCGTCCTGACGCCCTGCTAGTTAAACCGGCGGAGGGCCAAACATACGCAGATGTCCTAAAGGAGTTACGGAGTAAAGTAAAGCCGGATGAAGCGGAAGCGGAGGTGACAGCAATCCGCCAGACAAGAGCGGGCGAGGTGCTCATAGAACTCGGCCAAAAAACTAAAAGTATGGAAGGCTTCCGGGACTTGCTGAGCAGTACCTTGGGTGAGAAAGGCCGAGTAGTTAACCTTGGGACCAAGATGACAGTAGAAATCCGCGATCTTGATTCCTACACAGGGAAGGAAGAGGTAACGGAGGCAATTAAGCGGGATGTACCGGAGGCAGAGGAAGTAAATGTTATGCTCTTCCCGTGCGCCAGAGAGCAAAAGGTGGCAGTGGTGGTAATGAGTGGAAAAGCAGCCTTGAAATTAATAAACAAAAGGAAAATTAAAATAGGGTGGACCGTTTGCAGAGTTCGGGAACGAGCCGTGGCAACGCGGTGCTTTAAGTGCCTTGGGTATGGGCATGTGGCCAGAAATTGCGATGGGCCGGACAGAAGCAAACTTTGCTACAGGTGCCTTGGCGCCGACCACAAGGCGAAAACCTGCACAGCCGTAGGCCGTTGTATGCTTTGTGAGGAAAAAGGTGTCAGCCAAGAAGAAGTAGCACACGCTCCAGGAACCGGAAAATGCAAGGTGTATCGGGAGGCTCTCCAGGAGGCCAAGAACCGAATATGATGCGTATAATTCAAGGGAACATGAATCGCAGCAAGACCGCTGACTATCTCTTGCAGCAGCTGGCAATTGAGAACGGAGCTGACCTGCTTTTATTAAGTGAGCAGTACCAAAATAAGCAGTCGCCTTATTGGATCTCGGACCTTCTGGGGACGGCTGCTATTTGGGTATTAAATGGAGGAGTGTATATCGAAAGGCATGGCGCGGGCAGAGGTTTTGTATGGATCAAGAGTAAGGGTACAACTTACTTTAGCTGTTACTTTACCCCAAATGAAGCGATTGCGGATTTCCGCTCAAAGCTAGATGCCTTGGAAGATGAGATCCTACAGACAACAGGACATATGGTGGTAGCTGGAGGACATATGGTGGTAGCTGGAGACTTTAATGCCAGAGCCCTTGAGTGGGGGATGCCACGCCCAGATACGAGAGGCAGGCTTATATTAGAGATGGCCGCCAGAGTAGGACTGCTAGTTATGAACGTTGGGACGGTCACAACATTTCGCCGCCCTGGCTGTATGGAAACAATCCCTGACATCACTCTTGCGTCTGAGGGACTTGTGCCACTCGTCCATAAGTGGAGAGTACTGGAAGACTTCAATGGGAGCGATCACCAATACATCAACTTCCAGATAGGCGATGAACGGCAGTTGCGAGTAAAGGAAAAACCTCTTAGGTGGAACTTGCGGCAGCTCAATGTTGAGGCGTTTGAAAGGGAGCTTGCCAAGGGCGTGCCGTTGATGGAGACAATAGGTGAATGTGAAAGATCTGCAGCTGAGGCTCTGATCGCTCATACCATGTGCCTTATCACCTCGGCGTGCGAGGTATCCATGCCAAGGAAAAAACCGCGACACGGTAAGCCGCCTGTTTATTGGTGGACGACTGAGATATCAGAGATACGGAAAAAATGTCTCATGCTGCGGCGCAAAGCGCAACGTGCAAAGAACCGAGCAGAAGCAAATAGCATGTCTTCCGAGTATAAAGGGGCAAAGAAGGAACTTCGACGAGCAATCAACCACAGCAAAGCGTGCTGCTGGAGAGTTCTAACAGAGGACATAGACCGTGACCCATGGGGCCTGGGTTACAAAATTGTCACGAAAAAGCTCGGTGCCCAGAGGCCAACAAGTGTTATGGATTCGCGCACAATGGGAACGATTATATCAGCCCTCTTCCCAAATCACCCAGAACGAGCTGCAAGGCAATTTCGCGAACAAGTAGACGTTCCCCTTTTTTCCGAGGAGGAACTGGAGGAAGCTGTTTTATCCGCAAAAAATCGGAAAACTCCTGGGCCCGATGGAATACCAAACGAGGTATTAAAAATGGTGTATCGACAGGATCGCAGTATATTGCTGAATTTGTTTAATACATGCTTGACAGCGGGCGTCTTTAGTTCTCGCTGGAAATGTGCGAAGCTTGTGCTTATTCGCAAGGGCAATGGCGATCCCGGGCTTCCATCGTCCTATCGACCTTTATGTATGCTTGATACTGTTGGTAAAGTTTTCGAGAAGCTTATCAGGTCGAGGCTTAACGCCGCGATCAAGGCAGCAGGGGACCTCTCACCCAAGCAGTATGGGTTTCGAGCGGGCCGATCCACTTTGGATGCGATCCAGGAGGTTGTAGAAGCGGTTAAGAGAGCAGAGCAGCATAATCACTTTTCAAAGCGGATTGTTTTGTTAGTGACGCTCGATGTGAGGAACGCATTTAATTCTGCGAGTTGGGGGGATATGCTGGGCGCGTTGGAGCAGTCTTTTAAAATACCGGAGTACCTCATAAGGATACTGGACGATTATTTAAAGGACCGAACCTTGACGTATGAGACTGAAGAGGGGAAGCGAAAGATAGCAGTTACAGCAGGAGTGGCCCAGGGATCAGTATTAGGACCTGACCTCTGGAATGCCTCGTATGACAGTCTGCTCCGAACCGAGATGCCAGATGAAACTCTACTGGTTGGGTACGCGGATGATGTCGCGGCACTAATCGCTGCCCGGGATACAAAGCAGGCCCAATTTAAGCTAAATCAAGTCATGAGAGCCGTGATGAGCTGGATGTCGACGCATGGGTTATCTCTAGCGCTTGAGAAGACCGAGATAGTGGTCCTCACAAAAAAAAGGATACAAACCGCGTTACCAATGTGGATTGGCAATGAAGTGGTTGAGACGAAGCCAGCAGCAAAATATCTAGGTGTCATGATCGACTCGAAAATGACTTTCTTTGAGCAGATCAAGAAAACAGCAGACAAGGCTGCGAAAGGGGTCACGGCTCTAAGCCGTCTCATGGCAAATGTTGGCGGTCCAAAAGCAAGTAAACGACGTCTTTTAATGTCCGCGGTTCAGTCCGTTCTGCTCTACGGTGCTGAAATATGGGCCGATTCCCTTAGCAAGGAAATGTATAGAATACGCCTAGCACAAGTGCAAAGACGTGGTGCTTTAAGGGTTGCCTCGGCATACCGCACGGTATCTGAGCCTGCGGTATTGGTAATAGCTGGGACGATCCCAATTGAACTACTAGCCAGGGAAAGGCAAGCAGTTTATCGCCGGGCTGATGAATTAAATAAGAGAGCTGCGAGTCTACAGGAGAGGTCCCGCACTATTGAGTTATGGCAATCGGCTTGGGAACTAGAGGCTAGAGGAAGATGGACAGCGAGGCTTATAGAGCAGGTGAGCCCCTGGATCGAGAGGACGCACGGAGAGGTTGGATACTATCTGACGCAGTTCCTGAGTGGCCACGGATACTTCCGATCATATCTCTTTAGAATGCGGAAGGTGACGTCAGCAGAATGCCTGTACTGCCCAGGTAGTATCGACGATGTGGAGCACACATTCTTTTGGTGCCTGGCATGGGAGGAGCGGAGAATAAGATTGGAAATGGAGGTGGGGGCATGGTCTCCGGAGACAGCAGTGGAGATTATGCTGCGAAGCTCGGTCTGGTGGGAGCTCGTTTCAAGGTTCATAGAGGAGATATTAAGAACAAAAAAGGAAGATCTAGATAGATTTCCGTAGTACAGGAGACAGCTCGGGGAGCATAGGAAAAAAAAAACGGTCTACCCCGAAGTAATGTGATAAACGGTCCCAGGGTAGTCCGGTAGAGGGGGGAAGGTGTTTTTAGTCGGTAGGGCAGAAATGCGAGTCCGACACTCTGTGCGTAAATGGCATTTTCACCTTCCCCAGAAAAAAAAAAAAAAAAAAAAAAAAAAAAAAAAAAAAAAAAAAAAAAAAAAAAATTTAATATTTAATATTTAATATTTAATATTTAATATTTAATATTTAATATTTAATATTTAATATTTAATATTTAATATTTAATATTTAATATTTAATATTTAATATTTAATATTTAATATTTAATATTTAATATTTAATATTTAATATTTAATATTTAATATTTAATATTTAATATTTAATATTTAATATTTAATATTTAATATTTTGTATTTTATATTTTATGTTTTGTAAGTTATATTTTGTATTTTACATTTTATATTTTATATTTTGTATTTTATATTTTATGTTTCATATTTTATATTTTGTATTTTATATTTTATATTTTCTATTTTATACTTTATATTCTATATTTTATATTTTAATTTTTTTATTTTAAGGAACAGCGAAATTAATAAGTATTCCAAGTCGAGTTTCGATCTGAATGAGAAATTCGAAAAATTTAATTATTTTCCATTCAATCTCATCAGGCTATAGCGACTGAATTGTTAATTACTATTGATTACTTGTTATATATATGGAAAGTAACCATGTAGTTAAGTATTAGTGAATTGTACGCAATACATATTAAATTCTTAATAATTTCAATTTTATTTTATTTGACGGATAAATTCGATTGTTAAGTTTGTAATTAAAATTAAACTTTAATTAAAAATTTATATTTTATAATTTACATTTTATGTTTTATATTTTATACTTTATATTTTATATTATATTTTATATTTGATATTTAATATTTGATTTGTAATATTTTATATTTTACATTTGATATTTGATATTTTGTATTTTATATTTTACATTTGGTATTTGATATTTAATATTTTATGTTTCACATTTTATGTTTAATATTTGATGTTTGATATTTTGTATTTGATATTTTGTATATGATATTTGATATTTTTTTGGAATATTAAGTTTATCGGTACTAGCCAAACCATTTATTTTTTATACGGAGGGAGAAAATTGTTAAGAATTTTGCAAGTTTTCAGTTTCGATCTGTATGAGAATAACGAAAAATTTATTTATAAACCATATTCCAAAAAAATTAAAACCGTTAGTTCATGTTTATGCGCTATGTCAAGCAAAAAAAGTTATTAAGAGTTTAATATGTGTGTTTGCGTATAATTCGCTAATACTTTTTTTTTTTTTTTTTTTTTTTTTTTTTTTATTGTAGGAGTTAAAACTACATATAGGAATACTTTACTACATATAGGAAATAATCAGAAAGTGTAATTAGCATTTATTCAGTCGCTATAGCCTGATGAGATTGACTGTGTAAAAAGAATAAATTTTTCGTTATTCTCATACTAATCGAAACTGAAAACTTGCAAAATTCTTAATAATTTTCTCCGTTTATATTTAATATTTGACATTTTAGATTTTACATTTTATAAGTTACATTTTACATTTTGTTGGTTGGCCTAAATTTACTTTATTCGACGTTTTGAAAGCTCCTGAAACCGAAAAAGTAAAAAAAGAAATGCCCGTTCATCTGTCTGGATGTACTTCGAGAACGTCTTGCCCGATTTGAATTTTTTTTTTCGCTAATCTATTTGTATAGGCAAAACTTTTGGAAACTGTACGTCAAGAGGGTATCAGCGAAACGAATTGACCCATATTTACGTGGTAATGTTACCTAGTTGACTGGTTGAGTTAGAGTTCAATTTGGGTTGGATTAGGATTTAGTTTAGAGAGCTATGTTTTATAGATGCTGGTTTGGGCATTGAGTTGGGTGTTTAGTTTGCGGTTGATTTGAGTTCCATTTGCGGGTTGGATAAGGGTTAATAGTTAAGTTGGGGTTTGATAAGGGTTTAGTGAACCGTTCAGCTGGGCACTTATTTGTGTGTTGAATTGACGATTGAATTAGAGTTAGCTTGGAAATAGGAAATACTTGGAAGTTGAGTTTGATTGATCTAAGGGCTGGTTTGCAGGTCGAGTTAAGGTTGAGTTGGAAATTTTTTAGGGGTTGCGTGTTTTTTTTGCTTTTTAAAATTAATTTAAATTTTTTTTTTTATTGCAGGTAAGAGGAAACCATGTAGTAAATTTGTCAAGCAACAATATTTTGTACCTAACATGTAAGTAAGCCTAAAATTAAATTCTTTTGTAATTGTGAGATTAAGTACAAATGTTAAGTCAGCCACAGAAAACCACCCAAAAATTTCTGAATTGTACAATAATTTTTTGAAAGGAATAATATTACATTATGATTTAGATGAATACCAATTTTGGCGAAATGAGTTGAACTGATACCTAAAGATCTACAATTTTCGCTCCATGTAAACAAGTGACAAAAATTGAATTGTTTGTAATCATAAGAAAATCGATGATTTATTATTAAACTGTTGATAGAAATAATTTTACGGGATTTCTCTAATGTCCAGCAAATTTTAATACATTTTTTGGGCCTGAAGTTAGCAACGCATTTATTAAACTTTCTAACCTAAATCGCTTTTCAGTGGACTAGATACTATAAATAACTGAATTTTTCGTAGCTCAAATATTAAAGAAAAGCAAAAAATAAAAATTAGAGGAAAAGCTCGAAATGTCTTTGGTAAAATGGAAGTACCTAAAATCCTTAAACGAATATTTTAATCAAATTTTAAAAGTGTTATTGTACATCTTTTTATCCCATAGTATACATACAATTAAGATCCTCCCTACATTTAAAACGATTTTTTGAAGTTTTTCTTAATAAAACAATTTGATTTCAAACCTTTGTAGATAATAAAAGTAATGGCTTGGGTTTGGTTGCTGTTCCCCGAATGACCAATTAATGACTTCATTACACAAATGATTCCGGAATATTATTTATTTGTTGTATGTGCAGATATTTTATGTTTAAATAAGTCCATTAATCGTAACCAATTATTATTCCGAAAAGTGAAAATTATGGTTACATGTATAACAGACAGCCACAGTACAAATATGCTCATGTATACATAACCCAAATAACACTCATCATAAATATTGTTCTTTTTTTGTTATACAGTTTGGCAAATAAAATTTAATTGCATTTGTTGAATCCGACTAAATGATAAGTTATCAGAAAACTGTTGCATTTCCATACTCGTATCGTTCGGAATATGCATCAGCTATAATACTAGGTATAATAAAATAAAAAATCTTTATATAAAGCCATCTCTACTATATGTTACAACATGAATATTATGTATATTGTGAAGAGCATATGCATACAAAAAAATAAAAATAAAATCGATATTTATGTATCAACATATTTTTTTGATACAGTAGCCTAACTAAATGCATAATCATATCGGTTCTCATGTATATTATGCACATTTCCAATTCTACTGTATACATTAATAATTTTTTTGCATTTGTATGCCAAAATAAATGTACAACGACGTTCTTAAACCAAATTACAGCTCTTTCATTTTGGGTACGATGGAGCGGTATAAATATTAAATATTGGATTGGGAAACGAAAACCAGGATACAATTTGTTGCTATTACTGCATTGACAATGTAACACAATCATATCATAATATTGATATGAAATTGAAGAGCAACAACATTTTGTAAATAACCATAAGCTTATAGAGATACTTTGCTACAACAGTTTCTTTTTATGTGTGTAACTGTGTACGTACTTAGTACTTTTTTATTATTGTTAGCTTACAAGTTACAACTATGAACTTTTGTACGAGTAAATTGTAATACGAAATAATAATAATAATAATGACAATAAATTGCAATTATATATATGCTAGACTAAAACGGTACAAAATGTGTATGTATATAATAATATAAAAATTGTATTTCAAATTTGTAATGTAATATAAAAATTGGCAATGGGAAATAAAATAATTTTTTGTCCTCCTCGTTCTGTAATTTTGTGAAACACACAACTCAACTGAAAATGGTGCGAGTATAAATTTTTGATGATGACAATTAATTATTGTGATGCATATTTGATTTTTTTTTTTAACTCGAATTGACATTTTCAAGCATAATATAATATCAATAAAAATGATTGTTCAATTAGGGATTTTCCCAAATAGAATTCCAACGCCTACTGACTGGTGGCTAAAAAATTTCGTATGTAGTTTTATATGGTCAAACATGTGTTAGAATGTTTCATTAAATTATTAATTTCGACTAAATTAATTTTAAAATTTGATATTTATTATTAATCGCAACATACTCATCTTTATTAATCATAAAAAAAAAGTACGGGGACATCCACTAATTTAGACAGGAAACTTGTATTTGTAAACATGATTTAACTTATTTTTGCATGTAAAAATAAAAAAAGTGTAGTCAGCGCTGCCCAAGCGTGGGGACAAATGAACTAAAATCGATTTTGGGAAAATCCCTCATTAGTTCAATTAATTTAAATAAAAAAAAAATTAGGGATATTTTTGTATTGGTTTCATTTCAAATATGACTGTAAGGCATAAATATTGATATACTAATGTGATTCGAAAAGGATATATAGATAGAACTGCAGAAGTGGTATAAGGAAGCGTATGGGCGATTTTTTATTAGTGAAAGCTGAGATATTGGCTAGAGCCACCGCTAGAACAAGTTTAATTTTTAAAGAAAGTTAAAAATATTTAACTCTCAGAAACTGTATGGTAAATATACACAGCCAATACTGGTTAATATAGAAGTGAAACAGCGGACAAAATTGAGAAAGCTGCAGTGATTTGTTCGATCCATTTAAAGTTAAAAGTTTAGTGTAGTTGTTGACGAATTTCAGATATCTCTCGGTTAATTGTGCGTATTTTTGAGTGAAATTATTAGGCATTTTCTTTATTAGGCATTTTCTTAAGACGTGACTCGCTTGTATTGATTGCCAATTTAGTTTTATAAAATACAGAAATTATTCGAAAATTCCATGCGACTTCCTTAATAACGCCCTGTATCTCATATGTTTATTAACTATGTTAAATGCATAAATACCGTTGTTGCAGAATTCAAAAATTAATTTCAGTTAAAAAATACAAAAATTCTATTTGTTCTTGTTTACTTCTTATTTTTAGAGTTTTTATTGGCCGCTGACCTTTTCAAATACTCCTGGATAGCTTTTTTTACTTCAATGTAACTTCCGTTTGCCATGTAATTTGCGACCAGTTTAATGCGAAGATTAATTTAGTTATTTCTGGAAAATTAAATTGAAGTTTTCTTTAAATACATTAAAACCTTGGTTTTTTCAAGACCTGCCGGACCCGACCATGAATATTTCCGAAGCAAATTGTGGTCAAATAAATGCAATAAATATATTTTACAGTTTTATTGATCGACGAAGACTTACATTTGAAAAGTCTTATAGCCTATAAAGAATTAAATATTTTAGTATTATGATAATAATGAATTTAATTATTTTAATTTCATTTAAAAGTGACGTTGTGAGACGCGGAGTTCTGTGAAGTGTAAGGGGCATAGGCGTTTTAACTCACACTGAGGTCTGTGTGAATTATACAATTTGCACTTATCTTGTGATTTAGACCCCTAATTTTTAGATGTACAAAATTTATGATTCATATTCTAAATATTTATAGAAAATATGAAGTTTCATAAATTACTATTACTACTATAGTACACCGAGATTGTTTTGTCTAAGATTTTAGAATAGCCTCATAAGGTGATTTGACAGCCTTGACTCATTTATATGTTGAAGTTGTGGTTCGGGTAATGCAATCATTGGACCGCCAATCAAGAAGTGGCCTGGAGTTATTGCGTCGAAAACATTTCCGTCTTCAGCTAAGGCACCAATTGGACGTGAGTTGAGTATGGCCTCAGATTTCTGCAGCCCAAAATCCAATACTTTTGCGTAATTAACCCAATTAGTATATTTATTCCAGTTCGAAGGTTATTGAGATGTAAATATCCAATGATTCTAGTCGTAAATACATGTTGTTTCGGTAATGATCAGATGCTTCGTATCATAACTACATGATGATTCAGTTAGTCTGCCGCCAACACGTAATATCGTATCACAATCGAGGAATGGTGAAGGGTATAACAGCTTGCTATTCTTGGGCAGTTCGTGCCCTTTCCCAAGTTACCCTATTTCGTTTTCAAATTGTTCACTTTGAGCCCATCTCTTTTGATTACACTTTTTTGATTACATTTCTGATGTTTCGTTTCAATAAATTTACAAGTTGATAAATATCTTATTTGTAGATTAACCGGACAACCCTCATCTCTTGGCGAACCTTGAAGTTCGATACCTTTTTTCAATTAAACTTCTCGTGCTGAATACATGTAGGCATATATCACGTTTGACTTCACTGAACAGTTGAAAAACTGCATTTCGGGGCTTCTTCTCATCAAATAACACTTCCTATGTATAGATCCCAATTCTTGAATGGGCCACATGGAGGTTGGCTTATATTGACCACCATATATTGTTGCTATTGTTGCTTATTAACTCATGCGGATTGCAACCTCGTGACAGTAAATCTGCTGAGTTAAGGTTAGTTGGAAACTGGCCCCAACAACTACGTGGTATTATATCTACCTAATATTATATAAGGTTCAGTTGGCTGCAAACGTTTTCCACCTTATTGGATAATCGAAGAGCCAATCCAATACTATACGTTAATCTGGGCATGTATTTTATCTATTTTAATATCTAATGCCTTTGAAATATATTTGGATGCGGCAAAAACAGCAGCACATAATTCGAGTCTGCCAATGGTAATTTGATTTATTGGAGCAACTCTAGATTTTGAAGTGATTAATTTAACTGTAATTTCCCCTTGGTTAGTTTCCGTTCGAAGATACGCCACCGCCCCATAAGCGTTTTCGGATGCATCAGCTAACGTGTGGATTTGAGCGCCAACAATAGCCATATTAGGTTTCAAACAACGGTTAACCTTGAGTGTCTCTAGAACAACTAAGGAAGCTTTTATTTGATTCCATTCTAGCTCAACTTCCTTTGGTAAATTTTGATCCCATTCTATATTACGAATCCATAATTGTTGGAATAAAACCTTCATAGAAATTGTTATCGAAGAAATAAGACCCAAAGGATCAAATATTCGTGAGCCTTCAGAAAGTAACATTCGCTTTTTGTAGTGTAGATTCGAAGGTAAATTCACTTTAAAACAAAAACAATCGTTTTTTGGGTTCCAGAATAACCCAAATGTTTTAACAAATGCATTATCGTCTAAAGAAATATGTTCATCTCAATGATTATTAGCTGGGATACTCTGCATTAATTCTCGACTATTTGAGATCCATTTTTGCCATTTAAAACAACCAGCAGCAAGAAGCTTACTTGTTGTCTGGTATATTTGCACGGCATTTTCAATATTATAAATCGAATTCCTGTCATAAAACAAAGATGGTGACGCTAATAACGCCTCTACTCACCACTAGAACCCTTTGTCTGCATTACGGATACGATAAAAGTGGCATGGCAAATATATAATAATATCTCTACTCACATCCACCGCCTGCACCAACATGTTCTTGCAGCGAGTTGAGTAATGAGGCAGGTCGTATCCTAAAAAAAAAACAACGAGCGAGTTCATCCTCAACTCGCAAAAAATTTATGTGAAAACTTTTTTGTATAAATATCTATTGAATCATTTCAAGCTATTTCGTTAAGTCTCAGAAACCCCTCCATAAAGACGGATGTTGTTCGCTCAGTATTTAAACTAAGTTACATTTTTGGTTCAAAAAGTCAGTAAGTTATAATTCTATTTTGAATTTGGAGGACGAACCTTACTGACAATAATTAAGCATGAGCAAAGTACAGTTCTGCTAAATTAATCACCTAAACCTCCCTAGTAGTAAATGGTCACGGCAAACTCACTGAACAAAGCAAAATCAGGTTAAACGTACGTTAAATGATCGTTACAGTACTCGTTCAAAATTCTCAAATAAACATCGAACTCGTACTGTAACAACTCATTTACCGCCCTTGTGGCGTAAATAACTATTACACTTCACAAGCATAATGGTGGTCCTTTTATTCGTATGTAATTTTCATTTTCAAAAACACTTGCTGCTGCGGCCATATGTAGCAGATATTTTCACAACAAAATAAATTAAAGTAGGCGGTTTTTTTAGATTTTTTTTTGTATTCGGCTCACGATGTTTTCGAAATGCCAGATGATGTTGTATATTGCATGTGTATGCGTAGATTTTGCATTGATTTTACATTTTATTTATTTTTTGTTCTTATTCATATTCATACATCCCAGCAATATTTTTTGTTCGGCATTTTTGTTTCCGTAACCCGATTTCTATACAATTTTTTACTTACTCCTACCGCTAAAGATGTTTTCACATCAAAAATAACATCAAACCATGAATGCTATATGAGCCATTAAAATATATTTATTTATGCCATTAACTATTGCTTGAAAATATTTAATTATATAATTTATAATGATAAGACTCTATATTGAAATACAAACGACAACTAACCAAAACAAAACCAAAAACTCAGCTCATATTACATTTTGTTATGATGTATAAGTTTGGTGAATACTTTATCAGTTTATTTTACTAACTGAAGAACTGTTTACCTTTTTGCAGAATTATGCCCATTGCCTTTAGTGGAAGTTATTAGTAAGTTTGTGGTGAAGACGATGGTGGTGGATATGGACATAGCTCTGGAGAATTCCATGGTTGTGTAGATGTACGTGTTTGTACAATTGTCAATTCTAGTGGAATCGGCGGCGGTAGTTGTAGTGGATCCAGCTAATGGTTGTGGTAATGAGGAACTTTTGAAAGTTGCGCTTGTATTGTTTCGATCTTCCTGGATAACTGAAAGTAAATATTAGTACATATTTGGCAAATAAGTCTTTATATCTCTTACCTGTATTAGAAATATCACTGAGCTGGTAGTTTGCGTCAACAATTCCACTAGGGGAGGTAGTGGATTACTCACACCTAAATCGAATTCTTCGGTACAAAATCACAATGTGATCTAAAATGAAAGCCCGGATTTTTATTAATATTCTATGATCATTAAATAAATATCCCTCATACATTAAAATGTACAATTCTTCCTCAAATGGTTTTAATAACTCATTAAAGTTGTTTCGTTTGTTGTATCGATGGAATATGCTGACTACAAAAATTGGCCTGTCTTTTATGTTACAAGCTCTTGCCAATGTAACCCAAAAAAAAAGCTTTGATCGCTTTTTGTGATAGATACGCCATCAATATTTATGTCAAATATTATTTCGTCTGGAATATTATTTATAGTGGAAGCTATTTGTTCTTAAAGCAATCAGAAATCCAATATAAACATACGTGTATACGCCAGAACAATTTACACAGTCTCTTGTTGCTGGAGTTTTTAAAAGAATCCGATTGTCGATTGGAATATTATTAAATCCATTGTTGTTTAAAAATATCAAAAGTTTATTTAGAGCATTTGCTTTATATTAAATTCACTGGCACAGGCTTGAAAAAACTTTATAATATTTGCATGCTTGCACATTTCTCACACATTTATTATTTAATATTATTTTTTTAATTTTAGGTTATATTTTTTTTAAAAAATATATATATACTAGCGGACCCGACAGACGTTGTCCTGTCTACACGTCTTTAATTTGAAAATTTCATACTTTTTTTAATAAGCTAAAACATTCTGGACCATTTAGATGAAAATTATTATTCAAATGTTATGACAATATCTAACGTCATTACATGTAAATTTATTACAATTAGACTAATCGATAGCGTGTGAGTATGTGTAATGAAATCTTCAACTTGTTTTAATTAAAGGTAAAAAAGCTTACACTCAAACTATTTTATTTAAAAAATATATTTTTTTATTTACAAAAACTTAATTTATCGTAATACCATTGGATGTACAATATTTTTGGTTAAACCCTGAGGTGTATAAATAAATAAATTCGATGGTTTTCCAACTCTGGAACACGCAACATATAATTGGCCGTGAGAAAAACATGGGTTTTCTAAATCTAAGCCACAAATTGTCATTGTTTGGCCTTGTGACTTATTTATAGTCATAGCATATGCCAAGCGGATTGGAAATTGTAAACGTTTGAATGGTATAGGCGAATCTGAAGGAATCATTGGGATCCTTGGTAAAAGTACAACTTCACCTTGAAATTTTCCACTCAAAATAGTTGCTTCAAGAATGTTGCCCATGATTTTTTTTACAACTAATCGCGTTCCATTACACAATTTTGGGGCATTTAAATTTCGAAGCAAAATTATAGGTGAGCCAATTTTCAGTCGCAAATTATGTGTTGGCATTCCAGGTAAATCTAGTGAATTTAGAAACTCTACAGGATAGTTGACAACTTCGTCAGGATCAACAACAGTGTCAATCGATTTAAATGTAATTTCATCACCAGGCAATGACTGTTGTATTTTAAAATTGATGGCGTCAACATCTAAATTTTTTGCCGCTAAAATAGCTCGCTCTCGCAGCCATTCATGATTAGTATAATTATGTCTTAAATCTGGAAAGATACTTGTTATTAACTCATCTTTGGTAGCCACCATGTTGCAAAAATTCTCTGGAAGTCGAATATATTGTGTATCTTCATACAATTGAATTTTACCGTTTCCAATGTCTAACAATTGTTCAGAGAATCCTGACGCTAATGGATCATTTTGAAGTCGAACGCGCATATTAATAGTAAGGCATAATTTAGTGACACTTGGCCGTAGATAAGATTCTTTCAAACATGCGTTTATTTCGTCTGCATATGTCGCGCGTGGAATGACTGGTAATGTTTGTCTGAAATCACCAGACAGCAGAAGTAGAGCACCACCGAAAAGCCGAGCATTATTTTTGATATCTTTCAGGGACCTGTCGAGAGTTTCAAGCGAATGCTTGTGGACCATTGTACATTCATCCCAGATAATAATTTTACATTTTCTCAAAACTTCAGCCATGCCTGAATGCTTCTTTATGTTACACATTGCTTCGGGATTTGTATGAACGTTCAAAGGTAATTTAAGTGCTGAATGCGCAGTCCGTCCACCATCAAGTAACGTTGCTGCAATGCCTGATGAAGCAATGGCCAATGCAATATGATTTTGAGATCGAATCCGCGCAAGTATCAGTGCGATAAGAAATGTTTTACCAGTGCCACCTGGAGCGTCTAAAAAAAAGAATCCACCTTGTTGTGCTGCAATTGAAACGTTAATTTGATCATATACATTTCGTTGTTCAGCAGTAAGCAATTGTTCATTTTCCGCAACAAAAGTAGCCAAAGAAATCTTATCGAACTGGTGTTCACGTTGAACATCGCTGTTGATGATGTCTACTGCTGGGCGATTCGGCGCTGGCATTCCAAAATGGATGAGCGGCATGTTTGAAATAAGAATACAAATATCCTCAATCATTATTAATGACTCGTTGTATATTTCGGCGGAGAATTCAATATTAAGATTTTGATTAGTAATTCTAGTCCGATGCAAAATATCCTCACTCATTGAGTCTTTATATTTGTTCCACAGAGCAGATGCATCAGACGGAAAACACGTTGTCAGTATTATTGAAAATAATTGACGAATTTGTTGTGGAGATGAGCTCAGTGCTGCATCTGCAAGTGTGAGATCCCAATGGTTATCATCCTCCAATAAATGTAACTCACGACACGCATCGAAGAAAGAGTCGTATGAAGTACCATTGACTTTTCGCAAATATTGGAAGGACGTCGGTCCAGGGACGTTAACCAGTAATAAACGTAAAAAAAAACATTCGCTTTGCTTAGGATGAACTGTATATAATCGACCTAAAGTATTTGTCATAAATATATCAGCGAATCCTGGGACTGGAATGCCTCGTTTCCGCGGTTCCCAATTCTTTGATTGTTTATTCCATGTAAAAATTTAGGAACATCAGTGTACATCAACGTCCTTGCGAATTGACCAACAGCATCTTGTCGACTACAAAGGTTAAAAAATTCAGTAAGAGTTGTTTTTGGAGCCGTCAAAGTCTGTTGTAGTGCAGTTTCTTCTGTAAAGTAAACACGCTGTCCGTTTTCAAGATGCACAGCCAAATGTATAACAGCAGGATTCCTTTCATGTATAGGGAACGTAAAAATGCGCCAAATAGCTTCGTTGCTACTTATGTATCGACCCATTTGATAACGTGTTATTTCGTCATTGTCGTTTACATTTCGAACAGCAAATATAGCTTTATCACTACCCTTGTGAACATACTTACAAATGTATTTGATAGACTTCACCGAACTGCATAGTTCAACGTTTATGTGCGCTTTGTAGGTTTTGCACAGCAATGGCGAATATGGAACTACCCAGCGATTATCAATATCTACTCTCACACCATTTGACAGACGCAATTCATATGATTGACCACCATTGTCTACGTCTCTACGTCGATAAGATGGATAACCGTCCATATTGGTGATAGTATCAGTTTCACATGGTTTTGGAAAACCTTTTGTACATTTTCCACTATCCATACATCGCGACATCATGTTTAGAGTGCCATATGGACCATGGATCATATTTGTAGTAACAATGTTAAACAATTCTGGATCAACATTCGGATCTGGAATTTCCGCTGAAATAATTTTGTCAATTTCTTCTGCGCGTATTGTATCCACCAACCAAATTAAAATATGCGCATGAGGTAAACCTCGTTTTTGCCATTCAACAGAGTAAAGCCAACAACGCGTTTCACCAAATACCGAGTAATGTGTAATCAAATTCATCAAAGATTTTAATTTTTGTTTAAAGACACGTGCAGTGACATCATGACGGTGCATCGATGTTTGACCTGGCAACAGTAAACTTTTGATTTCATCCCAGTTTGGATTACACGTAAATGTGATAAAAAGATCAGGTCGGCCGTATGCACGTACGTAAGTCATGGCATCTTGAATATATTCCTGCATATGACGCGGGCTACCAGTGTATGATGATGGGAGAATATATGCGGTACCAATATTGTTGATGTCATTCGTTGCATCTACATTGCCGATTACGGCGTCACGTAAATGAATGTACTCCTCAGCACGAAGTTTTGCTTGATTAAATTGTATGTATCGTAATCTCTCACTTTCGATTTTTACATACATATCGACAATGTACTGATGGAATAGCTGTCTGCATCGGAGAATACCATTATCTTCATTGGCACGAATCATTAGTCGATATGCATAGTAGTTCATAGCACTAACTTTCTTGTTCAGTTCTTCACCTGCAAATAAATATAATTATGAGATTAACAGAAATTATTGATTAAAATAAAATAATTTTAAAACAATTTATAAGTTGTACCTGTAGTTGGATTTCTTTGTTTAATATTGATATGATATCCATCTTCTCCTTCCCAAAATATCAACGGATACTGCAAAGCATCGTAAGAACGATGATTGTCTTGAATTATTTGCATCGTATTATCTCTGCGTTGTATGCGAATATCTCGACGTTCACATGGGTCACCAGCCATAACGACTGCAACTTCATTAATAGTTGGAACATTATATGTGCCTGCGTGCTCTCCATAGGGCACTTTGTCTGCTTTAATGACAATGACGTAGTTGTCGTTTTGCAGTCTGTTAGAAAGAGTCTTAAACAATCGTATCAATTGGTTATTGTTTTGCAAAAACGTTTGCAAATTATCCACAATTTCTCGTTCTTCCATCCGCTCTATATGGTTGTAAAGGCAGCGTTTATGTGATTGTTCCTCCTCATCGCCCATAAAATAAATTTGTAGAAATTTTGGATCGGCATCAGGCATTGGAAGCAATGAACCAATTTGGTGGTACACCTGACCTTGAATCTTGAATGTAGATTCAAAATTACGACCATCTTCATTATGAACAATTTTTGTTGCTCCAAATGATGTCATTTGGAAGATGAATTGAATTTACGAATTTTTCGCAAAAACAATTTCGATCGAGATGTGGTTCCGGCTAAAAGTGTTTTAAAGGCTCCGGTGGTGGTTTTAGCGATGGCAGTGAAATTTTTCCAGATGCGCAACATAAACCAGTTGATTCACCGTTATACTTGAAAGCATGACAATATTGACACTCTTTGTCCATACTACCTATCGTGATTAGTGCATGTGACGAATAATCTATTTCAGGAACATATTCGAACGCGAGACGATTAAATGATGCTCGTGACAATGCTCGATTATGTTGCACTTGTTGATGGTGATGGTCTCTCTGTGCGTCGGTAGCTCGTTCACGTGCCTCTCGTTGTCTCAATGCATTAGCATGAAGACGTTGAACGCGTTGCTCTGAATTCTCATTTGCTCGTGAACATGCAACTTGATCTCTTAAATTTGCATTATCCGTTGAGTGTTCTTCAATTGATCTATTTAACCGACGATCATGGACTAATTGGGCGTTCCGAGTACGCCGACCAATGTTTTTTGCTCTTCCACGAAGACGCGGCATTTTTCTGTATAAGGAAAATACTGTAAAATAATACATAACGAAAATGAGTGATTTATTAAAGATGAAATTTTAAGTAATAAACTGAAAAGATTTATTGTAACAAATTTTAGATCAAAAAACGCGTAATTTTATGTTTTTTCTATTCAATATTTTAACACTGAGTTTTTATCGACACAGATTTCAAAATATCGAATATTAAATCTCGAAACAGTCATAAATTAATGACGCCGATAGTATACAAATAAATTTGTAGGTTAGGTTAGTTATTAACTAACTCACGTGTAAATTTGATAAAAAAAATTATAAGAAATATACTCACTTCGATTCTGCACTAAATTACCAAAATGTATAGTTTTTTAGGCACAATTCAAAACTCTTCTCAAAACACTCAGTACCTTTTAATTTAATATTTGATCCAGCACATGGTCTACAATAACACAATGATAACAAAACATTTTTTTAATTTGATCGCAGCGCTAACTGTCGGGACAGACTAAAATTAAAATTGACACTGCGATGGTAGCGCCGTCTGTCGGATCCAATGTAAAACATTCCAAAATCAACAACTACTAATAAATTAAAAATTAATTAAAAAAACATTGTCCAGCGGACAAAATTGTGAATCTAAACCATTCTCAGATCCCCTTGAACACACACAAAAAATTTCATCAAAATCGGTCCAGTCGTTTAAGAGAAGTTCAGTGACATACACACTCACAGAAGAATTATATATATAAAGATAGATATGTAAATATATGTACATTTACGAATTTTCATTCGAGCGTCGAGTAACAAGATACAAGTAAGATCAATCGGCGACAAATTGTATACATGAGAAGCACTGCCCTCTGTTAGTCCTTTGGTACCAATGTTACGTTCTGCCAAGCAGAAGTACATGCAATCAACCTTTGCGCTATTATAGGCAGAGCAAAAGACCTAAGCGATGCAAATATATATAGTATTAGTCACTAATCAGCCTTAAAGGGTCTTAAGTCTTGCACCGTTGAGTCAAGACTGGTATGGGACTGTCTGAAGGTTGTTAAGATCTGACTAGCTCAAATAAGGTAACGCTTATGTGGGTGCCAGGTCATACTGAAATCTAGGGAAATGAGGCTGCTAATGGCTGATGGTCTCGCCCGCGAGGGTACTCCCTCCATTCATTGGACCAGAGCCCTCCTGCCTCGCCACTAAGGGATACCTTATGGCAACTGTAAAACGCTGGCAGGGCGTGAAAAAGTTCTCTTATTGGCGCAGAATTCCAGCTCTACGACAGGCAAAGAGATTTATATCACCTTCGTCAGTAAAGGTAAAGAAGTGTCTTTAACTTAGGGAACCTGAGTTGAGGCTATCAACCGGCTTCCTCACAGGTCACTTCCTCCCTTAAGTTATCCCCTTAAGAAAATAGGCCTAAGTATGACAGACGGATGCCGCTTCTGCGACCTGGAAGCGGAATCAGCGGAACATGTTCGGTGTCAATGCCCAGCAATGCTTTAGACATATTTTATTTATTTATTTATTAAATCTAGCATAATTAGAAAATTAGTAGTAGCAGTAACAAATGGTCAAGACCAGTGGCTGTTACTCATTTGACATGTAGTAAACAATTTTTTTTTAGTTTTTCAACAGTTGGTAAGAGTGGTGGTGCTACAAAAAATAAAAATAAATATTATTTGCATATACCATAACATGAACTTAATAAACGTAAATTACTTAAATAACAAACAAATTTAAATATTATTAATATTATTAAACAACTAATAAAATACTTTGGAATTAATTTGTTGAAGCCTAGTGGCAAATATTGAACAAAAACGTAACATCTTTATCTTTATACATAGTGCATTAAAAAAATTTTAAGTTCTGTAAAACTGTTAAGAAGGTTCTCAAAATTGATGGCAAATTGTTAAAGAAAATAGGAGCAGTTATAAGAAAATATTTTTTTTAAATGAGTGGTATGATGCAGTTCAATAGTGCATAGATTATTTTTCCGAAGATTGTAGCTCTTCAGTACCTACTCTAGTTAACCTATTTCCATTCATTTCACAAAACAACCTCAAAATCCTAAATATGAATAAATGTTGTAATGGTAAAATCCCCTTTGCCACTGTTTTGGTTTCTTAAATTTCATCATCCTAAGTAGTTGTTTTTGTAATTTAGCAATAGGAGCCGTAGTTACATCATATGCATAACCCCAGAAATTTATTCTATAACATAATGTAGAATGCACAATAAAGCCCAATAAATCATGTTTAGTACATCTTTAGGAACCAGTGTTCTCAACTTATAAATTAAACTATACTAATATACAACTAAATTGTAACCATGAACAAATATTTTTTTTCATGATACAGGGCATTTTCCAATTTAACTGTGAGTCCAAGAATAGTCCTAAATATTTGTAATTTGATACTTTTCCAATAGAAAAGCATTTAGCTGAACAATAATTATTATTAAGGCACTATAGTGTGGAATTTAATTTCTTGGTCAGTATTAATGTTAGGCTAACATTTAAGCTTAAATTCCATTGCTTTAGATTTACTACTAACAACCATTTGATGACTATTCAACCAGGATCGCACTATGCACATGTCAAAATCGATATTTTCATAAACATTCTGATAACTCTTATCAAAATACAAACATGCTAAGTCATCAGCAAATGCTATTAATTTACCTTTGAAATTTACCTTGAAAATTGAATTCAAATAGACTAAAATTAGTGTAGGGCCTAAAACCGAACCTTGAGGGACACCTGTACTATAAAATTAAAAGCAGCAGAGTGAGTCTTTAATCTTAGTTTAGTATAGTATATCAGATAATAAGATGAAAACCAATCAGACATCACATCACGAAAACCTAAAGTATTTAAAATCCTAATGCCCGATTTCAGAACAAAACACCAATTCGCCAGTTAAATAATATTTTACCTCTTCCTTCTTATATGAAATTGCAATTTGTTTCATAATTCAAAATCAATGCCTACCTGATTATATTTCTTTTTTACATGAGCATTTTAAAGGGGGAATTAAATATTTATTTACGCGATATTGAAAAGCCAAATATTTAATTCTACTGTTCAAAGTTCATGTAAAAAAGAAATATAATCATGTAGGCATTGAATTTGAAATATGAAACAAATTACATTTTCATATAAGAAGGAAGAGATAAAATATTATTTAACTGGCGAATTGATGTTTTGTTCTGAAATCGGATATAAGTAATGTTTATGGTGTATAAACTTTTTGTAATCTGTATATTTCTTATAATGTTATATGTATCTTCATTATAACCCCTGAAGATGACAAAAAAAAATTTTGTCGAAACGTTGGGCGGAATAAAATAAATTATGCAAACTGATCTGAAGTAGTTTTCTTCTATTTTTATGTGACTGGTACGCCTAAAATTCTTATTTAATTATTAATACTATTCATGTTACTTAAAATGTTTTTCGATTTCGTTTTGATCGGCTAATTTATGTATTTAGGCCGTGCCTGAATATCGCGTTAAATATTCCACGAACTAATTCTTGATATAAAACAAACTCATCCAAATTATTACAGTCGTGAAATATTTTAGTAGTGAATGTGATTTAAATATTTTATTAGCAACAGCAACCAACAAGAGCGAGAACATAATATTGTTTTATATACTTAATAATAAATAGAATATAATTTGATTATTAACACTTCCCACCTCAAGCCAGGAGTTCTAACTCAGGTTGCCGTCAATGCGTGTTTAAATCTGTCCATGGGCAGTGTTTAAATTCATTTTTTCGTTCCCTTCTTTTATCTTTTTTTCTCTCTTTGTGAAAGGAAACATAAAATATTTTTGTTTGTTTCTTTCCCCGGAAACGAAATCGAAAAGTAAAATATCTCTCCTCATATAAAACGTAAAGGATAGTAGAGGAGAGATATTTTATTTTGTTGGATTTCGTTCCGGAGGAAAGAAACAACAAAATATTTTTTCTCTCCTTTCGCAAAAAGAGAGTAAATAAAGGAACAAAATTTGAATTTAAACACTGGTTGTGGGTGGTAAAAAATCTGTGATTTCGTGAATCGTATCCCCAGAAATTCTTAGGTGTTTCTTAGCTTCCTCATCATTATAGGGTAATATTGGACCCATAATCGGGTTGAGGCTTATGGATCGCGGAGTATAGTGTAGTCGCTTGAATTTACTAATAATATTAATGTAGTATACAGTATTCGATTTTCGAAGCATTTTTTACAATACTACAATAATTTATAATAATTTTTGCATACCTACCCTTCTGCATACCTGAATTATAACGCATTTGAACGAAAAGCCCGTACATAGTATGATAACATTACAAATATTATTTTTTTTTATATTATTATTTTCCATTTGATTTTATTAAAAAAAAATAGGCTGGGAAATTATCACGTACAAATTATTATTGAATTCGGGCAGTAAAAATAAAAAATGTCTGCGAAGGGGAAAATTTCTCAAACAAATGTCTCAAATTATTATTTATCACGGTATTATCACAGTATTCGGGCCCGGCCATAGAACATTTTTCCGTTTTGTTCCCTAGGTAGCTTTACTTTTACATCACGGCACCACAGATATTTAAATTTATGTTGTTCCTTAAACTTTTTTGCATATCGTAGAATTTCTTGTCTCTGCTTGGTTAGGCTGTCATTTACATAAATAAATCCGCTACTTCCTACGAAGAAACTTTTGCATACAATTTTTAGCTTCGCATTGTATTTTATATCCATTATTATCTGTTTCAATTTATATGAAATAAACTTTAATGTAATTACAGATGTCCATTTATCAGTGTTCTTGTTATTCGATATAAATAATTTACAGCAATCAATGTTGGTTTCCATGACATTTAAGTTAAATACTTGATCTATAACTTTCAATGCGACAATCATAGGCATACCAGAAATTGTAACTTCATTTCGGCGTAACTGTTGCTCGATATTATCCATGGATTATAATCAGCATCTTTTGTAGCATCTGAGGAGAAATTATTAAATTGACTTTGCATGCTTGTTAACACTTTAACTTGTATTTCATAGTCGCCTTTCAGAATTTTTAAGGTATCTTCTAATATTTCAACTCGTTTTAAGACAACACTAATAAGCTGATTAATTTTATCAAAGCTTGCGCACGTACTTGTTTATTTTCATCACCAATATCTCAGTTTATTGTAAATACTCTTAATAGTTACAGATGGAGTGATATTTTCACTTGGATTATTTTGTTTTTTAGTAGCACTTCGAGTAATTATCGGACATAGGTTCACTATTAAATTTAATAATTTGATCATCATCCATTTTTCAGCAAAATTTTTTGAGATGATACATTTTATTACAATTTTTACACACACACACACCACTGTTTGTCATTTTTTAATTTTTTAGAAATTCACAAATTCTTTTATTTAGAGACTTTTATTTATTTTTCAATTTATATATTTTTATTTAAGTAGTTTGTGTTACTAAATTTTAATTTGATTAAAAATATTACACATTATATGATTAAAAATCACCCAAACGATATTAAAGTAGATGTTTTCACCACCAACGCTACTACACGAATGATATTTTACATTATAAGATGGCTCCTTTGAACAAACAGCCGATCAGATCTGTTTTATTGAGCAGTCATTCAAATAACTACCTGAACCTTTTCTACAATTGATCAGGTTCAGGAACAGGTACTGCAATAATCGGCATCATATTCTAAAATTGCACAGCACTACCCTTATTAACCGAACCTCCCGGCCCATATATGAGAAAATCAACCTATATCGATAGGACCAAGTAACTAGGAAGCTGAAGAATATTAATGCTGATAGGGCTAACTTGCATAAATTCGGTAGATCAGCCAGGCTATACGGCTGTTTAAAGTTGGCTTTGGAGGATTAGGATGGGCCTATGTTCGATCCTGTAGTTAACTGAGAAGTGGTTGCAGACTACTACAAGTCCACATTTAGCGGCTCTTTCCATGTTGTTGACCAGTCCGTCTCTGGCACAACGAATAATTTTGTTTTGACCCGCAGACCCCGTAAAGGTCGGGCGGGCTCGAGAATAAATCCGATGAGATATTGTGTATTGTGGTGGGCTTAGGAACAAAAAGTCGCCAGATGTTGATGGTGTCTCGAACAGGGCCAGAACCTCCAATTATCCGGAATTAAACAACTGGTCCTAATGATTAAAACAATTTTCAACATCGCTTACTTCCCAACTTGTTGGAAGTTGTCGAAGATTATTCAGATACCGAAGTCCGGTAACCCTAGAAAACACCAAACTAATTAGCTTATTGAGCGGGCTTATTCAGCTACGGATGCCCTGTTGGCGCTTTTGAATTAGTTAAAACTTGCTATTCAAGGCGGGAAATACAGCAACTATGATATTTCTCGATATACAAAGAGCTTTCGATTCTGTGTGACATGAGGGATTCGTTTACAAGATGATAAACTGTGGCGTTAGGCTCTGATTTTTTTGGTTCCAACTTCCAGGCTTATGCTGACGATAATTTCAGTTTTGTTACAAGTTAGAGTGAATTTCAATGTTCTTGCAGGATCCTAAAGTATCTATACTTAGTGGGTAAACGCTTCCGAGTTCCAACTGACATATTTCTATCCAAATCATTGATACATGAATGAATTTAAGAAGGGTAAAAAGGTCTTATTTCCAGTACTACTGGAGTAGTACTTCCAGTACTAAATAACAGGAGTGGTCAGGCTCACGTAAAAAGCTCCGGATCTACAAGCTTTACATTTTCCTAATTATTACATATGCCTGTGCGGCATGGTCCGATATGTGCCTATACTACAGCGGATACAAAATAAGTCCCTTAGCTTGAGTGAAGTGTCTCAGCGAAATTGTTGCGCGCATTAAGTATATGTCGGCTAGTTTTCTGAGCCTTCTTTCCAACAAGCTCTACAGTTTGCTTTACTTCATGGCGGTGCAGTACTAACTCGACTTGAGGATTTGACTGGACTAAGCAAAACACCTTAACATCATTAAAGATTTTGCAAACAAATGTTGATCAATTTATTTCAATATTAACGCTTTTGTGAATTCTTTCAAATACCACTTTCGTCTCCTTTACATACTAGAATTTAAATAATTTTATTTGGTATACATACGTAAAATAATAATAATTTTAAAAGATACACGAACTGTCTAGCCATTCCATCTGTTCCAAAAAATATAAAAAATAAAAATCGCATAAATCTTAAACGACAAAAATCCTATTGTTTTGTCACACGCGAATATTAAAAATGACTTTGCACGACAAAATTCATTGTTGTTGTTCAGCTAAAATAAAAAAAAATAAAGTGAAAAAAAACGAGAGTTTCAGAGACTTAAGACGGTGTTTGGTGGTATACGGATATATCAGGAGATAACTTTTTTTTTTTTTGTTATCACATTTGTCGCCATGTCGCGCGATAATCAATAATTTTTTTTATTGTATGTATTATATGTGCGCTATTTTCAAACAAAACACCATAAATCACCATAATAATATTTCCTCCGCAGGACAGGGAGGAAAACATAGTTAGAAAAACATAAATCACATATACCTTCTATATGTTATAGTCTCGTTTGTTTATCTCCACAGTAATAATATTTTGCCACATCTTATCTGCGCTCTATTCCATCCGTATATAGTATATATGTATATAGGTACTACCACCAGCTTTACTCGAATATAAATCGAATTTTTGCAATCAAACTATTTTTCGCTCACGACACGATGTAATATATCATTCCGGTTACCAAACACAAAAATAATTTATTAAATCGAAAAAACAATTATGAATCTGATCGATAATAATCGGTTATAAAAAATGGCGCGCATAAAAAGTCAAAGGACGAATTATTTTTTATTGTTGTACTATTTTTAGTTTGCAGACGACTTATAACGATTTATGATGGTTCAATGTACACACACACAAACTATATTCATATAATATGGTTTGTTCGTGTTATCTATCAATTCTAATGGAATTCACCGATTGAATTAATCTACTTAACTAGAACCGTATAGATAGATGATACCTAAAACAAACTTACTCGTACACAACCGATTTTCTGGTCCCAAAGGAATTTGATAATAAATCAAATTTGATGCTGTGTTGTGTTCATTTCACGAGATGATGTTACGAATTAATAGAATAAACAAAGCATGTATCTTAAAATCTAAATCAATATTATGCGGATCCATGAATGAAATCTATTGAATGAACCACACAAAACATAAGAAGACGACATAATAATACAACAACCACGATTGTATATCAGAAGGAAAATGATAAAATCGTAAAACAATAAAATTCGAGAGATCCAAGATTTTCTTTTTATGTTTTTTCGGGTTTTCCATCTCATGAAAACTTTATTTTTAAAGTATACGACTATATTTACATAGATATACAGCATATAGGACTTAGAATCATTCAGATTATATTATTTGAATATATTGTAAATATGGCTCTCTAACTAATGCTAATGGAAATGATGTTACGCTTTTTGTGTTTATCGTTGTTTTTTTGTAGAGAATTTCCATATCCTCGTAGAAAATACGTTTCTGTTGTTGTTGTTGGTAGATTTATGGAAATTTATATGGAAATGATGATGAAAATAGCAATGAAACATATTTTAAAGTGTTACGTTATGTTTTGAATTGGAAATTGAACGAATAAATCATAATCGCGAACTACTGAATGCTATATTTATTGCGAATATTTACATGTCAAACTTTCCAATGCGCAATGATAAATTGTGTTCACAATACGAGTATGTATGTACTGTGGCCATCATAACAAAATAAATCAGATCAGGCTTATTAAAGATTAATTAGAGTACAAATCAATAATACAAAGTAGCAAATAATGAAAATTGAAAATCCTGCAAAATAATAGGAAAATCCTTATCATGTGTATTTGGATTTTATTGTTGCTTTTGTTCCTTTCGTAGATTCATTTTCTTACTCGTTTATATAAACGTATATGCCTTATATATATGTAGAATCCTTCTCTGTTTTGTTGAAAGAAACAATAATCGAATATGATTGGATGTATTATATAAAAATCGGATCAATTATTTTGATATTTGATATTTATTTTTGTTCGAATTGATTGTACATTATTAATACCATTAGTTAGACAAGAGTATATAAATAGGGTGTATTTAGGAGTTGGATTAGATTGTGATTAAAACTATTTTAGAACTAATGAATTACGTTATATGTAAGCCGACGCTGTTCCAGATTTGTCTATTTGTTGATGTTCAAGGTTTACTATTAACCAACTATTAAGGTTGAATTTCCTAACTTTATTTGCCGCTTTATTCCATTTGTTATTGTCACACAAGAGAATTCGTTTATCATAGAAAAGTAATTATTTGAGCCCTTAATTTTAAGATTTTGAAACAGTCACTCAATTGAAGAATAGCGTGAAATTCAGTTATTTTGGTTGAAAAATTTGTTAAATTGAGTATATTGAATGAAAATCAACAAGATAATTGGAGTTTAAGTAGAAATTAATATTTGGTTTTATATGAAAAACCCTGGTTGATTGGAGTTTAGTTAATACGAACATAATCCTTTTAAATTCATTCCATCGTCGACCCCCGTTATGTTAACATCGTTAATATCATTACTACTACAGTGTGATTTTGTGATATAAATTTAATTTATATATTAAAATGAAAAAATACTAACAAAGAACTACCTATTGAAAATAGTGTTAATTTATATTTTTATTTCATTACACTGTGGCGTCCATAGTAACAAACCAACAATCTCACGGTTTATCGAGTCCGCCATAAAACGTCCCAAATTAACTTAAAGGAATTAATAAAAAACTAGCGCGACGAGTAGGCAAAGCGCACCAAAAATAAAAGTAAATAATTTTTCGTTTTTCACAATTATTATAAGTTCCGTCAGCTGAATAACAAACAGTTTTAATTAAATAAATAAAAAATAGAAATTTAAATCTCGTGAATTTGCATTAATTCAGTGCGCATCGAAACTTAAGTGTATGGGAAGTTAGACGCAAACTCCTATTAGTGCTATCCACGTGATTTAAGTGGGTTAAGGGTTTGGTGCAACACCCGTTGAACCCTCAGACGCCCACATTGGTGACCCCGACGTGATCCTGAAATATTCAACGCGTTACGCAATTATTATATGCGTTATAACGCGTTATATTGCGGAGAATTTTTTTGTTGTTGAAAAAAACGTTCAATCACGCGCTGTACAGCAACTGAAGAGCAGAAAACACAGTTATAAGCTCGAAGCTTGATATAACCTTACCATGCCACGGAACATTTACGCAGAATAAGCAGACACTCCAGCAAATACATATAACCAGCTTTCAAGAGAAATAACAAAAATAAGGCAATACCAAGACGATACCACCATCAGCAGACCCAACCACCGCGGGATGTAATGCGCCATACCCCACTGTACACCACCATTTAAATTTTCTTTTTTCTTCTCCAACAAGGGAGAATTTGCATTATATACAATTAACTAAATAAGTAACGTAAAATTCAGTTGGATTAACAGTGTATTATTTGTTCAGTGTTATTTGTTGGTGTGCGACATTATTAGTCATACTTAATATAGTCACGTAACTCGCAATTGTCGGTAGATCGTATAAGCAATAGCAAAAATTCATTCCACCACCGCGCTTTAACCTTTATTTTTTTCGGTGCGTGTTACTTAAAATGAGTGACGGCGAAAACGAACCTTCGACGTCCGGAACGACTCAAGTATATAGACTGGCGGTAAAATATGCGCCATTCAATCGCGACGATCCAGAAATCTGGTTCACGCAGTTGGAAGCACAGTTCGGAATCGGGGGTATCTCGGGTGATGCTACCAAATATCGGCATCTCATCGCAGCTCTTGATCCATATACTGTTAAATGTGTACGTGACCGAATCCTCTCTCCTCCCAGAGCTAATAAATATGAAGCTTAAAAAAAAGTGATAATAGAACGTCTGTGCGAGTCGGCTAAAATAAAACTCGACCGATTACTATCCGGACTGCAGCTGGGCGATAAAAAACCTTCACAGCTTCTACGAGAAATGGAAGCGTTGTCCGTCAATCAAGTAACTGAGCCAGTATTGCGGAATTTATGGTTACAGCGACTCCCAAACCACGCACAGGAAATCTTATCCGGCATGGGCGATGCAAACTTACAAAAATTAGCTAACGCTGTCGACAAAATAATTGACGTGCAGAAACCAGCCGGTGTATACAACGTAAAATGTAACCCAGACGAAGTACAAGGAACGCAGTCAAACAGTTTGGCAGCGCAAATCAGTATCCTGTCACAACGCGTAGAGGAATTATTCGGGCGGTTCGGTAAAACTGGAGACAGGTCCAATCGTGGACGATCCCCAAGCCCTAAAATGAAAAAATCAAACGCAACAACATTTAAATTGTACGCAGCCAACTCGATAGTCATCGATACATTCGGGCACAAAAACATCACACTCAACATAGGTCTTCGTAGACCCTTAACATGGAAATTCATTGTGGCCGCAGTCGACCGATGTATTTTGGGCGCCGATTTTTTAGCACACTTTGGCCTATTGGTCGATATCAAGAACAAAAAACTCATCGATCCAGTCACGAATCTCAACGTCCAAGGGGTATCCATCCAAATCCCATCGTATAGCATCACCACGATCAAATGCGATTCAGTACAATCTGAGATTCTGGAATCACTTCAAGAATTTAAAACCGTTACCCGTGAGACGACCAACTTGAACCTGGTAAAGCACAACGTAACCCATAGTATCAAGACTACGGGGCAACCCTATCACGCAAAAGTACGACGTCTAAACGCGGACAAGTCAAAAATAGCTAAAGATGAAATCGAGGCTTGGACAGCACAAGGGATTTGTCGACCTTCCAAAACCAATTGGGCGAGTCCACTTCATATAGTCAAGAAAAAGGATGGCAACTGGCGGTTATGCGGGGACTATAGAAACCTAAACTCGGTAACAAAACCCGACCGTTACCCAATACCATTCGTGACAGATTTCACGCATCAACTCGAATCGTGCATAATATTCTCAAAGATTGACCTCGTTCGTGCCTATCACCAGGTACCCATCGACGAAAAGGACATCGAGAAAACTGCAATCATCACTCCATTCGGATTATTTGAGTTTCCACGCATGACATTTGGGCTACGCAACGCCGCTCAAACTTTCCAAAGATTAATCCACTCGGTATTTCGAGAATTAGCGTTCGTATTTCCCTATATCGAAGCAGGGAAGAACACCTCAAACACCTACGTATAGTTTTTCAACGGTTAAAGGACGCGGGTTTGGTAGTTAACCTTAACAAATGCGAGTTCGCCACGAACCAAATATCCTTTCTCGGATTCCACATAACAGCCGACGGCATGTCACCCGACAAATAGCGAGTGGAAGCCATTCAGAATTTTCCACGACCAGCTACAACCGACGGTATTCTCCGTTTCTTGGGGATGATAAACTACTACCGTATTTTATAAATAAATAAATAAATAAATATTTTCCTACCTAAGGCGGCACATGACCAGGCAATTCTATACGATTTCATCAAAGGAAAGAAGAAAAAGGACAGGTCACCGATAAATTGGACCGACGAATCCAACAAGGCGTTTGAAACATGTAAAGCAAAACTAGCTGAATGCACTCAGTTAACTTATCCAGTTCCAAACGCTAAATTCGCTATTCTCGTCAATGCATCAAGCACAGCAATGGGAGCGGTACTGCAACAATTCACAAAAAAAGGCTGGCAACCACAGTGAAAACTGAGCGACATCGAGACTCGCTACAGCACATACAACCGAGAGTTATTAGCCGCCTATTCGGCCATAAAGCACTTCAAAAATGTCGTGGAAGGTCGAGAATTCATTCTATTCTCCGACCATAAACCATTAACGTATGCACTTCATCAAAATCCCGAAAAAGCATCACCAAGGCAACGACGCCACTTGGATTTCATAGCACAATACACGTCGAACATTCGTCACATTCCTGGAGACAACAATGTCGTTGCAGACACGTTATCACGGATCGACCAAATCCACCTCGGAGGCAGCATCGACTATGCAGCAATCGCTGATGAACAAACAGCCGACGCGGAATTAGCAAGACTCGTGGAAACAAACACGTCTCTAAAATTCGAGAAAATTCCACTATTTGGGACAAACAAAGAAATCATATGCGACGTTTCAACCGGCACACAACGTCCATTCATCCCTAAATCATTTCGTCGACAGGTATATGAATCGTTCCACAATGTGTCACACCCAGGCATACGCGCCACGGCAAGACTGATCGGGAAAAAAGTCACATGGCCAACGATGAACCAGGAGATACGCTCTTGGGCCAAACAATTCATTCAGTGTCAAAAGTGCAAAATTTCGAGACACGTGCAGGCGAAATCGGAAATTACCCTCCAACAAGCAAACGATTCAACGAAATACACATCGACATCGTCGGACCGCTACCACCTTCAGATGGTAAGTCTTATTGCCTAATTATGATTGATCGCTACACCCGCTGGCCTGAGACCACCCCAATCGCGGATATTAGAGCGGACACTATAGCAGAGGCATTAACCATTGTGACCGATAGAGGGGCACAATTCGAGTCAACTCTGTTCGACGAACTTTCAAAATCACTGGGATTCCATCGTAAACGTACCACAGCCTACAATCCGGCCTGCAATGGTATTATAGAACGGTGGCACCGAAGTTTTAAGGCCGCAATAATGTGCGTAGCAGAAAAACAGTGGACAAAATCCCTACCAATAATACTACTCGGCTTAAGAACAACCTTTCGAGAAGACTCTCAAAGCACAGCAGCTGAACTTGTCTACGGAGAAACCATACGACTACCAGCGGATCTCATTCAAATAGGAAAATATAGACCGCAATCCGAATTCGGCACACAACTACGCAATCAATTCACAGACATAAAACCCGCCTCAGCGTCTCGAAACGCACAAGAGCAAATTTTCGTTTTTAAAGAATTGGCAACATGCAAACATGTGTTGGTACGAACAGATGCAGTCCGGCCGTCACTACAACCCCCACACGAGGGACCATTCCCTGTGATCAGACGCAGCGAAAAACACTTCACTATAAGGATCAAGGGTAACGAGTCAACGATCTCCATAAATAGGTTGAAGCCATGTTTCTTAGAAGCGCATGAGCAACCTCCAGTCGCATCGAACGAGGTACCATCCGGTTCAGACTGTACTCAGCCACCAACACATTCAACACCACCCACCAAAATCAACCAACCAAGTAAAAATACGGGAAAAAGAGTAACGTTCAATCTCGCGGAGCAACCAAAGTCTAGAATGGGTCGCTCCATCGTCAAACCGGTTCGGTTCCGCTAACTCGTGTATCGTTCACTAGTTCACTGGGGGTGGAATAGTGTGGCGTCCATAGTAACAAACCAACAATCTCACGGTTTATCGAGTCCGCCATAAAACGTCCCAAATTAACTTAAAGGAATTAATAAAAAACTAGCGCGACGAGTAAGCAAAGCGCACCAAAAATAAAAGAAAATAATTTTTCGTTTTTCACAATTATTATAAGTTCCGTCAGCTGAATAACAAGCAGTTTTAATTAAATAAATAAAAAATAGAAATTTAAATCTAAACGTGAATTTGCATTAATTCAGTGCGCATCGAAACTTAAGTGTATGGGAAGTTAGACGCAAACTCCTATTAGTGCTATCCGCGTGATTTAAGTGGGTTAAGGGTTTGGTGCAACACCCGTTGAACTCTCAGACGCCCACAACACCGTTTAATAAATCATAACATTAAATAATTTGTTTATTCATATGATAATAATTTTCGTGTAATTGTTTAATACAAAAATTAAAAAAAAAAATTTAAAACAAGAACTTTTCTTCGTAAAACGGAGTTTATTGTTTGGTTTATCCGTTATAAATAATCTGTACAAAACATTTTTTGTTTCCTTATAGGCTAGTTATATAGCCGAAACCGATAAGTACAATTGATAGTTTTGTTGTAATAGGAATTATTCAAATTTAGTATATTTAAAATCGAATAATCCCAAATTTTTGAATTAAATAATTAAAATCTAAACGTTCCCTGCATTTAACAAAAAAATTATACTCATAAATTTCGAAAATTGTCTGCTCTAGACACGAATATTAAAACATGCCTCTTTTATCCATGTTGATTTAGCGCAGTATGCTATGATCGGAAACAATTAACTGCCAATGCAATTCAGGAAGCTGCTGGCGAAGCGACTAGAGGTCGAAGGGGGTTGGCTACCGAAGCTAACTCAAAGGACATTTGGCTAAATATTTTATTCAATAAACTTGATGAAGAATCAAATCAGCTATGAATGCGGGAATCGGCTGATATAGATTTTCCAACACATTGATTTTATGAATTCCAGAGTAAGAGAGCTGACTCACTAGAGTTCATATAGGCATTAATTAAAAGTCCTACTATGTAAATCAGCCAATAACATAGGAAGGTTCCATGTAGCATTATCAATAATCTGTCCCGTTTGTCAAACCAGTTCACATCAACTATTTGAACGTCTAAATTCAAGGCATTGGCTGATGACGCCAAGAGATACTTAATAAAAAGCCAACATAGGATGCTCTAATTGTCTTAATAATCATTCAGTGTACAACTACAGATATAAAACCCAATGTCGAATATGTTCTTAGAGACCGTCAATCAAATACAAGCGGTGTCAAATCCAAGTGTCAATATCATAAGCAAGCAATCTGGAACAATTAACATCCGCAAAAACCGAATCACTAAGGAAAGGCCGAAGACACTTATTTGCAATCACCATCACATTGTACCTTATTATTACTAAACGAACCGTCGTTATGAAGGTTCAAGATAATTCAGAGCGCTTGTGCCGTGCACTCTTCTGATTGTGTTCAACGACTATTTTTACCGCGATGCCGTGTACAACTAACCGTAGGTGATTTAAGCAAGGCAAATGCTGGCATTTCACGAGGTAAAACCAGTCACTATATGAACTTCTAGTACTACGTAATTTCCAAATTGACTTCAAAGTTCCCTACCTGCGTGTTGTGCAGCCACTTTGAAAATCTGCCAATGGCAATCCAACATTCCATATACCAGCAAGCACTGTTGATATATTAATCGGAACGATTATTTCTTCCATAGCATACTAAGTGCAACATAATGATCGTAACAAGCATCAGGAATTATCAATAACCACCAGTTTACCACCAGCTTTGTCTTGACGGCAAAATTAATTATAGTTCTAAAAATTGATTTTATGATCATAATTTGGAGTTACGTCTTGATGGTAAAAGTAAACTATAATACTAGCCTCCCTCCTTTCGTCAAATGCGCGAACTAGTTATTTTGTTAAAGTTATTATGTAAGTTATTTTGTTTCTATGCTACAACAAAATTTTTAGTTTTTTCATTAAATCGTTCACTTGTTTAGCTTTACTGTTGGTTACAATGGGTGGAGCTCGGGATATAAAACTTGTTGTTGCTATTACGTCTTGTATTGACAGTCTTTTCAAACTTATTGTTATTTGATACCACGTTATCACTTCTAAATATTTTGTAACTACATATAATATGAGTTAATATATTTCCAAAAATTCAAATAATATAACAACAAGGCTTAAAGTTAAGTCTTGCCCACTTTGTGCTTTTTCAGTAGATGAATTCTGTGCGAAGCTAAATTAGAATCTCAGATGGCTTTATGCTAAACAGACCTTGTCTATTTGATTCATTGATAGAATTATGCTAGGGTCTGTTTTACTTAAAATTCCAATTTAGCCTCGAATTATGCATCTGTCATGAATTAATTTTTGAATTAGCTCGATTATTATTAAATACATGAACATGAATGGCATTAAAAGAAAACAAGAATCAATTTATATTTTCCCTTCGGTCCACCAAATGCGTTTAAGAACTCATTCATCTTCTTACAAAAAGAAAAAAAAAAACAAAAAAAACGATATTTAGCCAACCTCCCAGTCGTATTTTATACCTATAATCATTATTCATTTAATTTTTTTTATCGTTTTGTTATATCTGCGCGTATTATTGCCAAGACCACCAATACGATATGCTTCGAAACATCACACAAATACATATACACAAATACGAATATACTACATTCACACACAGCCACAGAAATCGAATAATACAGCTAAATTAAACAACAACAATCGTCTGGCACAACAAAACAAAAAAATGTATCAATTATCATCTCTTTTGATGTTTTTCCAGCCGATGGAATTTTTTTCTGTTGTTCTTTCTGCTTGATTCCATTGCTTGTTTTGTTGGATATCAAACAATGTTCATTCAGTTTAATCGATACTCTAATCGGATTTATCTCTTAGTTTTTTTTAATTTTTTTTTATTTTTAATTCGAAACAAAAATATTAATTAAAAACTTTTCGTTCCGTTCTGCGAATTTATTTCATTTCAAATAACATTTTTCAGAGTATTACGATGACTACGACGACGACGAGTATTTTTAATCCACCCTCATATGTATGAATATGTCTTATTCCTATATAGGTTTGTCTTTTTGTGTTAATCGCAATGATGTGTGTAGGATGTTATACTCTGGGAATATTTATATAAGATACATAATAAACGTATTAAAAGAGCAATTAATTAATAGCTTTGTGTGTTTATCTTTTTAAATTAAATACGGTTTTTGTAAATTATAAAAAAAAAAACATTTTTTTGCTCAAATTTTTGTTTAACGAGTATGTACAAATTTTAATGTTTCCATGTCGTTTATATAAAATTAACGATGTAATGTTAGTATAACGATTGGAATTCTTAAATAAATATAAGATAAATAGTAATTGTTAATAGGTACATGAACGTATGTACATACATATGAGTATTTTGTTAATATTAATAACAATAATATGAGTTGAAATTCTAAGCACGTAATGTTATTGAAAAGTTTGTTGAAAGTTTATTTGTTTCTAGATGATTAATCGCGCCGTGTGCTACATACGAGAATAATTTATATTATTTGTTACAACAATAGTTGCTACGAGAAATGACAGTGTTTCGTTTTGATGGGTTTAAAAAAAAATTCAAACATTTTTTTTATTTGCGAGAATATTACTTTGAGCTTGATTCATTTCCAAAGGCAGCAACATCTTTAAAATGCTTTAACTCATTAAAGTTGCTAGAACATTTTGTATAATATAGTTATTTTTAAATTGTGGCACTTAAATTATAAGTTTTCGTCATAAATAGAAGAAATAATTTTTCATTGAACAGCTTTTATTGTGCACTTTTAAGTAAGTGCAGTTACATATTTAGTTTTGGTTAGGTTTCAAGAAATCGGGAAGAAATATTTTGCGAAATCAATTCGCTTAGAAAATTCAGTAATGGAAAAGCGATACGAAAGATATCGGCAACATACACGGAACAAAAAATAATACACATTTCCATAAATTATAGGAGCCAAGTCATTTGTGGCTTATTATCGGAACGCTTACTATATCATATTACGAAAATGTAAAATGATGTGAATGGAACCGGTTACCATAAAAATAGTAAAATGTCGTATAACATATATGTAGTAACAACTACCACTAAGAAAAGTACAGACAACTAATCATTATAGACCAAATTCACATCGATATAGTATAATTCTGTGGCAATATGACATAAGAGAATTTAATAAAGTATTGGTTTTAGGCTTATCGCTATAACAAAGAATAATAATACGGTTATAATAGGAATTATACCTCTGGGCTATAGTTTAAAATACTCTTTTATTCTAATGTAGGGTTTTCTTTTACAACATATGCAAACTTATGAAAATCGAAATATTTTATATCATATCTAGTACCGTAAAATGGGGTGAATAGAAACAGCGGGGTGAATAGAAACAAAACTTTAAAAAATAATTAACTTGATAATTTTTCATAATACGTAATAATAAAAAAGCAACGTTAATTTTTTAAGTTGGTGATGCAAAAATTGAAATAATAGGGATTTTTTGTTGAACACCCGCAGTTTTAAAGAATATATTGGTAAATATAAATCAACATTTTTTGATTCGAAAAATACTCTAAGAAACTTTGTATGTAATTGAGCCATATTTGGAGTAATATCAGAGAAAATTCATGTAAGTTGTTCAATTATGTCTTCTTTTTACTTGTGTAGTTAAAATTGTAATTAACATTCACCGTTTTTCCTAAATTTTACCATTTTGTAGTTTAGTGTCAAAAATTAGAAAGTGTGGGGTGAATAGAAACACCAGAAATAGTGTTTTTATTCACATTACCAAGTCTTCCTTAATTCCAAATTACTAAATTTCTCTAACGTTAAATTATTATAGTATATAATTCGGTTTTTGATTGCTACAGAGTATTAAAATGCCCAGGCAATACAAGTTGAAGAGCCAAAAACATTTAAAAATCATGATCCCCTGATATTGAAACAAGCAGTTGAAGATGTTAAAAATAATGAGCTATGATTAAGGAAATCATCGAAGAAATACGGTATACACCATTCTGTGATATATCGCCATTTTAAAAAGGTGATACAATACAAAATCAGGGGGGACAAACCTGCTTAAACAAAACTGAAGAAAAAACCCTTGTGGACAGATTGATCATTTGTTCAGAGTTGGTTATCCCATTGATACAATAATATTACGAATGAATATTCAAAAATTGTTAAACTAATAAGAGAGGCAGGTCGAAAAATTTAAGGACAACTTACCCGGTAAAGAATTCATCTGCTCGTTTCTGAAACGACACAAGCAAGCATTATTTCACCGTCAGTTATGCCAAAAAACCAAAAGAAATCGGGCTGCTGTTTCACCAGAAATAATAAATGAATATAGGAATAGAAAGAAACCGAAATTCAATGACTGTTTCTATTCACCCCAATGGAAGGTGAATAGAAACAGTGAGGTTTTTTTAAAAAAAATCCGCCATATTCATTTCTAATAGATCAAAGTAGTTTGCAAAGGAAAGAGTACCCCAAGACCCATATTTTAAGATATTTCATATATTAAAAACAAATATCCTCTTAGCAGTACAAGCTTCTAAACTTGAAAAGTGTTTCTATTCACCCCATTTTACGGTACCTAAAATGGATATTATATTATTTTCAATTTTTAAAAATCCTGTTATTTTGAGAAACGTTGGTTATTCCCCTGCAATTGAATTACGTTATTTCGTTTGTACTTTTTGTTATCGATAACGGCAGATTCAAAATACAGTGAAACCTCTATATATTGGACAGCGAAGGGACTGTCCAATTTATGGAGGTGTCCAATATAAGGAAAATTTCTTCTTTTTTTAATAAAAAATTAATGACGTGCACATCAACATTTTTATTTTGAATTCAGATTAACTCCATAGTTAATTCAACATTTTCGCTGTCTGATTACTTTTGTTGTCCAATTTTCAATATATAAAGGTTACCCAATATATATAGGAAAAGGAGCATTTTTTCAAGGGACTGAATGAAAGTGTCCAAAATAGAGGAGTTTCCAAAATAGAGATGTGTCCAAATTAGGAGGTTTTGCTGTATTTGTGTGTACCATCTATATATAATTTATTCTAAATTCACAGTGACTAATATTTTCATCAGTTTTCAGACTAACTAAAGAAATCCGTTGAGTAATAAGTCTTACATAATATATTTTTTCTGGAAGTAGTAGTTTTAACGATATTTTTTAAAATTTTATGTTTCCCATCAAATCTCATACACCAAAACTGTTTTAAGAGGCTCTCTTTTTTCATTACATGAGGATAATGAGATAGAAAGTGTTGTTTTAGTTTAAGAAAGGGTAATTTAAATATTTTCTGATAAGAATTATGGTGGTGTGAAATTAGATATTCTAAATAGTTCTAAAGTAGTACAATATCTTGCAGAACAATATCTAAAATCTCTCTTAATTGAATTTGCCATTCTTTATCAGTTTCTGCATTAAATTCTCCCATCATAACCCCGAGAAATTTTCCCATCCATAGCATTTCAGAAGAGGAGTACAGCAATTTGTGGTTTTTTAAATGGTCATTGGAAGTGCATTCAGGTTTATTGATGTGTTCATAATCACTAAAACTATGCTTTCATATTTTTAAAATTGTCAGAAACCAAGGCTATTTCGTAACTAAGTATTCCTTCTAAAAGATCATGCATAATATCAACTGAATAGTTTTCAGTTACAAAAAAATGATCGAATTGGTTGAATATACAATACATTCAGTAAGTATTTCGGTCTCGGAGTTATTTTTTGATAAATCCTCGGTATAATTGATTCTGTTTCTTAAAATATCAAAAGACTGTTTATTGCAATTTTGTTGCGTTTCAAGTTTGTGCAGGCAGTAAATGATTCTGTAAATCCTAACATGCTATTAAGGCCCTTGTTATCTCCTACAGCTAGTACAAAATAAATTTTTTGTTTATTTATTTCAATACCAATGCTTTCCAAATATTTCAGCTTATCTACAACGGGTTGAAATATGGAATTTCCGTATTTTTTCTATCTAAACTATAAAACATAAAAAGAAAAAGATGTTTTCTAGCTTTGATTGCATTGTAGAAACTAGAGCATTGTTGGTTTCGAATTCGTCAAAGTACACAATTAATGGTAGAACTATATCATCTGTATCATAGCAAGCTGTTTTGCTTTCCAGAAAGTGGTTTTAATCAAACTACTAACGTTTGTAGGGTGTAATTCTAAAAATTTTAGATAACTGAACACCGAATCCAAAACCTTTGAAATTTACAAGAAATTTTCTAATATAGGCTTAACTGGATTAAGAACCGCCTCTACATTTACTGTCTGCAACAAAAGATTCCTTTCATGTCTATAGGTATCTATTCGTTCACCAATAACAATACTTTTGGGTTCTATCTTTCATTCCGTTTTTCTTTTATACTCAGTTGAGATTTTTTCAAAATTATACAAATCTTGAATTAATCCAAAATTTAGATATTCTTTCTTATTTTGGGAAAGAATATAAGCTGTGGTATTCAACGGATTATCATTTTCAATTGGAATAACATTTATATGATTTTTGAAACTTTTGAAATTAATAAAAATTCGTTAATTTTCACAAATATTGCAAATAAAGAAATAAACTAATATTTTAATTATATTTATTTATTTATTTTATTTATTTATTGTACACTTTCTAATTTACATATAGTTTTCGGCACACTCTATTTTGAGCATCAGCTCATTCATAATAGAGTGTACCAAAGAGCTGGATAGCTTAACAAAAAAAAAAAATAACAAAAACAATACTTTCACCAAGTAACATCCCCAATTCCCAGCCTCACTTATATCTTTGCTTAAAACATGTATGGGCATCAGTTTTTTTTTTTGGTTTCACTAGAGCATTGCTCTTCCGCAAACTGCACCAAAATCTTCAGAAATAATAAATTTAGAAAGGGATATATTCATCTGACATCACCTTTTCTATTCGCTTTCGGGATGATATATCTGCATGGCTCGAGCGTTTATGTAAATTTTAATTTGGAGCAAAAAAAAAAAATTAAAAAAAAATGAATTTTCAGAAAAAACATGTCCACTCCCACTGACGTGAAAGTCAAAGCCTACGACGGTTAAATAGACGGTTATAAAAAACGGTTATAACTTATAAACGGCTAAATAGACGGTTAAACTAAAACTAGTAAAATTGCAATTTACATCATAACACTTCATTTTGTTGTTTTTAACAAATCAGAATCTATTAATCGATTGGAAATACTGGAAACGTAGGCTCCTGTTATGAAATACGTTAATTAAATACTTAAGCACTTCACACAATTATCTAAAAACACCACTCAGGCAAAGGCATTCTATTAAGCTGGAAGATGACATTTGTCTTGTATTATTTTTTTAATTTACATATATCGTTCTGTTTAAATTTTAAGTAAAATAAGTATCTATGATTAAACTAAACTTTGGTCTCTTTCAGTTATTGCTTAATACAACCCTTTTTATACAAAAGAGAGGTTATTTCTGAATATGATACGAATTCGAATGTACATTATACATAAGATTGTTATTCGGCCAAAATAAGAAACAACCGAATCTAATTCAAATCAAATAAAAGTCTTTTATCCAATTTTGATGTATAATAGCCCGATAACTAGACTGATTTCAAATAAAAAAAATGTAAAATAACTCATTGTTATTGTATAACCCACGCTGCTAGGGGCAGCGTGAGTTATATTTTGTATAATAAATATTGAGTAGTCATTGGAAAATTATTCGTAGATTTCGTAATTTACGTCAAAGCAACACGTCAATGCTACAGTGAAATGAAACAATGAACAACTACAATGAATTCAAAATTCAATGCTACAGTGTGAAAACACAAAATGGAACTATTTCTTATTAATTTACGATTATTTACATTTATTTCACCAAAATTGAATAAAATGTTGTATGCCACTCGTGAGCAAAGAGATATTATCCACTCGGGATAAACTTATGGGACAAACTTATCCCTCATGGATAATATCTCGTTTTGCTCACTAGTACCATAAATAACTATTACGTTTTCTTTTACGAATTTTATTCATAGTTAGTCCACTGGTTTTCCCGGGGAATTTGGAATTAGGAATTTATTGTGAATTTTTATTAGTATAGTTGGCAATTATTTTTTTCAGTGTATTAAGTCGTTCGGTAGTTTTGTCAAATATAGGGGAAAATAGGCAATTTTGAAGTTTATTTTTCCTTGAAAATGTTTGGTAGTATGTAGTTTTTAAATAGAACTATTTGAAAAAAATATCAATCGCCCAGTAAATTTTGGAAAAAATAATACCAACTATACCAGAAAAACTCACAATAACTCAATTACCGGGGACAAAAACTAATTATTAGGTTCTGAAATGGAAACTAAACAAATAAGGGCCGGCCTTTAATTAACACAGTTAAACTAAGTTTAACTAACCCTAGATAAATTTTAACTTGAATTTAACCATACATAAAATTAGTATGAGTTTTTTAATAGGCTGTCTGTTTTTGGCTAATAAATTTTCATTTCGCCTACGGTTAACTAGATTATTATAATTTGTGTAGTGCAACAAACTTTATTCGCCTTTAAAGCGCGGCAAGAGGCGCTACGATTTTTGCGAGCCAATGGTGGTAACCGGTTATTTATGTATCGCATTTATATTTAAATTCATTATGATAAAACTTGGCTATTCCTTAGCTAATTATGATAAAATTCGACATGTACTATATGGAAATAAGATTCTAAAATGGTTTTTCTAATTCCGGGACCCTACACTACCGTAAAAAGTTTCTAATACTGCGCGTGCTGTCACCCACTTTTTTTATTTTCCTTTGATTGAGATTAAATTTACCGGTAGATGAATCATAAATATGTCAATATGAGAAACCTCAACCGCTGCCAGATTCACAAAAAAAGCTATTGTCTATTGAGGTTTCTGTGAAGGCTTATCTGCTATGAGACGGATCGAAAATCGTTAAGAAATTGCCAAGTTCCACCCTGCAAGGCTATATTCCAAAAATCATTTTAGATTCCCATTTCCAACGCGCATCTCAAATTTCACTAAGATCCGTTAAGAAATAACCAAGTCCCATCATAATTGTTCATATTTCATAACTTCATCCTAAAATCATTTAATCCCATTTCCATCGCGCATGTCAAATTTCAATAAAATCGATCAAAATCGTTTGACTCTCTGGAACGAATTCTTGGTGAACCACACCACGGTAGTCGAAGAAAACGATAAGCATTGATTTTCGACCGACTTTGACGTGTTTTTTTTCGGTTTTATCTATTTTTTGGCGTATCATTTGCTAGATTGTTGAGCAGTTTCGAGGTCATTTTCATAAACCCATGTCACGTCACCAGTAAATATTCCTTTGATGATTGTAGTTCATCAGCTACGTAGACAAGCATCTCTTTTGCGACCTCTACCCGACGTTCTTTTTGCAAAAAATTCAGATGTTTCAACAAGGGGGTGAATTCTACTACCAAAAGTCCCATCTCGGCATACTAAACCATGATCGAAATCATTGTAAAGTGACACCTCGAAAATCAGCATGTACTACTTTTGCAAAAATATTTTGTAATTAACCATATCAAAAGCTTTAGTTAAATCTACAAAAAATACAAGCTACCGTTTTTTTTTTTCTTATCAACACATATACATACAGGAAATTAATGAATTCTATAAAAGCTCCTACACTACTGTTAGATCACCTAAACCCAAACTGCAATATAAATGCAATATTAGTTTTATCACCTTTTTTAAAAAAAGGAGTAACCAGACCGTCTTTCAATTGTGTTGTGTAAAAATACCCGAATGAAAACGAAAATTAACAATAGAATGAGAAATTTGTTTGACAGGGCTATTGCTGTAGTTATCAATGCCAGTAGAAAATAAGGTTTCTGATAGCTGATATGACTTCTGCAGTTCACGACTGTCAGTTACACTATAATTGCTGTCAATATCAATTTTTACAATTTGAACTTTTTTAGTTTTCATTTAGGACACCATCAACTAGTTTCCAGCATTCCGTAATATTTCCATTCACAGATTCAAATTTATTTTTGTAAAAGTTTACTTTAGCAAGGCCTCCACCATTGCACCATTGGTGCAAATTTTCAGCAGAACAGTAGTTTTAGCGGTAAGAACAAATTTACACCCGAAATTAAAAAATACGCTTTGGCAACAGCGAATTCTTGCGAGAAAATAGATAAACTATTAGATAATTTGAATAGCAAACCCGGTGGCACAGTGGTTAGCATGCTTGCTTTAAGCTCCGGAGGTCCCGGGTTCGATTCCGGCGGGTGATGAAAAAATCACGGCTGGTTACGGGTAGGATCAATGAATTAATCATTCATTATCTGTTAAAAAAAAAAAATGATTACGAAACTTAAACATGAAGCGGCCAAATCCCTCTATGGGATGTAGCGCCAGCGAAAAAAAAAAAAAAAAAAAAATTGTCAAAAAAAAAATCAGTGTGCTTTAAAAAAAAGATCATATCGTCGACAATTTAATTTTGATGAAAACATATATTTATAAGCAATTTAGAATTTCTAAAGAAATCGAACAATTTCTGTTTTAATGGTCTAGTAATAACTATTACCTCCAATCTACTTTATCAAATTAGTTGTTTCAAGAAAATAATGAAAGGTACATATTAACGCCAGGTTTAATCAAGATCCCCTTCAAAATATATTTTCGGTCATCCGAGGAAAATGTGGTAACTGTATAAAAATCCATCTCTTTTAGAATTTAGTCGTATTGTCGTAAATCATTCTATCAGTCCCAATTTATGATCAAAGGCATCGATTTTTGTTTTAACAGCCAGGTTGATTTTTGTCAGCCCTAGTATTAATAACACTAATCAATCTGATGTCCTGCTCTGATACCTAGTTAACTTGTGCGGATTATTATACAAAAGTAGGCAAATTTGCCAAACTTTTTAGCTTACACATTATATTATCGGGTGCTTGACAATTTTTACGGCCTTGTTTATCATTCCTGTGACACTTACGTGTCTTTTAGGTTATCTAATTTCTTTAGGAAACAAACAGAGTGAAAACTGGACACTAAAATATTGCAGCAAATCTTTTCCCTTTAAATCCGAATGCATTCTAGACACAAATGAATGTCTAAGTCTTTCGACAGTACACAGCACATCATTAGCAATACCCGTTTCCAATTATAATTTTATTACAATTCTGTGCTGAGATGTTCTAACATCACTTTTTTCGATGTTCGATAGTATTCATGTCTCTCTTTTCAAGAATAAAATTGTATGCTATTTCGACTTTTGAATTAAGCTTTTTCTATTGCGTTCTCAACATGCTCGTATAAAACATCATTCTATTTCTACTTTCATTCATCACTCTTTATCATTCAAATTTTTGTTTACGATATTTTATCGAAGTGAAGAAAAGAGTAAGTATACAATAGGCTGAGATCGCATTAGAAAAATCGTAATGGAAAAGGAAATAGAGTACAATTTTGTTCTTGTTACAAGAGACAAAATATTATCGAAAACGAATCGAAAGTGATGTTAGAACATCTCAGCACTGATTTTTGGACGAATTGAATTGACTTCACCAGATGAATTTATCATTATTTGTGGCAGCTTCGCCACTAACGATTTTTTGTAGAATTCCGATTTATGTCAGTATTAGAAACACACTCATTTCGACCAAAATCACTTGTTCAAATATTTGGAACAACAATTTTGTCTATAAAAAATTGGCTGCTGTTGATCCACACTATGATTCCTTACTCACACTTATAGATGTGTCACCGGTTGAACGGTGAATTTCGTGATAGAAACAATATTGATATTTAGATCAGGTTTCCGTTGGCAACATATAAATGTTGATTCATCAAAGTTTATTTTCACATCTGATTCAATTTTTCGCACACTTTCAGTCAATTCACAAATTTTATTTACTTGTATTTGGGACCCATCACTACACTTATCACAAAACCAATGTATATGTATAAAATTGTTAATTAATTCAAAACCCGATTTTTTTAGTCCCAGACATTTATAGTGTGCAACATTTCGGCATGAACATCACACATGATATATGTATGTAATTATTCGAAATCATAATGACTGCAAATAATGTAGGTCCTTATAATACGATAACTGTATTAGTTATCAACACATGCACATAAAAAAAAACGAAACTTAATTAAAAAACTGATTAATGATTAAAATTAAAATAATGAATGGAAGTAAAATTGTTTGCATTAATATAAATAAATTCAATAAATTGGAAAATGTTATTTTCAAGCAGGAAAAACTAAAACCTTTTAACGTTCACTAATCGAAATACACTTTGAAGATTTGTTAATTCACTCAGTAAAACAATTACAAGTTGTTTCATTTATTTAAAGCGTGTTCGATTGGATTGAATTAACTGAAGTAGTAGCTGTATCTGAAGTAACAGAAGTGAAGAGACTGTTCGATTGACAACTCTTCACTTCAGTTAAAAATTGAGCAACTGAATTAACTGAAGAGATATTTTGCTTATGTAGTTACTTCAGATGAGTTATTTGTTTTTCTTTATTTTCGTTTGTTTATATTTTCGTGTGTTGATTTGGGGGACTGTTTGGTTGGGAATTTACGACCTAAAAAAATTATTTTTAATAACAAATTACTAGAAATTAAAAGAAAATTAAATTTTGAAACATTTTTTCTAAAGACAAGCCAAACTGAAAAAAATTGTTTTATTTTTATTTTGACATTTATCTGAAGTGAAGAATACCAATCGGACAGTCTCTTCGCTTCAGTAACTCAATTAAGTGAAGAGTAACTCAATTAACTGAAGTGAAGGGTTGTTGTACTCTTCAGTCCAATCGAATACGCTATTAAAATGGCATAATTAAATGAAACAAAACTACCAAGAAAGATTGTCACTGTGTTCCCTGTTCATTTTAAATCTTGACTATTGCATGCTAGGATTTTAAAATTGCTGCTTTGCTGTAGCATGGACCGCCGATCTGGATTAAACAAGAGATTTTAAAGTATTTCCACTTCCAATGTAATCTCTAAGATTTTTTCATCGGCTTGTTGAGCAAAAAAAACAAATTAGAATAGAGCAACTGCACTTTAGCTAAGAAAATAGTGGCCTATAGCAATCAAACGCTCAACGTCTTGTAGCTTTTTGCATTTGACAAATTTGAATGTGATAAATCTGGTGTTAGAATAACTGATAAACTAAAATATCCAGAAGATTTTAATTCGTTCAATAATGAGCGCGTTAACCTTGTATCCCATTAATTTAATGAGTATTTCACAAATGGATTCAGTCAGATATAAGAACTGCCTTTGCCAATTTTCAATTTTTTAGTAGCACCATATTTAAAATTAGGTATTTTTCAGGTTTTTTTATGTAAATGGGATTAAAAACGATCTCGAAATTCGTAATTGGTTTTTAAAATATTTATAATTTTTACCATCGCAGACTATCGAATGTGAAAATTTTCTTTTCGAAAAATGATTTGGCAATTGGACATAGTAGCATTGGAAGTATGCACAATGCACATACTATTTAAAACTTTGCCAGAACCTTTGGCCCCTATTCACAAAATGTAAATTCACCCTATAACCGTAAAATTTCCGATTAATACTAAAATTGTATTCACAAAATGTAACTAAATAGACTAGATAAACGTAAATTTTGCTCTGGAAGTTTACGCAGTGACAAATTTGTTGACGTAAAGCTGCATATCGTCGCATGAACTCTTTATTGGTGTAGGTCCATTTTAAATGATTTTGCGTTATTATCAAGATAATATAAAAAGAGTTCTGCTCTTTCCAACCGTCTAGTCAAAATTGTTCTATTTGCTATTTTTTTAAGATACACAATGGTTATTTTGGTTTAACTATATACAACTGCCACTATACAAAATTTATTTTTGATGTATCTCCATCATTTAGTATCTTCTGTACGCGTTACAACATTCTTACATGCATTTCGAAAAATTAACATTATTTTTTCTGTTTAGGGTATAACAACGAAACTATTTTGTTTTTACCAATTTAGTGTATCTCCATTAAATACCCAATCAGAGTTGATTACTTTTGGTCACGTGATATTTTTCTATATAAATAAAACCAAATTCCGGGAATTAATTTTATTCCTTCATGAACCGTGTAGGTGACTTAGGGAATCCAAGTTGAGTTTACCCGACTTCGGATAGTCCAGTAATTACCCATATTTCAAGCTACCCGAAACCTAACTATTTGATCGGAAAATGGAAGAAACAGCAAACACGTATGTAAAAAGTGGGGAAATTTTACAATTTGACGACAATTTAACGCACTCCTCGAAGAATGCGACAATTGTTTATGCAAATGTAATTTTCAATAGATTATTGAATCAAAATTAGGTTTAACCTGAACGCAGTATGCTGCCTCAAATCAAAATGAAAATCTTGCTAATTAAGATAAGCGAGAGCTTTGAGTTCACTGGCGCAACTACTAACTTACTTTAAGTATTTGGAAGGAACCGGAAATCGAACTCAAGAGTAACAACAATTATTAAATGCTCTTTGCACTATTCAACCCACTATTCATGTGAACGCGTGTTTTCTATCGCAGATTTTCCACACTTAAATTCACTTGGTTTTCTAAAATATCATTTCTTAAGTCAGAAAAACAAACTCACTCAGAAAAATAAATAAGTAGAGCATCTTTATAATATTAAGTAGGTAGAAGAAGGTACATATTAACAAAAAAAACGCAACTCGACTCGAAAGCATCGGGTAATGGTAAAAAACCGAAACCGAATGTCAGGTAACAAAAAGTCGGGTAATTGGATTCCCCAGTCGGTCACATTTTAGCGAAACAGATCGATATAAAATTCACAACATCTTTTGAAGTTTAAATGCGGCAAATAAATTAGGATTATTTTCAAAATTCACAAGGAAAGTACCACTAGAAAGAAAGCGAACTCAAAAAACCTAGCAATGGTGAAAATTAGTAAGGTTTTCTTTCTTAAGACGCCGGACTTTTGTCAAAATAAAATATATACCACTTTTCTAAGACTAAAACCACAGATATTGGCACAAATGCACCATCACAAGGAAAACACGTAAAATTTAGAATTTTTGAGGAAAAATTGGATAAAATACGCGATCATATTAAAAGCTTCTCAATAATGAAATCTGATTATTGTAGGTCAAGTACTAATAGACAATATCTCGAAGCCCATTTAAGTGTATAAGACGGATATAAGTACTCTATGTACTTAAGTCTCACCGCCAATCCTGTCAAATTAAACACAATTTTGAATTTGTCATTCTATAAACCAAAAAAGGACCAGTGTAACCGTTGTGTGGAACATACGCTTGCAACAAAACCTACTACGTCAGAAATATCTAAATATGAGAAACACAAACAAAATAACGTGATGATCAAAATAGAAAAAGACGCTGATCGAAATTGTGCAAATCATTAAACAAGGTACTGTGTTTTGATTTGCAGAACGTATTTGCTCTACCCTGAGCTAATGTTTCAAATTTTTTTCTATAAACGGAAATTTTCCGTTTATAATTTGACAGCTCACTGCAGTACGAACAAATTGACATATTGTGCAATATGGCACGAGGGAATTTGCGGAAGGACTGGAAATGATTTAGCATCATCTTTAATTAAAATTTTGGAGATTGTTGTACCCGACATCCCAACAATAAATAGGATTATTCTTTGGTCGGACTCAAGTTACTAGCTTGCATAAAAATCCTTCCTAAAATCCAAAATAAACTCTGTTTTGAAGCCAGCCCTCTTGGTTGCTTTAAATTTCCCGTAGAAAAATTATGTATTATCCAAGTTTTGTTATCACGTATGAATTTTTTTAGTTAGTTCTAAAAAGGTGTAAAATAGGTATATATCCAGGAAATAATTGCAACTATGTGGCATAACCAGAATGATTTGTAAACTTATTTTTTGATTGCGGTTTCCAGGAAAACTATGCGTTGCTAGAAGAAAATTAATTTTACGATCAATTGAGGTTGGTCCTACTTAGAAATTCAGATAAAAATAAATCAGTTTAATCATAACGACTCAGCTTTATAAACATTTTAACTTTAAAATTATTTTTTTCAAAACTTAAAAAATGTCGCTTACGCCAAGTAAGAACCTAGGCGGCGATATTTTGATTTTATTGGCCCATAACTCGGCAAATTTTTTGACATAATTTTTCAGCTACTACTACGCTCAATAGCATCTACCTGCAATAATCCAATATGATTTAATTTGTAGTTTTTGAGATTTTCACCAACCAAATTTTCTATTAGGATTTCTTTGTGTTATTAACGAATCAATATACATTATATGCGTATGCTTGATGGTGTCTATAATTCTTATCAAAATAATTTTTTTTCTTTTGAATTTTGATGAAGGTTTGTGGAACTGTCAATGAGTCCAGGAAACCACATCTGATCTCATTTGCGAAAATGTTCAGATTTTTGTGAGATTTATTAGGCTCCATGACAATGGTCTATGGGAAGCCATAATGCCAAGGTACACCTTGCCACCGTCAATCCTCTACGCTCCCTACTAAAGTCAAAATAAATACCTTACACATGCAAACAAACTGAAGGTATAAAGTGATTAGTCCATTTATTGTATTTCGGTTTGGTGTGAAATTTTAGGCTACCGGATTACAAAATATGGCTGACCCAAACACAAAAAACAAATATACGAATTTATGTATTATTTTTCTGACGAAACCCTGATTTAATTCATGAAAAAAGCCCCGTCGGATCCTTTTCTGTGGAAAATATCAGGTAACCTGCAAGTAATCTCATATAATCTCATTCCCATTTATTTGACTTTCAAGCCAGCACGATAATGATTAGGATTTTGACATTTCAATTTAGCAAAGGCTACTCTTTTTCTCACAGCGCACAGTGCTGCCAAATCGAAAAAAGCTGGCCAAAAGTAAAAAAAAAAAAGTTTCTTTCCATAGTTTTCTATGGGTTTTATTTTCCATTGGGTTGGCTAAAGTAAATGTCTAACATTCAGGAATCACTCATAGAATATTATATTTATTATCTTCTACCTGCTCCAGAATATTCGTTATAATGCTACCTTTGTTCAAGTAGTATCAACATTGTTACGGAATTGGTAAATAACGCACTTGTTAAAAATAATACAGAAAATCGAAAGCACAACCAATTCTTATCGGACAAAATGGAACCAACTTCTGAAAGTAAGTAAAACATGAAAATAAATTGTAATGTACTAATTTTGAAAGTATCAAATATCAAAAAAGCGGTAATTATAGCCGATTTTTACCAATGTCAATCTTTAAAAAATTCGATATGTTATTATCAAAAGGTTGTGTTGTTCTGTCGTGTTCGATTGTAAAACTTATCAGAGGTTGTAGGTGCGTGCAAGTATTATCTTCCAAATATAAACAAATTAGCTGCTTTAAGCTGATTTTTTGGATTTTACTGAAATTTTTGAAAAATAAGTTGGAGAAAAGTATAAGAGAGATTTTTTGTCAGTTTTTGATTAAATTTTTTTTTTATTCAAATTGAGTTTTATTTAAGAACATATTGGCCATTATTGTCTATGACCTTCTGATATTTTTCGGGAAGTTTCATAATTCCATCGGTGTAGAACTTCTGTTGTTTATCGGCGAAAAACTTGGCCAAGTGATTTTCACAGTCCTTTTTTTCAAGCCACCTTGAGATAGACCATCATGGGAGTTTTGCAGAGATCGAAATAAATAGTGGTCAAAGTGTGCAAGGTCTGGGCTATACGGTGGATTCATCGAAAGTTCTCAGCTAAGCTCTCTCAATTTTTGCCGAGTCATCAAAAATATTGGTGGTCTGGCGTCATCGTGGTGGAAGACAACAAACTTTCTGTTGATCAATTCTGGCAGTTTTTGTAGACGTTTGGTTAATTGCTGCCAGTAGAATAGATTAGAATCAATCGTTTGACCAGGTTCTATAACCTCACAATGTACGATTCCATTCTAATCCCACCATCATAACCTTATGGGGCGTAAATCCTGGCTTTGAAATCTTTGTGGTGGTTCATATTTCTTTGACCATGATCTTTTTCGAACGACATTCTCGTAGTTTACCCACTTTTCATCTCTAGTAAAGATTTGCTTTAAAAATGGATTGATTTCGTTGTGTTTCAGTAGCAATTTACTGATGGAAATTCGGCCACTCAAATTTTCCACCGACAATTCCTGCGGCATCCATAAATCGAGCTTCTTTGTGTATCGTTATTTTGTGATCGATATTTAATTCCTTAGTAATGCCATGGCTGCTTATGTATAGTTTTTCTTTGAGAGATGTCAATAGGGGTTGAATGGGGCTAAATTTTGCAACTCTGGCTATAGATTCGTAATCAGCGATCCAATCAACCGTGAAAATGATACGCATCTTAATTGAGATATGACATACATGAATAGGGGTTGTCAATAGGGGATGAAGGGGTTTAATTTTGCAATTCTGACTTCAGATTCGTAATCAGCCACCCAAACAACACCTGAGTGCAGGTTTTGAGATAATTTACTTGAGTTTTTGACTTTTGGCCAGCTTTTTTGGAATCGGCCGATTTTGCAGCGGCGAATTCAAATGTATTTATTTATAGTGGCGAAGTTCCTACAATTTGTGAATACAAATGATTAAAGATAGTACTTATGCCATAAAATAAGCTTTAAGGTTGCTTTCATTTTGTGCTTGCATGTGAAAATAGTACGATTTTTGCATTGTTTTTTGCTTCATGCTGTGGTTTGGATACAAGTACATCACTTATTTCAATTTTTATTTTTTCTAATTTATTTCCAAGTTGGTAGAAAAATTTAGAACATAATTTAAAAAAACCAATCTAATACTTGACAACCTCTAAACAGGAAAACATTTTGGTAAAAATAAAATTAGAATTTGGAGTTTTTTAGTTTAAGCAAATTTTAAGTGGTTATGGTCCGCAGAACTTCATTGACGCAAACAGATAAGATTAATTGAGCCGTTAATTTTGAAAGTGGTGCAAGTCCATTTTTCAAAAAATTTAAGTTAATGATAACAATAGACAAATCAAAGTATAATCTTTCTAACGGTGAACAATTTATAGCCAAAATAAAAAAAATAATCCCTAATAAATTTTGTTCAAAAAATAAGAAAATTCAAAATCCCGTATATTTTTGCATTTATTGTTTCTCTATTTCTTCATTTTCTCGTTTCAACAAAATGTGGACTTGCCCCACTTTCAAAATAAACGGCTCAATTGTTAGTATTAAAAACTAACATTGCGTTGTAGTTCTGAAACGAAAGTGAAATTTTTTTTTTTTTTTTTTTTTTTTTTTCGCTGGCGCTACATCCCATGGAGGGATTTGGCCGCTTCATTTGAAGTTTCGTAATCGTTTTTTTAACGGATAATGAGTGATTAATTCATTGATCCAACACATTAACCAGCCGTGATTTTTTCATCACCCGCCGGGAATCGAACCCGGAACCTCCGGAGCTTAAAAGCAAGCATGCTAACCACTGTGCCACCGGGGCGGCATGTGAAATTTGCTTCTTCAAAAAAAATATATGTACATATGTATACTGTTGAACAGCGTTTATTCAAAGCAAATACCTGATTTTGAATAACAAAAGCCATCGTCTAGCAACACACAATTTATTGTATCTTCATGCTGTGCAAATTTAACCATTCTATACACTTGATGAAAATAGTTGTGAATATATAAAGAAAAATCCTCAAAAACCGTAAAACAATAAATTTTAAAATTAAATTTTCCTTCACAATGATTGCTGTGTCGTCTAGCAGCGCATCGAGATAAATAGATTTGTGTCTCCTTTACATAAGAAATAGATAATTCTGACATTTTTATTCTCTCAAACTGGATGCTATATATATTGTACATAAAGAGCTCTTTTCTTTTCACATTTAATTAATTTAACACTTTAAAAGGAAACAATAAAATTTATTATGTGCTAAAATTTAAAATATGTAGAGCGCACATATACAAAATTGTTGTCAGATTTAAGTAGATACACACAATACACAACAAAGAAATTAACAAAAAAAAAAAAAAAAAATTTCTTTAGCAATAAATCTCATTAAATTGCTCATTTTATAGCAGCACATCTCTTCTATACATTAATACGAGAGCGCTCTGTTCTGTGCTATTTTCCACATAGAAAATCAGGCAACAACAACGACCATATAGAAATAAAGCATTCGCAGAGTGTGTAGCATGAGTAAAATAAAAATTGTCATCATCACCAAAATGTAAAAAAAAAAACGGAATAGCTCCTATCTTTTTGTCTTATGCGCGAATGAAATTGGATTTAGGATGAGGGTATAGTTTAATTTTTGGCGTAACAAGCACCCAGTAGACTGGAAATGGATATAAAATGAAAATGGCAATATTGGGAACAACAAAACTGGAAACTATATAATACTATTAGTAAATTTTATTGTTATGTGTTGTTGAATGGGATTCTCATAGAATATGTTGTGTCGTTTGCATAAATAGTTTTCCTCTAGTTCCATATTAAAATTAATAAAAATATTTTGTTTTTATGCAGCAATGGTTCTCGTAGAGCAACGAGCAACACTCAACAACAGTAATTTGTTAATGGAAATTTTATTAAAATTTATAATGGAAATGTTTTTTTGTTTTTTATGGGTTGATTTAATTAACCTCGTTTTATAGGGTTATTTAGCTTCATCTTAATTTCCATTTTCTAGTTTACATATAAATGTCTGGGAAAACCTTTATGATCTTCTTTCGTACTATAGAGGTAAACCACGCACAATGAAATAAAAGGTTAAACTTTTAATGTTTTTCAAAATGCTATATGGAAATTAAGTTGAGGTTCTGTTGGTTGTAGCAGGATAATAACAATAACTATTCAAAGGAAACATATAAACATTAAAAAGTAAAATTCATAAACATATAATAATAATAGTAATTACTATAGAGCATACAAACATACTTACAAATTTTATCCTAACGACAGCCACTTAAAACAATTTAATTTTACAACTCAAGTAGTTTAATGGTTGTTATATCCATTGACATCATTTGGAATAGAATATTGTCGTTATATTTTTCGATAGTCGTTCCCATTTGGGTGATATTCTCACGAAATAATTTTTTCTAAATGGGTTTCCGTCCGTAAATTAATAGTTTATCAATTACAGTTGGTTTAAATGTAAAAGGTTTTCACACAAGATTACTATTTACTCGTAATTAGTTACGCGATTCTTGATGGTTTAAGATGGTTTAAGCAACAAAATGTTGAAATTTTAATAATCACCAATATTGCCATTTCAAAAGAAATAAAATTGCTTCAATTGATTCTAACTTGAAACCCACTCCAAAGCCGCAAAAATACATAATTGCAAAGTTAATGAAGTTAGCACGAGAAACACAATGGCAACACCAATGACTTACGCGTTAGCTAAATAGTATAATTTACCATGAAATAAAGGTAAAACACAAATGAATTTTTAAATACATTTTTATTTTGTCCCTAAAAACAAAAATCAACTTCAAAGTTCCATTAAAAAACGATGAGCAATTAGACAAATAAATTCGTAAATTTCTAAATAATATATACAGCAATCAGCTTGGGGAAAATACCTCTGAAATTAAAAAGAAAATCAAGGAAACAACTACCCTATGGGAATTAGGGAACTCCTAGCAGAAATAGAAGATCGAGAAGAATTTGGCAGTAAATAAAGGACTCCCAAGAGAAAGAAAGCTCATATAAATAATCTCAATCAACAATTAAAAAGAGAGATCAAAGAATTGAAAGATGAATCAATCTGTAACTCTCTAAGAAAATGAATTAATGATAGCAGTACTGATTATTCATTTTGGAAAGCAACCAAAAGAACTAAAATACCACTAATGGACATTGCTCCAAAAAGAATAGCAGTGATTAAAACTAATTTAATCTTAATTAATTTAGATGATAGAAATTCCTTTTTGAATTGAAAGGAATCAATGCAGGAGTATCACAGGGCTGTGAACCGGCTTTATACTTAATGAACACTTATGATCTCCTTGCATTAGAAAATAACAATGTGGCGACATTTGTTGATGATACGTCCATCTTAGCTATTGGAGAAAGCAACTATTAGAAGATATAGAACGCGGCGATTACTATGTTTGCGCATGACGTGATTCTGGGACACATTGGATGTTTTGAGATTTTAAAGCTTTATTCGTTTTATATACCGTCTCATAACTTGAGATGTGAGCTTTTTCAGGTACCTAATAGAAGTATAAATTACTGGAAGAATCAATATTACAAATCGACACTTCTGTTAAACTCGGTTGAAAATTTGTTTGATTTTGAGATTTTGCGAAACTTTTTCAGAGAAACATTCTCCATTATTTTTAAATTTAATGTTTAGTTTATTCTTTTTATAGTATTATTATTATTATTACTTGACGGCCATGTGGGCGTTCTTTTGTGGATCAAGCCCTACTTAATTATCCGTCCTGTCAATATTCAGGCTCTTAATGAAGCTGATAATACTGCCGACCGGTATGTGATACATACTATCTGGGCTCATTGCTCTCCCTCCTAGATATAATAACATTTACTTCTGCTAGAAAAGCGGTAGCATTGGGGGTCAAGGACTTCGAGAGGTCAGACCCACTCCCGTGTATTCATATTCGTGCCTCGTCTAACGTTTTGATTTTACTCTTGCGAGTTGCTGGGAATAAAAAGTCGCCTGTAGGTCACCCAGCTTTACTACAGGAAGGGTAAATAAAACTGGAGGGTACCTGTTATCCAGAGTCCGCATATAAGGAATGATTAACCTATCAGCCATTAATCCTTCGGCATATGCTGTTCCACCTTAGATTAGGGATTTTTTGTCAAGGTTTTCTTCTTTAGCGCCGTACTTTAGCCTGTCACAAAAGGCTACGTTCTGCCTAATGGCTACAGTTACCGGTGGTTGCCGCGAGGAGGCAGTATGTACACTTGCGCCTACTGGAAGGTTACGGAGCTGGTAGATAATCTACAAACTTGGGTCCCTCCCCCTCACCCCCCCCCCCTCCAATAGACGCCGAAACAACATTATAAACATGTGGTTTACTTTAAGTTACCAGACACTAAGGAAGTCCAATTGGAGCAAACCATATATTAATATAAGATAGTAAATTAAGAACTAAATAGCTCATTATTACAGGGTCGATTCTAATGAAACGATGAAACGACAATTTTTTGTGACATTTTTTATTAGTACAAAATAATGGGCTAGATACTCGATACTCAGATAAGCAGATAAGCAGTTACTTTTTGCGAATTTGCTAGAACTGTTATACACGATAATTTAGCAATACAATTTGTTTCTGACTTTCAGAAAATGGAATACCTTAACGCACTTTAACGTTTGAGCTGAATACAAAAATTTATTTTACTTTGCTAAAATAATCGAGTAGTTTACGCAATCAAATTTTCGATTAGCAAATCCGCCATATTTGCAGAGTTGCGAATTGCTAAAGAATCGAGTATCTAGCTCAATGTCACCCATAATTTGCGATTCTGATATAATGAGGTATGACATTTTTAACAGTTGCTGACATTGTATTTTTAGTTTTTAGCAGATATATTATTGCAATAAATACCATTTATCCTTTGACAATGTAATTATTTTCAAATTGTTCTAATGCATTTGAGTACGTAAACGAAAAACCTAAATTTAAAGCCATAGCACGACTGTTAAATGTGAAACCGATTCTGAGAAAATATGGGGTGCCCGGTTGCGAAAAAACTCTCCGGACGTAACAGGTACACAACTGTAAATAATAGGTACAGAAACAAATTTCAAAAATTCATCAGAATCGCATTTTAGAACTCACACAGTACATTAGTACAATGCCATACAAAAATTTCATTTGTCACTTGATCAGAATCTAGGCCCAGTAGACTAGATTGTAATTACATAAAATAAAACAAATAATTTTGCTTCTAATTACATATTTTAAAAATAAAACAGGAAAATATCGTTAAATTCAGACCACGAAAACATTTCATGGCACAAAATGATCCAAATCATATATATTTTTCCTAAAGAATTGTTTTTTTTTTTACTAAAGCAGTATGAATAATAAAATTTATCATATTACCACAGATATGGTATATAGAACATCTCTTTAAAATGTTCCAACAAAGCAATTTTCAGAATTTTCGAATCATTCAAAAGTTAGGTAAATGTATAACAAACGTATGAATCCATATGTACTAAAGGGTTATGATTTATTAAATGTAAGATTTCATAAACATGGTTTACATACCGTAGTCGGTGATCAAATTATTAGATCCGCTTTGAATACTGACAGTTTATTTAATTTATAAACATTTTAAACGCGTGCCCATATTAAAATATTTCGTTTACAATAATTGTTGTTATTAATATTACGTATTTTAAAATGTTATTTATGTACTAAATTATTTATATAACTAAAAAAAAAATTAAATTACTAATATTTAGCTATATAGTATTTCTATTTAAAAAACTATTTCTAGCATGAATTATTCCCTAGAACTAGTTCCACATTTTTTCATTTGGTGTTTTGACCTAGCTAGGCTAGAAGAAGTTCTGAGGATGTCAGAAATTAAAAAAAAATTATAAATTTAGTATAAATTAGTACATGTTAAACTTAGCACTTATAATATTTAGTATACAAGTAAAATTATATTTATAGTACCCATAATAAATTGAATCGTTTATTCTAGAAAGGGCTCATGTCCACTTTTTGTCAAAATTAGTATTATGACGGTTTTGTATCATAGACACTTACATACGTTTTATGACAAGACGAAATTACCATATGGTTAATGGAACAGCACCTACCTTGCAAAAAAATCATTTATTCTAGAAAGGGCACATGTCCAGGCCATGTGCTCTTTTATACTAAACTAATATTTAAAAAGAAGAAACGTGAAAAAGAGAGAGTTATAGCTGATTTACATTCAACGACTTTCGACGTCCGCAAAAAAGTTGAAACACAACATATGAAAAACAGCAAAAACAAAAAGAGAAAAAATAATCATCTGCTTAAAAAGTCAATTGAAACCCGAGAAACAAACCCAAAAGTCGTCGTCTGCTGTTTTTTGCAGATGTCGAGTTTCATCTTTTTTCTGTAAAATCGTCAATGCGTGAATAAATAACTATAATAAGCTTACATAAACAAGAAAACCAATCATTTGTATTGGTTTATGACATTTTTTGTTTAAATTTATTTTTTAATGTGTAAAAAAGACGAATTTTTAATTTGACATCTGCATCTGCAAAAATCTTTGAATGTAAATCAGACTTAAATCATTAGTTATGTAACGATTACCTTTCTTGTAACAATTAACCATAATTCACATTAAATAATTAAAACAAACATCGACATCATTTTAATATATAAATTATTAATTTGATTAATTTGAAATTTATGATTTTTAATATATGTATACACATTCTGTTTTTGATTTTAGAAATTATTCCCTCTGAGGATGTTTACAGAATGGTTAAAAATGAAATAAAGCTGAATTTTGGGGTTATTTTTCAATTATTTCAAGAAAAAACGATTCGTTTATTCTAGAAAGAGTTCATGTCCATGCTTTAAAAATGAGCATAAAAGCTGAAATAATTGACAAATAACCTCAAAATTCAGCTTAACACTTCATAGCGACTCACATTTTCATCAACAAACTCAAATTCCCTCCTAAACTTATTTTTGTTGACAATATATAGTTTTTTTTATTTCCTGAATAATTTGGAAAAGTGGACATGAGCCCTTTCAAGAATAAACGATTCAATTGGTTGGTTAACAAATTATTTTTACTTTCTTACTAAATATTTTTAATGGTGCTAATTTTCTACAACTTTTTTTTTTTTAATTTTCCCCTCAGAGCTGTTTCTAGCCTAGGTAGGTCAGAATACCAAATGAAATAAATGTAGAACTAACATTTTGAGCTAGCTCTGCTAGAAATAGATTTTTTTTTTTTAAATAGAAATATAGCTAAATATTAGTAATTTACATTTTTGTACTTATATAAATAATTTAGTACACACAATTGTTTTTTAAAACTCTTAATATTTTTAACAACAATATAGTATAAATTATCAATATTCAAAGCGGAACTAGCTGATCACCGACTGTAAATATAGTTTACCTCTACAGTTACAAGCGTTCTTATACTATTGCGTGAATTGAGTTTTTTTTTGGACAACTGACGTTTTCAAAGCGAAGAAGATACGTACGGTAAGGTATTGTTACTGTGTGAATAACTGCTTCTTTCTAAACTTATTCAATTGTATTAGTGCCAGCAGGTTTTACTTTTTCCTAATTCTATGAAGTATCAGGTATTATAATATTAAAAAGTTGAGGCTCTCCATATAGATTAATTGGTTTTAAATGTGAGAAATAAATGTTACTGTTTAAATTCGACCTTTGATACATTTTAAACAGAGAACGAAAGAAAAAAAAATTACCGCACCTGATTCATTTGACACGCTCAAAACGACCAATCCGGCGAATTTTGGAACTGTTTTTGTATTCAACTAAAACATCGTCACAAATAAAACAAGTTTTTTTCTTATTTAAAAATGTAAGAATTTTCAATAATTCTTTATCTATAAAATTATATTCAAGGTATGATTACACATCCAATAACAAAGCAGCCGAAATTTTTCGTAAGTTTACAATTATTACGATACCGCTAAGGTTTTTGTACAACATTGTAACAACAAAAAGCATTTTTGTAAAAAAAACGTTATCCCGCCCGCGTGAAACACTATGCACATAATTACACTTTTTAGTACGACAAAGATTTATTTTTTTTAATTTTCAGGTTTATATAATAACTGATTAGTAAAAGTTATGAACAAATTGTTATTTTAAAAACTTAATTTACACTTAATATGAGTATTAAAAGAAAATTAACTTACCATGTCAAATACACAGTTGTAGCAACTTGCTCTCTTTTGTTACAGCTATAGTAATTTTTGCGGTAACTAACCACTCGATTGTAGTAACCGATTTTTTTTTTATTCGGTGTCATTAATAGAGAAAATTTGGTTTCAACAGTATAAATGCGGCTTATTCAGTTGCCATAATCGACATTGAAATTAATACATTTTAATAACAGGAACACACTTTTTACAATCGCTAATTCGATCACAACAACCAAACTAAGTGATACTATAGTATTTAGATGATTAATATTGAAATCAATATATTTAGTTACCAGAATCATGGTTATTGTAACCGCGACGGCGATTATCTCAACCGAATATAACTTTATGTTGTGAAACAATTACCATAATCATAATGCTAAATGTGAAATGCTAGTCGCTATAGTTGGTGTGAAATCTATGCTAAGTTAGTTTTATCTAATTAATATCTATAACTAATGTATAAAAGACAACTAAGTAATGATATCCCGACGGGATGAAAATCGCAATGGCATATCCAAACATAAAAAATAACAGTTTAGGATATCCGTTATCATATAAACTTCCATAGTAGTGTATCAATAAATCAATCAAAAGTACCCGAATTACCTCCAATCGTCACTAAATTGAAATCGAACCAAATTAGAACAATTTTGAATCAGCTAAAAATCGTAAAATTTCACAAGAAGCTCACATTGACTTAAGATGACCTTGTAAGACTCTACTTAGTACAAACTGTTTTCTGAGGAGTTAAGCAAACAGAAAGCTGAATATTTCTCTTTCACCCTTGAAGAAAATTAAACGTCTCGATTACTGGTAAACCAAATAGAACAGGTTTACCATCAATGTCCATTGATGAGGAGGAGGCCTACATTATTTAATTATTTATTTATTTATCATTATTGATATTTTTTTAAAACCTATTTTTATCTAAATTAATAAATTAATAAAATACATTTGTATATCTTACTAAATAACTAAATATTAATTTTTTCTTTAATGAATATGTGTAATAGTTGAATAAACTGGCCATAAAGTGGTGTAATAGTTGAATAAACATGAAAGAAGCCGGACTACACCCATCAAAAATAACTAAAATTGAACCAACAAAAAAATAGATCTAAATATACCGCAATGTATTTTGTGTGTCCTTTTCAAAATCTATCACGCTACATCAACTTAGAAGCTACAGTTATACTGGCCAAATTTCCTATAAATGGGATGTTATTTTTAAAAAGCCAGAGCCATATTGTCTTAAATGTTACATGTATGGGAATGTTACCAGCAATTGCAATACGAAACGGCGAGGTCTTTTCTGTAGTACAACACACGTCGATGATGCAGAATGTTCACTCAAAGACACCGCTGTAATAAAACACCTGTGCGCAAATTACAAAGGGAAACACACTGCAAATTCCGAGTCCCAAACGTTTGGAGTTTCTTCTTAAAAGAGGGAACATGAATCAGAATTCAGCCGTAGACAAACTCAACCTTTTAAATATTCATCATCAGACTTTTCTGCGGATAATTTTATCAATTGGACAGCAAACAGGTAGAACCTAATAACATGCTGCCATATTAACTAGCCGTGATTTTTTCATCATCCGCCGGGAATCGAACCCGGGACTACCAGAGGTTAAAGCAAGCATGCTATAAGCATCATCAACATTTTCCTGCTTATTCAAGCCCAGCACGAACCATCAACTAATGTACATCTTGCAGAAATTAAAAATTTGAATAAATTATACTCGGCTAGTGAACTGCTTACGAAGCGTCATGAATGGGCTCAAGCCTTGTACTAAAAAATATAAAACTAGAAGAACTAGAAACCCATCTTAAACCAATCGTTGATTCTCATATTCCACACTATCACCGGATTTATGATCAAAAAAAAATAAAAGGTAAACACAAATGTTTACAATCATTGATGAGTCATTACAATCCAATTGATGAACAGAAATCCAGTCACACATATAAGGGCCACTACACAGCACAAATATACATCACAAATCATTACAAATCGTGGGGACGACCCACCTGAGAATAGGGCAATAGTAATAGCAAAATGCAATTGGTTACGTCCGAATGTCCTTGAGGTGAAATAAACCCAAAGGTTTATTATTTTCATCCTTGACACGATACGCAACATGCCCGACTTGATTTTGGATAACAGCAGGTATAAACTTGTGTTATAATTTGAGTGCGAATTTATTTGCGGCATTACTCTGTACGAATGAACGTACATCTTTTGTCCAATTGAAAAATGCCGAACATGGGAACAGAAATATGCGTATGAGCATTTCGATCATAAGCTGCTTTCAATTACATTAACACCTTTTCCTTGATCGAAATTAAGCCATCTGGCTTTGAATTAATCTGCAGGTAATTATCATCCAAATTCCTTCATATGTAACGGCATGTGATGTGTTGTCCGAACACCAAGAAATGTGGTGAACATTTGCTCGAACCATGAATAAAATTCCGAATGGCATCAGCAATTTCTTGGATATGGTTATCTCAGTTGGAGTGAGAGTCGTTAATATACGCTCGTGTAGCAGAAATAATGGTCTAGTTGACTCTTTTCGATGCGTTTATTGTGGTGAGTAAATAGGAGTGCGATTGTGGTGAACCCCATATTTTTCCAATAACTCCTGAAATTGCTTCGAGACAAATGTTTTCCATTATCGGTTGTAATGATTTCGGGTACAGAAAATTGAACAAATTAAATATTTGTTGCTTCATAAATTCGTTCAGATGGAGTGCCGTGGCCTTTCGTAAAGATTTACGCATGATATATTCGAATAATGGGCCAGCACTATCAATAAATAGCAATTGCCACTCTTAGACCTCGGATAGGGTCCCAGGAAATCAATATACAGATGCTGAAAAAATTGTCAAGATTCCCTTTGTTTTCCAATTTGTGGTTTTAGTGAGTAATTGACTTGTTCATTTTGCATCGGTTGCAATTCAATATGTATTCTCGTACATCCTTGATCATATTTGGCCAGTAAAATTGCCGTTGCAATTTTTCTGTAGTTTTGTGAATGTTTATGTGTGCTGAAGTCATAGAATTATGTGACAGTTGAATTAAATTGTATGTTAATTCCAGTGGTCGTACGACTATTTCCATTCCGGAATATCGGTTCCATCGTTGCGTGATCCATACTCTAATTGAATTAAGAGTTTACCATTCTCAATATAATTATTGCACTTCGTATTGGCTGGTAGGTTTATTATAGTTTGGATTTGTTCCTGGTATTAATTTGAATTAAAGGCTGGTGAATTAAGATCCACATTTAGTGGCACTAATTGTTCATCGGAAGTTGTATCGGTCATGGGAAATTCAGAGACGTTGATTGAGGATGCATAACCTACGGTTTCAATTCAAACCGGCGACCATATTTAAAGATTCAGAAAATGCTCTACAAAGAGAATCTGCTACCGTGTTGTTTGCTCCTTCACGGTAGTCTATTTTGAAGTCATACGCCTGTAATTTAAGGCTTCATCTTGCCAACCTCCCGACAGTTCCATTTGTGATATGAACCATTTTAATGAAGCGTGATCAGCGTATATCGTGAATGGATATTCCTCGATGTAACAACGGAATCTGTTAACACTCAGTACTGCTGCTAAACACTCCAACTCCGTGATTGAATAATTTTTCTGGGTAGCGTTCTGCATCTGAGAGATAAATGCTATCGGACGCTCCACCCCATTATCATCGACTTGAAATAGTACACTCCCTATGCCGTCTTTACACGCATCACATTGGATGTAGAACGACTGGTTGAAATCGGGGTTTGCTAATACCGGTGCTGACGAAAGAGAAATTATCAATTTCTCAAAAGCTTCTTGGGCATTTGAGTTCCAATATATTTTATTCTTTGTCAGCAGATCTATGATGGGTGCTGAAATGATGGCAACTGATTGTGGTGGGGAATAGTCAATAATTCCTTGTATTTTCGCAGGATCTGTACGAAGACAGCAATCACCGACGATGCACCCTAAATATGCAATTTACTTCATAACAAATTTACATTTCCCGATATTCACCAACCAGCAAATTCTAACCGTTCTGCTGGAACGAGGAAAGGAAAAAGATGTGATTAATAAGTCATCCAGGTAAACAAAAATAGTCTCATGTAGTTACGGAGGTATTACCTTTTACATAAGACGACACATTGTTTGTGGTGCGTTGCACAAGCCGAATGGCATCACTGCGGTGCGATATAAGTGCCGTCCGGATACTGTAAACGCTGTGATGTCTCGAGAATTGTGGATCGAGCGGAATCTGCCAAAAGACGTCTTTAAAATCGATTGCTGAAATATATTGAGTTTGATCCAGTCCACCTAACAATCCCTCGACAAGAAGCACCGGATAAGTAACCCTTTCGGTTGCCACTCTGACTTGGTTCAAGTTCTTGGTACATTAATTGTTTTTTCGCCGGTGATATGGCATAAAATCTCTGTTTTATTGGTTCTGCACCATCACGGATTTTGATTTTGTGTATTACTAACGATGTTTTCCCTAATCCTATTCTCGGAGGAAGCAGCAAAATTGTCAATTAAAAATGACGATGTGTAACTTGATTTGTCGTGTACGATTATTAAACATAATATCAGCAATACTGAACCCAAACAACCCTTGCTTGTCTCCACTGGTAGTATTAATATGTAATGCTGACGTGTGGAATTGTACATTAGAATGATCAATGTATCGCTCGGAACCGGCACCCAATATGCTAATGGACGCCCCACTATCTAGTAATCCTAGACAATCGCATGAGGGATAGGAGGATAGGATCTGCTCCTGACATGGTGAATTTTTTTCTGATCGCTTATTTTGCCAATACCATTGTGTACAATTTTGTTGCTTATAATTATACTTTCGTTTGTTTGCAAACCTTTTCTGTGGGGGTGGTTTGTGCAAATTCGGAACAGATTGGTCTGAGATTGGGATTTGAAGAATTTTATCGGAAGATGTGCTGGTTTAATTATTATTATTATTAATTTGAGGTATGGTACGGTTCTTGACTGTTTATTGTTCGGTATTCGAATTGGGGATATTCCTTTGAAGTATGGTTGTAGGTGTTGTTGGAATTGGCGACGCCTGTGTACTCAACCCCTGTGGCAGTTTGCATGTGCAAAACATGTGACCAATATCACAACAATTAAAACAAATCGGCTCTTTATCAGGTGTTTTGTAAAATTGTTATCGTAAAAATGACGATGCTTGGGATCGGTGTTCAGAATGTTTCGTAAAATTCGGGGTACATATTCGGGAGTAGCAATAGGTTCCGAACTTTAAAAGTTGAACTGTAACTCATTAATAGATGGCCTTGGGTAAGGATAGTAAGATTGTCCCATTTTTAATGTGGATGTATTCCCATGTATTCTCCAACGCCATATAGCTTTTAATAAACCGCCCCATATGAATTCTGTAAAATGACTTTGAATTTTCCACGTTGATTAGCTTTATCGCTTCGATAGAATTGTCTAAGGATTCGTTTTGAGAGTGATATTTCTCTAGTTCTGCAATTAATCAATGAACTGCCTACTTTTTTTTTTTTTTAAATTAGGATGGGTGTTAGCAGCCCAGAGCACTGCGACCATTGAGGCCTATTGTGCGTCAACTGCCTACTTATTACCTATCATTGTTGACCTAAAAAAAAAATCAATCCATTAGGATTTATGATCAACAAAAAAAAAATGGTTAACAAAAATTTTTACGATCATTGATGAGTCATTACAATCCAATTGATGCACAGGAATCCAATCACACATATAAGGGCAACTCCACGCGCATACACAAATATCTCACTTATTTACCTTGAATAAACAGAAAATGCTCCTCAACTAACTGCCTAAATTAATTTATCAAACTTTGACACACGTAGCATTGTTTGTTTAAAATATGTATTCACCAATTTAAATCCAGTTGTTCAGTTAAATTACTTACATACTAGGGGGTACAGCCCATCCTAGGACGGACATAATTTTTATATATAATTATCTGTTAAGGACTACTAAAAGTGCATCCAAATTTTTTTAGGTAAACCACAGAAGGTACTCAGTTATAAAATTTGTGCATATAATTTGGAAATAGAAGAAAAGCGTTCCCAAGTCAATCAGGGACTCAGTCAGTGATGAGCGTATGGAATGAAACAAAATATTTGTCAAAAAAATATGTTTTTAATGAAGAACCTATTGAAAAACAACATTGCGTGTGAATTGCCTTTGGTCATTCAATAATATTCCTTGCTGTGGAGTGGATCCGATTCAATAAACACCTTCACTTGACTTGCAACTCATGATCGTGACAAAGCCACATACAATTGGCTATTTTAAAATACTGCGGTCTCCAAATTAATGCCAACGTGATCAAATAACTGGCCTTGAGACTTGTTTGTTGTAATAGCGTATGCAGGAATTATCCGAAATTGGCAGCGTTTTAATATGAAAGGTAATGCTGTGTCGGCTGGAGCGAGATCAACGCTAGAAATGAGAACTATATCATTGTGGTTACATGTTGAAGTAAATCTTACTTTTATTAAATAGCATCCTGCTCTTCTACAATCAATCGAGTACCGTTCTAAAGCCCTTTTTTAGGGTTCATGTTTCTCAGTAACATGATAATGACACCTTTCTTAAACAGCAACACATGAGGTGGCATGCCGGTTGGACTTTGCTCATTGAGAAATTCGACAGGAAACTTAGGAAAGTCATTTGGATCTTCACTGACAACAGAATCGGCGCTATAATAAATTTGAGAATCACCATAGATGAAATCAATTATTTTTCTATTCATATTCAATGTTTGCGCATTTTGAAAGTTCTTGCATTGAAATTTGCTGCAAATTGTCAAAAAATGTCTCAATCAAGTTTCCTGTTAATATCATTTCTGTGCGTATTTCAACAATATCTTCTTCATATCGTCGTTATAGAAGAAAAAGTAATCATCTACATATTTATAATTTCGAGTTATAAGGGTTTTAGATTAACTTTTCTATTAAAAATCCAATTTTTTTAAATTAGATAGTTTGATTACTGTATCCTTTATATTATAAAAGATACAGTAATCAAACTATTTAATTTAAAAAAATTGGATTTTTAATAGAAAAGTTAATCTAAAACCCTTAAAACTCGAAATCATAAATATGTAGATGATTACTTTTTCTTCTATAACGACGATATATTCCTGCTACCCGAGGCAAGTCTGCTGATCCTATTTTGAAAAGCCAATCATTGTGCTCATTTTGACCCTCACTCCCCATGTTTGTGAGTTAGTTGTTTAAAATCATTTCAAAATGAACTAGATTTAATGCAGCAGTCAATGATATCTATACGTGTGCCCCTGGGAACGACTAGAAGCGTCTGACAAAAATCGCCACCAACAACCATTGTTTTACTTCCAAAACTCACATCGTTGTTCATAATTTCTTTTAAAAGGGTATCGATGCAACGTAATTCATTTTTTGGCAACATTGTGATTTCATAAATTAAAATGAGAGAAGCGATTGTGACAAATGCTAATGAAATTTCTCCTCGACCTCGAATGAATGCTAAAATTGTTTCGTAGAGATAAGTTTTTCCAGAGCCACAAGGACCGTCGATCGTGAATGCTCTAATGATTCGATTAAATGCGTCAAATTGTTGAGTTTTGCTAATCTTTCATCAGCATCGCGGCCCTCTACCAAAATGTCAATGGCTTGACCTGATTTATGATTGTAGTTTAGCTAATCCTGTTTGTGCTCGAAATAATGCTTCTTCCTCATTTCCTTCTTGAAAGATGACCCTTTGCTGATTCGGTAGGTGAACAGGAAGTATCATGACACTATGTGATTTATCATACATCGGAGATTCTGGCAAATGCCAAAGTTCTTCTGGCACACTCACATAACGATAGTTAATAAAATTAGTGATCTCATTGCATCTTAATTCTGGTTCTTCATTCGAAGTTATTGCAACATTTGCAGTCAACTCCCTTAAAGATGTATTTGATGGCACGAAGACTTCAACGTTAATATTTGCATTGCACTTTAGTGTTAAATATGGAATGTAGGGAACAACATTACGACTGCCCATTTGTATATCTCTTACTTCTGTTTGTTCAATTGATCGACGTCGGTATGATGCATAGCCATTGACATTTAGAGTTGTAATGTCGCTGAATTCGTTTAGGAAATTTTTCGAGCATTTTCATCACTCATACATGACACGTTAGAAAATCTTTGGCCACACGGACCATGCATCATGCATCGCATGAGTTATTCTTAATTTATGCCCTGCTGCAAGTGTCATCAAAATGTGCGCATGAGGTAAGCCGCGCTTTTGAAATTCAATAGGATAAACATAAGCAAGTGACTTTCCAAAAATACCATGTTTTATCAAATCATTAATGAGACAATCCAGTTTCGTTTTAAAAACTCGAGCAACCAAATCGGGTCTATCGTCTACTTTTTCTCCGCGACGTAAATTTTCTGTGATTTCATTTCCATGAATGTGATGAACAAATCCGGAGCATCCCATTTGGGAGAGATGGGCATAGAATCACAGAATCTCTTACGCATATTTCGTGGCGATCCTTCAAAACTAGGTAGAAGAATAACAGACAACCAGCTGCAATATTTGATTCTTGTGCTAAGTTAGCAACGTGATCTGCTAGTCCAGCATATTGTTTAGCCCGAAGACGTTGTTGATTCTGTTTTATATAATTCAAATTGTTAGCCTCCACTTGCAAATATGAATCTATGTTTTCCAGCGCTAATGATAGGATTAAATTGATCACGAATGGATGTTAATCCACATTTAAATTGTAGCATGCTGATGTTGTTGCGAGCTCTATTTAATTTAGCACCTTCATTCGAATCACACTGGTGAAATGGTTGATATCCTGGTTCACCAAAATGGAAAAAAATCGAGTATGTCATTGGATCCATATTTGGAGATGCATGTAGCATTTTCTTTGGTAGCTGGATTAGAAATATTAACCCTTAAAGGACACACTATCAAAAAGTTACGTAAGAGACACACTGGGTGATTTTTACCCAGCGATATTTTGAAAGCTTATATCTCGTGATCAAATTGATCAAATTCAATCAATTTTTTTCAATTAATAGAAAATTTTTTCAAGAACATAAAAACATAATTTTGTTGCGATAAATTAAATAGGTGCAAAAATATTTACAAAAAACCAACAGAACTTTTTTAAAAATCGTTTTTTTTCAAATGCTTATATTTTTATTAAAAATTAATATTTTGATACTCTGTAGGTGACCAATGGAAAGCTAAAGAGTTGAACCTTAAGATGGTACTATGGGTTTTTCCATCCATTGCAAAAACTATATTTTTTTTGCAAATCGAAAATAGCAGTTTTTTAAAAACAGCAAAATTGAGGTAAAATCTAAAAATTGGCTATTTTGCGTGAAAAAAAAACATGTTTTTGAAATTAATAATCGATATCCCCCCTTAAGCCAGATACAGTGCGCTTATAAAAGCCAAGCAGTGAGCGTCGTAAAAACAGGTACGGGTAAAAATTACCCAGTGTGTCTCTAACGTCAGAAAAATATGTTCATTTCAAAAATCCTGTTTTGTTAAATATCACGTGTGTTTGTGTTAAACATATAGGAGTATAATTTTTGTCTGTTTGAACTAAAATATGTATATACAGAGAAATCGCACTATAACGGACATCGACGGGACCAAAAAAAGTTGTCCATTGAAGTGAGGTGCTTGAACTGAGGATTTGTGATTTTTTGTATAAGAATTTTATTGGGATTCTATTTCTTATCCGATTTTAATGAAATTCAGCATACCCAATGTAAATGGGATTCCTAAATGATTTTTAGATAAAGTTCTGGAATATGGCCAGTTAGGAAGAAATTTGGCCATTTCTTATCCGATCTTGATGAAATTCTCAAATGGATAAATCTAGAATATGGCCAGTTAGGATGGAACTTGGTAATTTCTTATCAGATCTTGATGAAATTCTGCATGCACGATGGAAATGGGATTCTAAAAAGATTTTCTTAGCTGATTTTAATGAAATTCAGCATGTGATAAGAGATTTTAAAACGAGTTTTAGGCGAATTTCTGGAATATGGCCAATTAGTAAGGAACTTGGTAATTTCTTATCCGTTTTTGATGAAATTCAGGAAGTAGGATGGAAATAGGACTCTAAAATTATTTTTAAATGAAGTTCTTGGATATGGCCGACTAGGAATAAACTTGATATGATTCTATGTATTTGATGACCTGTTTTATAAATAATTTTAGAACCCTATTTCCATAGTACATGCTGAATTGATTGATTGATTGATTTGAGTGTACGATCAAGACTAAGCAAGGTTCCCGGTAAGACGCTGGGTCCACTGTACACCCTTTTTACATATAACAAAACCGAAGGAAAGGAAAGGTATGTTAGTGACAAAGAATCGACCCGGTTCCAGACACCTAAGTAGTCGATAGTTAGTAAATTTCTTAATATTTCTTTTTGACAAGTGTTAATTCACAAGACAATATCATTTTTTCTAATACAGCACTTCCCTGTTGTAAGTATGTTTTTGGTAGTAATATAAACAATATAATAGTTAGCACAAGACACCACAATTTATAAACTACATGTTCGCTGCAAGCTGAGCTGAGTTGTTCCGGTACTTCTAAAAATCCAAATCGAAATTTATTAATTATCACTATCTACTACTTTAAAAATAAACTAAAGAATTATTTAACCTCTGAAACCCTCATTTAATTGTCTAAAATAAATTATAAGTTAGTCTTTATGTACTTGATTGATTAGAGTGGTCGACCAAACTTTAAGCAAGACCTCCCGGAGAAGGCCAGGACTCACCGAATACCCGGTTATACACAACATAAAGAGAATTTGGATAGGTTTAGTTAGTAATGATAGAAATTGACCCGGTTACAGACATCTAAGTATAGCCAATAGTTAGTAACACAACGACAACATTGACAACACATTTCAAATTTAATTTTATGTTTTATTAAAATTAAAACTGCATTCTGAAATAACATTTATTAGTTTGTTGGGTCAGATTTCTGGACACTTCTGAAAATCGTAATCTTTATTAATTTAAATTTACTCAAAACGTATAAAAGAGCAGCTTAGAGACGACCTAACATAATAAATATAATTAGTATCAGTTACTTATTCAAGTGATTTCCGCCATACTTATCACTGTCGCAGTACCCAAAATCAAAATCATAAGGCGTTAATTAGTTTCAAAAGTATGAATTCCGAACTGAAGTTCCTGTAAATTAAGAAGACAAAAATCACGACAACACAATTTGTAAACTACACATCCGTTGAATATTTGAAATTTTTGGAATTTGAATCAAATTTCTCAGGAATCTCTGAAAACAAAATCAAAATTTAACCATTTTTACCAAATATTTACTATTTAATTCATAATATTTAACTTATAAAAATCAAAACCACGGCATTACAACATAGATTACAACTTTTACTTAAATTTCACTAAATCTTTTTGATATTTATATTTGATGAATTAGTTAGCACAAAACCACTCAATTTCTGAACACACATCGTTGGATGCTTGATGTTTCCGGAAATCCGGTCAGGTTTCTCAGGTGTCTAAACTAGACATCCTATTTAATAACCAACTGGTTCGTTCCCTATTCTAAGAAACCCAAATTCTAATTTACTACAAAATATAGACTATAAAACCGACAAGACATCATTAAAAAAAATATATCTCATTACATTGTTTTGTCCTTTATATAATTTGCTATGAAAATCAAAAATCAAATTCGTGTCATCGGACCACTACCACTACTAACAAAAGTATCAAATCGAGATCACTTCATAGCAGCTCTCATAAAAACACACCCCCAGCACAGGCCAACAATTCTAACCGCATGACCATTTTATGGTAGAGATTCTTTAAATCTTTTCACTCTATGACGGAAACCATCCGAAAAAAATAATAAATTCCGATATGAGCACCAATAACAATTAATCCCCTTAACAACTCCCGGCTATGATCCGGCCCGCACAAAATCCCGATACAAAAAAAATTAAAAGAAGAAGATGGATATCCCCATCACTCATATTAGCTCTTCCCATCCTACTCCGACTCCAAGTCAGCTCAGTCAATCAATCAAAGCGGAATACGGTCATTATGCCCGAGCCGACCGGAAGTCGGAAGAAGGCCGAACAAATAAAATAAAATAAAATAATCCATTAGAGTGACAAAGACAAAGCATTTCCCCTTTCCCACCTTCCTCTACATAAAGATCCTATGGGTAAACCTCGACCGCAAAAAACAAAACACATTCAAGAATTATCAAAAAAATTAAGTATTAGTGTCAATTTGATCATTTATACGTCTCCAAATTATCCAGAAAACCAATTATCATTAACGAGAAATATTCCGCGTCATACACAAGATCTATGCAGATAACTCGTTGAACCGCCATAAAATGATCTCGCCTCGACTCCTCTTGCCAACAAATATACCAGTCCACTAACCAGGCACACCCTCCCTGCAAGCAAAATACATGTCTCGTTCTCACGACCACCGATTTCACATATCAATCCCATTCCATTCTAACCGTTTAGCTCTCGCAATGGAACTGGGACTATGTAAAGTGAAAAAAACGTCCAGATTTCAAAAGTAAAAATAAAATAATTTTGTTGTTGTATCACGATTAGTCCAAACCAACATCAAAACGCCTGACGAAACCAATACTGTGCATGCAACATACGCAATGCAACACATAAACACTCACTTATATTTTCGCCGTTTTATTTAGGTAACTGAAATAGTAATTGGCATAAAAATCAAATTACAAATCATGCTTAAAATAAATGCCGTCTATTTTGGTAATTGGAATAGTTATTGGTATAAAAATAAAACTGCAAATCAAATATGCACAAAATAAAAACCGAAAATAATTTTCTTTTTACTTTTATCAGCCGATATTAAAAATTAAATAAAATTTTTCAAAATTATTGTTAGAATGATTCTATACCAACAAGAACATGGTTTGAAACTATTCGCCCCGGAACGAAAATAAATGGCACCGCTGTTACAAAATTTCCAAAGAAGGACTAAATTTATTTCAAGGTTATGTTACAAAATATAAAAGTTTAGGTACCGCTTATATGAGGTTAGAAAAAATGATGAACAAAAATTATTTCAATATCTATTATAACCAAATTACTACATACATACATAATTACATATTCATATTCACTTAGGTTCCCAACTCCACAACCATTCACAAAAGCCACCCATGTACCTTCCGCGATCAAAAACGATGTGAAATTGTGAATATAGAAACCGAAAATAATAAATAAATTGATAAGCGATATACATAGGTACATTACACGCAGATTTAAGGTGGATTTATATTATCCGCCCTTTTCCGCCCCTACACGCACCGACACAGACAAATATTGTTCAAAAAGTGGATGTCTGACGGATAGTATAAATTGATTATGTTTTATGTCTGACACGATACATGTAGGAACTGAAAGGAACGGATAATATAAATCCACCTTTACTCGTAGATTTGCGTTCAGCCACACAATATTTTATTTTTAATAAAGCTAAATGCACGAATATTAATAATAATATTTTATTTATTATGCATATTGATTTGTCATTTCGATCCAGAAACAATTGCTATTTTTAGACACCAAACTAATTATTTGTTTAACCTTTTTTTTATTTTCCCACACTTCCACAAACAGATTTTCTTCCGACTAATAAACACACCAAAATGCATTCACAATGATTACTATCATATCTGTTCAATAAATAAAATTACACTAAATTGTAAATTAGAAAAAACTTATAAAAAACTATAAATAAAAACCCAAAAATACTCATCTTTTTGTTTGAAGGTTATGTTCGAAAAATAAAAAAAGTTTAGGTATCACTGGACACTTATTTTGAGGTTAGGAAAACTACGAACACAAACTACTTCAAAATTACAGTTTAAGGGGCACAAATTAGCAAAAGTATTGTTCACTTAGGTTCATAACAATTCACAAAATAACTTATACACTTTTCGGAATTAAAAAAAACGATGTGAATATAGAAATGTATAAATAAATTGAGGAGCGATACACAGGCACTTTTATTCATACCATTCATATTCATACCAGTACATGCTGAATTACATCAAAATCGGATTAAAAAAGGCCAAGTGCCTTCCAAATTGATCATATTCCAGTACTTCGTCTAAAACTCGTTTGAAAATTTCCATTTCAGTTCCTTCATAATTGGCCATATTCCAGAACTTTACCTTAAAAAAAATTTTAGAATCCCATTTCCATCGAACATGCTGAATTTCATCAAAATTGGACAAGAAGTAGCCAAGTTCCTTCCTAATAGGCTATATTCCAGAACATCACCTGAAAATCATTTGAGAGTCCCATTTCCGTCGTGCATGCTAAGAAATTGCCAAGTTCCATCCTAATTGGCCATATTACAGAACTTCATCTAAAAATCATTTGAGAATCCCATTTCCACGAATATGCTGAAATTCTTCAAAATCGGATGAGAAATGGCCTAGTTCTTTCCTTCTTGGCCATATTCCAGAACTTCATCAAAAACTCGTTTGAGAATCCCATTCCATCACACATGTTGAAGAATTTCATCAAGATCGGATAAGAAATGGCCAAGTTTCTACGTAACTGGCCATATTCCAGAACTTTATGCAAAAGAATCCCAATCCCATTGGGAATGCTGAATTTCATTAAAATCGGATAAGAAATAGAATCCCAACCACAAATCCTCAGTTCAAGGGACCTCACTTCAATGGACAACTTTTTAGTGCAGTCGATGTCCATTGTAGTGAGGTTTCTCTGTACATACATATGTATTTTAGTTCAAATAGACTAAAATTATATAAGTTTAACACAAACACACAATATTTAACAAAAATAATTTTTTAAATGAGACGTTTTTCTAACGTAAGAGACACACTGGGTGATTTTTACCCATACCTGTTTTTACGACGTTCATTGCTCAGCTTCTATAAACGCACTGTATCTGGCCTAAGGGGGGATATTAGTGGACATTTCAAACTTCCCTGATCCACTGGCCCGATGATCCAAGGACCACGCATTTTAAAATGGCGCACGTTAAAAAAAAAGACCTGGGTTAATTTAACCCAGTGTGTCTCTTAAGGGTTAAGGATTATTTACTTCCGATTAAAAATAAATAAACTACTTTTTGATTTTTAATAGGTCCCCTAATACGTACTAATCAGATTTTCTCTAATATATGAAGTTTTTTAATTTGGGGATCGAGTTAATTTTCCAAAACATTGATACGATTATAAGTGATCATATTATTGATGGATTGGCATATCCGGAAGGATTTTTAAATAGCCTTACTACAACTGTAATGCCTCCGTACTTAGTAAAATTAAAAGTAGGGGCAGTTGTTATGCTTCTCAGAAACTTCATTCTATCGAGAGGGCCGTGTAATGGGGCCAAACTAATTATCACAGCAATGCTCTTACTCTAAAGTGTGACTTTTAACAATATTCTGATTTAAATGTACAACTTTTCGAGTTATTTCTACAGTATTTTGTTGCACATACACATTTTTTGTAATTTGGAAATAATTTCACTTCTATAAAACCCGCTGTATACATAAGTGTTGTATTAAGCTTTAAACAACCCTACGTTTTACTAGTCCTCTTTGTATATTTGGAACTTTTCAATCAATATTCTTAACATCAACTATATAAGTGGATGAAATATGTTTCAAAAGAAATATTTAATTACACATCAATAAGATTATAAACCAATTTAAAGTCAGGTAGACAGGTGCGCACCCTTTCGTCGTAAGTACTTATACATACAATTTTTCCACCCTTTAATTTAAACTATAAAATATTTGTATTAATCAGCTCGACATGCTATAAATTCACATAAACACATAATTTTTTATTGTACATACAAAGTTGACCACATATTATAAAGGACATCAACATACATAAATACGAGTACGAGTACTATTAAACCTTGTAGTAAATCAGTTATGAATTTTCGATCCTATATAAAATAATAATGAAAAACAAACAAACTTTTTGTGATTAGAGAAAATTAATTTGTCAGGTACCTCATGTTCAACACCTTTCATCATACACACTCGAATGTATGTCCATTGATATAAAAAGCAAACAACATTTTAATTTTTCATACAAAAACTGATGAATGTGACAAAAAATGTTTATACATATTATGCTGTTTGTCTATGCTTTATGGTTTTTGTTTTTTTGTGATGATTAAAACAATTAATGAGTGGTTTGTTATCACATTTATTTGAAGCTTAAATTCCTTTTTTTTTTTGGTTGTTGAATTTATGTTTGTTTATACAAAACAAACAACAAAATATAATTGAAAATTTACTGTAATTTACACTATACATTATGTTTGGACATACACATTTTGTCAACACCGTACATAAATGCCAAAAAACAAAAAGAGACTGTTTGTTTCCAAAATCAAAATTTTCAAAACTGTCGAAAAATATTTTCATTCAATTTAAATTAAAACAGACAAAAAAAAATTGTATGCATAATCAATACTCTATTGTCAATTAAATAATAATATATTGTGTCGTATAATGCATGTATAGTACATTTATTAATATTATAAAATGGGGTGGTGTAAAATCCGTATACATAATATACGGATGCGACAGTGGTCTGATGCAGTGGTGCTGTATATTAAAATGCATTAAATACTCGTATTTTCTAATTAGGTGAGTTTTTATTGAAAGTTTGCGTCATAACAAAAATGTACAACCCCAAATTCGTTGTGATATATTATAATATGCGAGTACGAGTATAAAAGTTCTATTAATCACCCTAAATTGCGCAAACGAGAGTGGAGTAGATTTACATACATACTATATGCCCTATACGCGTATTATACGGTGGAAATGTGATTGAGGGATTTAAAATAAAACCAAATTTTTAATAAAATATTATGAATTTTAAGTAGCTATTGTTTGTTACAAAATGAGTGATATATACGAATATTACATTATGGGGAGCCCTGGAAGTGGATAATTGAGTTGGCGCGCGTATAAAATATATACGAGAATTACCACATATAAACCACGATTGAATTATATTAAAAATAAAAATATTTGTGCCTTGATATACGTGTTTTATTTGGATACCCTCTGCTCTGAGTGACTCATAAATTTTATTAAAATTATTATTTCGGTGACCAAGAAAATAATAAATTACTTTTACTCGTACAGACATAAATATACGCGAGCTAGATTTTAATAAAACATATCGATTTCTTAAATTGAATTGTTTGGCAACAAGATATTGTAATATATACCAGTATCTGTTTGTATACTTGAATTATATGTCGTTGTGTAAATTTATTGCGAATATAATCGGGCGAGGCTATATATTTTGGGATTAATTTAAGAAAATTCGAAATAGATATTGGTTTATATAGTCAAGAGATGGTGGTACCGAAAGGACATAAATTAAGATGAAAAAAACTTTAAGAAACATTACGATATTTCTTATACTCGAATATACACAAAAATGCCCAAGGAGTTTTTTAAATTGGAAATTTCAATCGAAATATTGTTTTCATTGGCAAAGAAATTATTGAATATACATATGTATGTATTAGATGGAGACCAGATTTTGAGGTTTAAAAGAAAATAATAAATGAAATGGACGACCGTAACGAACTATCTATATTAGAAATTTTAATTAAAACAATTAATTAAGCTTAATTATTCCGGTAAATTTCTTTTTCACAAAAAGTTATTTCATTCTTCTTGTGTCTCAATCATGGACTCTGATATAGAATTTATGAAACATGATAAGAAAGTATGGAAGTGCAAAATATGTTTGGATAATGTTAAGGCCAGTAGGAATAACGATAACTGTCCCGCTACGCCTTCTAAAAACACAGATACGACAGTGTTTGATCAAATTAATTTGTAAATTCAAGAAATGAAATTCACTGTGAATAAAAACAACGAAGCATCAACAACACGTTTGACATGTTGTTTAAATTCTGTATCTAATATCGCCCAATCCCCACAATCTCTTCTTCTTCTTCCGCTGGCGCTACATCCCATGAAGGGATTTGGCCGCCTCAACGATGCTCCTCCAAATATTTCGATCCGCCACAAGAGAATGCCAGACACGGTGACCGAGTGTGTACAGGTCCCTCTCAACGTCGTCCATCCATCGGGTAGGTGGTCTCCCACGAGGTCCTACTTTCGCTGTTGCCGACTCCAAGGCCTGTTTAGTGGTCCGATTTTGTGAACGTAGTACGTGCCCAAGCCATCTCAGCCTTGACGATTTTATGAATCCTATGATGTCGACTTTATCGAGATCATTTCTGATCTCGTGATTCATTCGCATTCTGTACGTGGCTCCCTCTTTAATGGGACCGAGAATTCTTCTTATCATCTTACGTTCAGTTACAGCGATTTCTGGATGTTTTGCGCTGTTAATGTCCAAGACTCGCAACCAAAGGTGACAACTGGCCTTATCAGCGCCTTGTAGATGTCCAATTTTATTTTGCGCGATATATGAGGAGACTTGAAAATTTTGATATTGGCGTAAAATGCTCGGTAGCCTGCTGCGATCCTCGATGAGATGTCTACAGAAACGGAGTTTTGCTCAGTGATCAGTGAGCCTAGGTATTTAAACTCATTCACCTTTTCATATTGAGTATCTCCTGAAATGAAATCCCCACGAGTCTGCCTTCTCGCGGTCACCATGTCTTTGGTCTTCGCTTCATTGATCTGAAGGCCTATTTGTTGGGCTGTTAATTCCAATGGGAGGAGGACCTCTTTCAGAGAGATGATGTTTTGACCCAGAATGCAGATATCGTCAGCGTATGCTAATAGCTGGGTTGATTTATAATACAGGCAGCTACGCTGTGCTATATTAAGCTGACGAATAACATACTCTAATGATAGATTGAATAAAGTTTGAGCTATTGGGTCTCCTTGCCGCACTCCAGATGTTATCTCGAAGGCATCCGAAATTTTTCCTTCTATTAGCACCTTACATATTGAGCCATCCATTAAAAGCTGGCACATTGAAACCAATTTTGACGGTATGCCCAGGTAGGACAATACGTTCCATAACGTATTCCTCTTAATGCTGTCGTACGCCTGTTGAAAGTCTATGAATAGACTGTGTACAGGGATGTCCTTTTCATAGCATTTCTCCAGTAAAATCCTCAGCGTAAAAGTTTGATCGGTCGTTGATCTATTTGGTCGAAAACCACATTGATAATCACCCAAGATCCTCTTGCTATAAGTTGATAACTTTGCTGCGACTACGTTGGCCAAAACCTTGTAGCCTGTGTTCAGCAAAGCTATACCGCGATAGTTGTTGCAGTTCAATCGATCTCTCTTTTTATGAAGTGGACATATAAGAGCCGTCTTCCACTCTACTGGGATTTCTTCTCTAGACCAAATTGTTGATATTAGCTCAAAGATGCGGCAGAACAGATAATCACCGCCATATTTGAGCGTTGAAGCAAGAGAGGTTGTAGCTCGGAAGGTGGTGCCTGTTTATTTAAAAGCGAGGAGAAGTAATTTCGCCACACTTCGAGGACGGTCTTAGTGTCCATTTCCAACTCACCGGATTTGTTGCGAATAGCGCTGCTACGTGGATGAAAGTCCGTAGCTAATTCTCTTATGCAACGATATCTATCTCTCAGGCTAGAATTTTGGATGTTGCGTGCCTGTTGTTCATGCCATTCCCGTTTTTTCCGTCTACATATCCGTCTACATATCCGGATTGTCTTGTTCTTTGCGATAGATCTCGTTGTCGTGCGCGATCTTTTTCCCGAATAGCACCAATACAATCATCATCAATCCAGAGATTTTTGGGCCTTGACGGATTTTGGCCTATGGTGGACTTTGAGGCATCGGTTACAGCCATTTTGATAATGTTCCACTGTTCTTGAACGGAGTCAGGAAGTGGTTTATTTTCCAAGATTTCTGATACAGTCATCCCGAAGGTGGTTCTGGTAACTTGGTCGTTCAATGCCGCAGTGTTCCAACGAGTGATGCGCTGGAAGCGATGATTATATGTGGTTGATAGACGAAATTTTAATTCAGCAACTACCAGGAAATGGTCTGAATCAATGTTAGCTCCACGCTTAGTTTTGATGTTCTTTAGGCTAGAAAAATGTCTTTTGTTGTCCCGTCGTTTGATTTCCATGTGGCTTTATGAATGCGCTTATGTGGGAAGTATTTGCTGGCAACCACCAAGTTGTACAGTAAAGCTAGCTCGATGGTGCGCATCCCGTTGTTGTTTGATGTATGGTGCAAGCAGTTTGGGTCGATAGTGCTTCGATATGTACTGCTAGCACTGCCAATTTGAGCATTGAAGTCGCCCAAAACAATTTTGATGTCATGTTGCGGAATTTTGCTCAGGACGGTTTCGGGCTGGTCGTAGATAGCGTCTTTGATTTGATCAGGCTTCTCCTCGGTGACGTCCATGAAACCTGAGTGTACAAATCCGATTACTGACTGGCATGAAGTCAGTCACAAATTGACGGCATCGATTGTTAATCAAGAAACCAATGCCCAATTCATGTTTATCCATGTTATTGCTATGACAGAGAGTTAGTCCAAGCGACTATAATCGGTGATGTCATTGCCGATTAGTCTTGTTTCCTGTAGCGCTACGAGGTCGAGTTTATACGTAGATGCTTGTTCGAAGAGTTGATGGAGGCTCTCCGGGCGGTTTAGGCTGAGAACGTTCCATGTTCCAAATTTAAAATCGTTGTCCTTATATCGTGTCCGAGGTCGTTGTTGTGAATCCAAAAATATCCGAGGCTCATGTTGAGGTTTCGTAACAAAAAAATTTTTACAGGTTGGGCTGTTAACCCAACGCCAACCTTCTGTAGAAGGACCACAGCCCTCACACTTTAGCCTACTCCTTTAACAGAGTAGTTTCTAGTGGCCGCCACGAAGAGGCAGTGTGAGCACTTGCTGAAGTTGCATGCAGTTACGGCACATGAAGCGAGTCTTGTGTTTATCCCCCTGCATACACAGCAGCCTGACCACTATCAAACATCACAAGTAACAAAATTATAAAAAGGGATACCCATTCACTTAAGCGATCACCACTACCAGTATAGACACTAATATTTGTGCTACTATGCTAACATACCATACACCGCTTTAAGCTCTTGCCAGTTTCGGTTATACTTATACATATCTTCCCTTCTATAAAACGAGAAATACATTTGTATCGCCCACTCATAAAACAAACACAAAATAAGTTCTAACAAGAGTGAAAAGAGAAAAGAGAAAAATAAAATTCATTAATATGCTTTAACAATGTCAGTATGCAGCCAAGCAGCCAAAGCAAAACGCCGTTTAAAGAATAAAATCAGTCCGCTTTTTCACAAAACACATACCTACAAACCAATGCATGTGAAGAATACATGTCTAAAAACCAGGGGCCTAACTATTGATTTCGACAGCTGCTATATCGCCTTCGTTTGTTATCGTCTCTCTTTGAACGACCGTCGGAAATTTTCATACTATTCATTTCGATCAACAACAAAAATTTAGTACTATATATATCAAGTATTACCAGCATAAAATATAATATTTTAGTACTATTCTTGTGTCAAAACCACTAAAGCGTCAAACATTTTTTAATCATTTCGCGGTTATTGGACTAATAAACATACATATACCATAAACAAAAACCTCAAATTATTTATTTTTATTTCAGCCTTTTTTTAATTCTAAATTATATAACGAATCAAAATAATAATAAAATTCTTAGGTACTAGTAATTAATTTTCACACAAAATAATTGAATTAAAAAATTAATTCAAATATTCGGTACTTTGCCTCATGTCTCGTTCTTTCTGATACTTGAATTTCATTAATTTCAAGAAATACATTTTTTTTTTAATTTGTTCCTTTCTTCGTTTGCCGATAAATTTTATTCAGCTCTAAATTAAAATCGATCGTTAAATTAAAATTGAAATCGATGACAGTCGAAAATAAAGAGTGGTGAAATATGTGTCTTAAATTATCGACCACAGTCGATAAATAACGATCGCCTTTACACGGTCGAAAACAATAGTACTACCCTGTTGTACGACTGAGCGCTCCAAGAGCGATCAATGACCAATGACGGTGATGCTCTCTTATAACTCACCGTGATGATCATATGTCCCCATATTTCGTAAAAAAGGAACGAACAAAATGCGATCATTGTAATTTACTCCCATGAAAAACACATTTAAAAAGCCGAATATTTCATTTGTTTTGTTTTATACTTCTGTTTCATGTTTTTAACGTGCCATCTCAAACAAAATTTCTCGATTGCTCACGCAAAGTACAACTGGGTAATATAGCAAAACGACCATAAAACGACGGCGATCGAAATCAATAGTAAGGCCCCAGTGTTTAAATTCATTTTTTCGTTCCCTTCTTTTATCTTTTTTTCTCTCTTTGTGAAAGAAAACAAAAAATATTTTTGTTTGTTTCTTTCCCGGGAATCCCCACAATTGTGTATCTTAATTTACCGTAGTTATAAATTAACGGATTTGTTTATAAAGTAAGAGAATTCGATGCCAAGATGGCTAATACCCTTGACAGACTAGGGATTAGCGAAGCGCAATTAGTGAACCAAGATTAGCTATAATCTACCACAAATCCATTTGCGTTGACAGACTAGGGACTAGTTTCCTAGGCAGAGATCAGAGAATTAAAATACTATGATGGTGATTCGCTCAAATATAACTAGTAAACTAGCTGGACTCGTTTTTTAATTCAATATTTATAAGATTTATACATTAAAACATACTAGTTTTCCTTTTTATAAATATAACCTCAAAATTTATTCAGCAAAAATTATTTAAGATGTCATTTATTTTATAACTTTCTATCATAACCTCACGCCGCTTACACTTTCAGCAATGTTGAAACCCAATACAACGAGATAAACTTCAAAATTTTCAAAGATTAGTGCACTAATTTCGATTAGTCGCTAATCCTCAAATAAAACGAGATTAGCTAATCCCTAGTCTGTCAAGAGTATTAGTGAGCTGGAAAGTACTGATTGAATAGAACAAAAGAAATTAGAACAAAATTTAATGATGAAATGTTACCCAAAAATTACATACATGCCGACATGCGTCTTTACCCGAATAATTTTGAATTAATGAGAGTACACTTAGCCACTCAAGTTTTTAGTAGAAATGTTGCTTCTGCCATTAAAACCGCAGTCCAACTTAACAAAATGTGCAACGAGACCTAGCTACCTACTTACAATTTTATTGAACATTTTGATAAATTATTCGATTGTCTCAACTGCTTTAAATGACTAACAAAACTATCAGAGAAGTACAGGAAGCGTCGAAACTAATTATATCCTTACAACAAGATCTGGTTAAATCTTGTGATTGATGCCATCATGGGATCAAAAATTGTAATGAGTTTAATCACAATATTGCCAGAATTACCACCACTAAAATATTGACACCATTTTCAAACTTATCCAATTGTAAATACGATTTGGATATTCGTTTGCTTGAAACGACGGACAGTATGCCGAATATAGATTGGAATACCGAAATAAATTCATCAACACCTGAAAAGAGCGTAAATAAGATGGATGTCATAAGCACAATTTCGGGTATGTTAGAAAATATTTTAATCTGGATGTTCCACTTCAAAAATCATCTATGAGGTATTTAGTGGGTTATGTAGCCTTAAAACAAATGCAAAAACTAATTGTCCAGATGTATAAAGATCTTCGTTAAGGACAATAAAATTTTCGAAAGTCCGTCAGAAATTTAAAGTCGAATAATTGTTCTAAACATGAAAACATCGAATCCAAAATTGAATATTTTTATTTATTAGTAGCTTTATTGATTTGATAAATTAAAAAAAAATAAAGCAATTACAACAACAATTGCATTGGGTAAATTCAAAATTGGTTTAGCTAAATGTTTGGTTTTTAGGAGTTATCCAATGCAGACGTTGTTTTTTTATTTAACAAAGCAATATAAAACTATTATAATTTTGTGAGCCACTTACTTTTACTTAGACAGTCGAATTTAAATAGAACGTCGCAGTCGCCTTTTTTATTCCAAGCTGCTTATCGTCATTTCTCCCGATAATTATATCTTAACACTTTAACACTTAATCAATACTCGTTTAAAACACAATACCCATTTAAAAATTATATTTATTACCATTGCGTCTGTTCAAATTTACGGCAAAATAACTCAAATTTACTATAAACCATGCTTTTCAAATTTACGACGAAATATTAACTATTGTCTACGTTAAACAAGTTTTAGTAATTTCTCCCGATAATTTTGTTGGCGTTTTGAAATCTTTTAAAATTTTTAAGCAGACATATGACTTCTTGTGCTAACCTACCTATCATTTCTACAAGTGCTCACCAAATTTAAAGAATAAATGCTAAGCAAAGGGTGTAGAAAATCGTGAATTGTCAAAAATATTATAAGTCAAGATTTGGAGAAATATAAAGAAAAATGCTAAATCAAAATTAACAAAAATTCAATTTTTCACTGTTTTAGATATCGTTTTGAACAATTCTGAATTTTCATTTGACAACAAATTTTATAAACAAATTTTTGGCTCACCTATCACCAATAAGTCATATCATAACAAATTTATTAATTGAAAATTTGGAAAATTCAGTTTAAATAGATTTTCAACCTTTATTTTACTTTAGATTTGTGGACGATACAATTATGGCAATACCAATAAACAAAATTGATTCATTTTTGGAAACATTTAATTCGAAAAATAACACAATAAAATTTATCTTAGAAAAAGAAGTAGATAATAAAATTACATTTTTGGACATTCAGCTGATTCACGAACCAAATGGCAAAATTGTTTGTGATTGGTACCATAAAAATACTTGGTCTGGTAGATATTTAAATTTTCATTCTTGGGTTCCCAACAATTATAAAATAATTACCACCATTGAAATTCTGACCCAAAAAAATTTAAAACTTTCTATCGGAAAAATTTCACAATAAAAATTTAAAAATTCTAAAAGATACATTATTTCGCAACCAGTATCCGGAGAAATTGATTAACCACATAATATGGAATTATGGAAACAAAAAAATGCCCATAAAAATTATAGGATGTGCAGCCACAAGCTTAAATAACAACTTGTTTCCTAAAATTAAAGATATCATACCTTTAAAGAAACAATCAAACGTTGTTTATCAGGTACAATGTAGTTGCAACGCTACCTACACAGGACAGACGAAACAATTTTCAGAAAAAAGATTTTGCCAACAAAAAAAGTGACATAAATAAAGATCAAAATTTAAGCATTAGTGCACTTACACGACTTCTGAATAATACAAACCACCAAATAAGTTTATAGATAACATACAAATTCTCGTGAAACATACAATTTTAGATAAAGATCGATTTTGGAAATGCTACAAATTAAATCATAAAAAAAAAATTGTTTGATTGATAAATATTAATTGGCTCATAAAATTAAAAACTAAGTAAGATAACATTTCGTGCAGGCTGAAGAATCGTGCACTCTTCATTAGGACGATTTAGGGAATCGGGTCGTGAAATCATAACGCAGTTAAATGATCAGGGCATAGCGGCATCTTTCGTGTAATGAAGCCGTTCAGCAAAAATTCCAAAACTAACGGAACAAAACTGATATGGGCGAAACTACATCAGCACCCGAATTCCGGTTCGATGACAAATTTCTCATATGGGTTTTATCCAAACTAGTGAAGCGTGATTCCGGTTTGATGACTGAGAAATTAAAACTCATATAGAAGGTCAAAAAAACCATGAAATATTTTTCTATGAGAAGTATTTTATTTAGATGATAACATCAATCAGTAAAAAATTGTGTCCACTTTTTAAATTTTAGAGCCAAGAATTTAAATTTAGAAATCTAAATCTATTGTGCTGTGTGTAAAACTTACTAACTCAAATAAAAGATATTAATTGGCCCGAAAGGGAATCACATACGACAACAGTTTCTTGTGTGTTGTTCCAATACCAAGCCACAATCACAAAAGATAATAAATTTCCCCAATTTGCTTTATAGGTACAAATGGGCCTATTAAATTAATCTGTTATAGTAAATCCCCAGCTATTATTATATACAATTCAATTTGTAAACAAAACTATTGTAAAATTTAAATCATGAAACACAATTTTCTGGTTTGTAATAAAAACGCAAAATTTTGTGAATTATGTTATTTTTTATTTATAAATCTTTGGTATACGTTAGGTAGGAACCTAAAATTATTGTGGTGTACCAAACTTGTCGCAAAAGAGACCCACATATGGCACAACAATTTTTTTAATGTTGTTACTGAAACTCGGCGTTTGTTGTCGATCCAAATGGATAGCTTACGTCCCTTAAATTTCTGCGAATTTTTACGAGGCGAAATTTAGATAAGAAAAATAATCACATACTATATACAAATATTGAGTCGCAATATAGATCTCGTAGTGTTAACATCTTTATTAAGCTGGTGGTCCCGGGTACTGCGCATTATCGTAAAAGGCCCGTTATATCGTGTACAAAAGCGAGGGTATCACAATAATCAGCTTAATAAAATAGATAGTGGTACTGGGTACTGCATTTTTAATGTCTAAGGCCCATATATCCGTGCTGGTCGGTGGTATCACAAAGTGCGATTCAGTGAAAGTAAATAATTAGACTCGGGACATCCATACTTCTTTCTAGAAGTTTGGACTAACCGTTTTATATAAAAACAAAAATAGGTCATATACAGCTATAAGTGCTAGTCGACCTGAACAAAGGAAAATAACAACAACAACAACAACAATATATACAAATATTATACTATGTATATACATTGTGTATGACGTATTTTTAATACAATTATTTACTTTTGATTTGAAGATCGCCTTATTCTTATATATACGTAAATGTATATATTCCATGATAACACTTTTTTGCAGTAAATTAAATATTTATTACAACTACAAGAAAATAACGGCTACATGAATTAAAAAAGGCTGAATTAAAAAAGTTCTTCAAAAATGAATTAAAAATGTTCCTTAATGAAAAAAAAGTGAATATCGTATGAAAAGGGAATAACTTTTTTAATTCAGAAAATTTCTTAAAAAAATGAATTAAAAAAGTTGCAGCTTGCAGGTGTTCAATACAAAAATCAACTTTTTCAATTCATTTTTAAAAAACTTTTTTAATTAAGCCTTTTTTAATTCGGTACCCCGAAAATAACAAATCTGCAAAATTATCGATCTATTAGAAAAGTGAATGACCTTTTGAGGTCATATTTTGAAAAAATTATATTCATTCATCGGATGCATAAAAATGCATAGGCAAAAATAAGACCAATAACCAAATACATATACATACATAATAATCATAAAACCGCTTTTACAACAACAATAACCATGAAAAAATCGTTTTTTCATTCATCATATTATTTTTGCTTTTTACTAGGGGTGTGTTTATGTAGTAGTGGAGATAATTATATACAATGAGACAAATTTTTTTTCTTGTTGCTGCCTGTGATAGCAAAAATAAAAAATTTACTATTTTCGTCTAGATGGCATGATGTGTCGGGTTACGAGTTGTGTTTCTGCTACTGCTTATATTGCTATTGTCGCTTTTATCAGTCAATTAGTGCGGGGCCATGGGATTGTTCCCAATAGTTTATCTCTTTATTCTTATCTCTGGTACTGTATAACATTAAGTCCTAACTATACTTGGAATAAGAAAATTAAAAAACTTAACTTAAGAGAGCGAGAATGGGGATCTGCGTGAACGCGCTCATACTTGAAATAAAAAACTTAACAAATCTTCGTTGAGTTTTGGCTGTCACTTAAAAAAATTAGTACGAGCGAAAATTTTCGTACTGAATTAAGGAAAATCAACAACAACAACAAATTCATTTCGCCGCCGCATATTTGTTTTGTTTTGTGCTGTGAGTGAGTGTGCTCGACAATCGGATGATGACCGTGGAAGCATCATAGAGATGAGATGAGCCGGAAATACGAAATTGAACAAAAAATGTTGATGCTTAGACAAAAAAATGTTGAATTATTATTTGTGTTTATACCCAATCGAGCGGAGGCATATCCCATTGTAAAACAAGCGGCTGAATCATTTATAGTATTGAGGGTGTAGCATCTTCGATACGAGTGAATTGAGTGAATTAACGATATTCATGCGTTGAAATACAACATGTGCTGGCGTATTCAAAATCCAACGCAATAAATGATCACCGATTTAAAGAATATTTTGGTTGAATAGTTGAAATACTACAAGAAAAGTATGAATAATTACTTGAGGGATACAATTTTGTATTACCGTGATGGGGTCTCAGATGGCCAATTTGAAGATGTACTAAACATTGAATTGGCCGCTATTTATACGGCAAGTCAAATTGCGCCTGCCTATAAACCAGCTGTTACATTGTTGTCCAAAAGGGGCATAATACGATTTTCTATCCGAGGGTATCCAACTATCAAGAGTGTGAGTAAAAATTACAACGTTATGCCTGGTACAATTATTGATAAATTTATTATTGATCCAATAGAGTATCAATTTTTCTTAGTGGTACACGCTTCAATCCAAGGTGTAGGTAAACCAACAAAATACTGCGTCTTATGGGATGATTACAATATTATTGCAGATGAATTGCAGGCATTGACTTAACTATAATTTGTGTCACGTTTTTACTAGATGTAATCGTGCTATTTCTTATGTATTTAAATAAAATAAAAACTCTAAACTATTCTAAAATGTAACTAAACATAACCTAACATTAAAATTATTTTATTTAAATAAAACAAGAAAACTAGTTCTTAATTTTAAACTAATGAAGAATAATTATGTTAAATATCTATAATAAATCTATTCAATATTTTAATCTAAAGAAAAAAACAAACATTTTAATTGCCAAAAAACCACCCCTGTCAACTTAGAAATTAAAGTAAACTTATGGTTGGAATGTCAAAACGAAATAAAAATTTGTTGTTTCGTTCAATTTCTTATTTTTCTTATTCCAAGTATAGTTGGCCCTTTAGCCGCTTTTCTTGACGCATTAGTGATCCGGATCAGATCAAAGTTTACATTGAAAACAACAACAAAACTTAAATTGTTGTTGTTGTTTTCAATGTAAACTTTGATCTGATCCGGATCACTAATGCGTCAAGAAATACGGCTATTATACACGTATAATAATAGGATTATGTTATTTATTGGATGAAGTTCGTTTTGAAATCAAATTCAAAATACCGTTGGGGTGTGTATTTACTTTATATTTACATACATAGTCGTCTAATTTTGATGTTTTGTGCAATTAACTTTCCAAGTTTTAAATTATAGAGTTTCAAAACATATTAATTTATAAAAGATAAAATTCAAATTCAAACAAATTTTAAAAACTTAACATACGGTATATTCCAAGAAACTGAAGTTCGAGAAATAATTTTATTACACGTTTATAATTTGCCTTGCAATAGTATTCGCCAATTCGGATTTCGCACGTTTTTATAATTTTTTTGTATGTGTTTTTCAGCTAACCATGTACAATGTTTCCTGATTAATTCTAAAATTATGAAATTTAAAGCTGCCTTATTATGCTCACGACATGGATTTTGTTCGACATACATATCTTTGCAGGTAACGCTGGTATTAACAATACAAAGTTGGACAATATTCTTCTTCAAATCTTTCATTTTTGCGCGCTCTGAAAACATTCTGGAAAATAAATTAATTTGTTCTTTGGAAATTTTAAAATAATCATCAGTCGGTCCTTTATCGGCTCTGATTTGGGCAAATAAATTCTCGACTAGATCATAATTATATCTTGACGGTAAAATGTAGTCAACTTCAATATTTTCCGACAATATATTTTTAGAAATTGTTTAAATGGCTCGTATGCTCTGAATTAAACCCTTAAAACAATTTGTTTGTTTACTAACGCGGTATTTGAAATATAATTTACCATGAATTCCAGAAATGTATCAACTTGATTATTTATTCATAATAAAGGCAATTCTAAATGGATTTTTTTCATATTTTGTTTTCGAGTTGAGGTAATCAAAGAAATATTTGAAGACTTTGCTGTTACTGACCGCCGCATTTTTACTTGAACACTTTTAGGTCGGATGGTTTCAAAAACATCATCGTCAGACATAACTGCTGATATGACAGAGGAATTTTGATTAGATTGAGCTGTAACATTTTCATTAAATTGCTCATTGAATAAATCATCCGAAAATTCGTTAAAAGTTGCTTTATTAGTTGTAGAACCAATTTTAGCAAGTTTCCCCTTTAGACTTTCAATGAAATGCATCGATTTAAAAAGTTTTTGGAGTTTCCGTCGACATTGGTCTTTATTTTTTAAACTTTCAATATTTTTACTTAAAATGTAAAATAATTGTTGATTGAACAAATTGTTCAAATCCGTATTGTTCAAATCACTAATATTTTTAATCACAATATGTTGGATTTTATCAATTTGTGATTTGTCCAGGACAAACCGTTTGAAAGGCAATTTTAACTTTTACTTTACCATCTGTTAAAAACAAACAATCTTTAAAGCCACACCCGGTTCACTTTAAAATGTTTTAAATATTTTATTAATTAAATCACTGTACTATACTCTGTCTCAAGATTAACACTTTATGTATTATAAATTTAATACAATTTATTATTTTCAACAAATTACTAAATATGTATGTTCGTAAATGACACTCTAGAATTGTTGCAACAATTTACAAAATTGTGTATTAAAATGACAGTTTATCATTATTTAAAAAGATCCACATTATGTACACTATATTTTCAAACTTGTCCAATTGCGGATCGTGCGATCCATTTTATGTTCACAAAGTCAAATTTTAAAATTCATATTAATTATTTCATTAAAAGGACCATTTGCAAATTAAAAACGACATACGTTATTTTAAGATGAGCTAATTCGCATCTAGGTCTTTTTAAATAATTTTTCTGTTTTTTGAAAAAGTGTAGATCAAATTTAGGGCAACTTATTTCTGTGGGTATTTTTAATTAGAATTAGTTTGTAGATAATTTTTATTAACTAAATTAAATGAAGAATTGCATGATTTGAAAATTGCATTCATGTCTCAAATGCGGACCGCGCGATCCGAATTAGGTACTCCTATAGGAATATTTGTTTTTGTACTTAATGAAGATCTTATGCACCTAAAGAGTATTCTAAAGTTGAGCAATGCTCTATGCGCTGTGAAGTATGGGTAGAATGTTCACATGGCCAGTAAAATCTGTGTAGTGCCTAAAACTGCATTATATACTTAATCATTTAAAAAAACAAAAACCTAAATACTGATAAAGCAAGGGGCAAAAAGAATTTTGCCAACAGAAATTTCTTGGCCCGCACGGTCCATGGCCTATTTCTTGGCCCGCACGGTCCCTAGACCTGACCGTCTCGATTTCTACGTCTAGGCACGTGCAAAGCAATTAGTTTATGCGGCAAAGGTGTCCACACGAGAAATTTTAATGGAACGGATTACAGCTGCATTCGAAACAATGATAACAGAAATGCGACTTCGGACAACAACAGTTAAGATAAAGGAAAGGTGTTGCGCATGCATACCGAGTAGAGGAGAACAGTTTGAAAAATATTATAACTCATGTTTAATAAAAACATAATAAACATAAAAAGAATTTTCTTGAACCTGACAACTTGCATCTCTTATTTTGACCACATTATATATGATTCCTCCAGTATGTAGCATACCATTGGAAAGGGTATAAACTAGACAACTTTTTAAAATAAACCTAAATTCAAAATAATGTTTATTTTTTTTAATATTAAATTTAGGAGTTGAAATTTTTGATACATTTACACATTTTCAAGACTTTCGAAGCTGATATAGTTCATTTTCTTTAAGCCAATTGTACCAAATAACGTCTTATTTAGAATAAAAATATATTGCAGAATACAATAAAAGTTATTTCGTGCTATTACAATCAAAAAAAAAAAAAAAATATGCCGATTTAAAAGCGAGATTTCAGGTTATTTAAATAAAAAACGAAAAGAAATCATATCTCAATTACTGACAATTAGGAGAGGACGTAGGGTCTATGGGTGAAAACTAGCTAATGACCCACCACCCAATCTCCCAAAAAATTGTGTCTGGCCATGTGCCAAATACCCTGTATATATGTATGTAAGAGGAAACACAAACAAATGTGAAAACCATTCGCCAGTAATTTTCCTTTTCTGAAATTTATGGAAATTTGAAACGAATAAACTTGGAACCTACTACATACAAAACAAACCAATATTTCAATTTGTTTTATTTTGTAATTTGGTTATGTATGTATTTTATTTCTGTTGGTTTACGCAAGTTTTTTGACGGTGTTTCTGCTTTGCATAAATAGATGGCAGTAATGAAAATGTTTTTGAAATATATTGGGTTCCTCGATTAGATTACAAAAAATAAACTAATATGAAAAATGGAGCCACTGTATTCGACCAAACATTCTCTCCCAATAATTCGTCTGGATATATTAGTTTGTGGTTAAAGTGTTCTCTTCAATATAAAAATATTATGAAGCATCATGTACTCTTGGATAAGTTTGCAAAATGGGCAAATATAATTGTGATAATTTTGCGCTATCAAAATTATTTTTATAAGAAGTAAGATAAATTATGGAAAATATAAAAATGTTAACCTCCAACCAGACTATAAAATAGAAAATGTTAAATGTAATGACTTTTAAATTTGAGTAGCCACGACTACGACTACATAAATATTTATTTAAAAAAAAAGCCATAACTCATCAGACTGCGTGAACGCCAAAATTTATGATATTTGACTTATGCAGCATCCAGACCATTAAACACGGAATTTTTATAAGCATCACGTCCCATATAAAATCACCAAAACCGAGATTAAAGATAAAAATAATATTTTACAAATTATAATGTGTTAAGATAAAAATTGATTTATTAAACGCTTATGTTCGTTCATCAAATCTCTTACTTCGTGCCAGACTAAACATTTTTATCTTCTCTATACTTATCTGTCATAATATTTTAACATTCTCCTTATAATATTCATATATTATTGCTTTAATTTTTTTACAAATAACAAAAACAATGCTTCATAGTATACCGTAGCAAAAATAATCTAAAATTTACTATTTCTAATTTATTTTAACAAATTCTTTCGTTTTTCCACGACAAAATAACAAATAGTTATAGTAGCATATAACAACAACACTTTTTTTTACAATAATAACAAACTCTGACAAAAACAAAAACAACATCACGGAATAGTAACAAAAATTATGTATGTAATGTGTTTCTGTCGTACATCATCAGCTGTTGAAACATATTTTCTAGACTTACAAAAAAATTAAAACAACAACAAGATATGAAATGGAATTATTCGAATTTAGAATTGCTGCTATACTATAGTATGTGCCCCTCTCGTTCATATAACAGTGCACAGCGACATATTTCCCTGTCGCTTTAATTTTGTCTCTTTAAATATTGTTACGTATACACGGGTTTTTTTTTTGTAAGATACGCGACGACGACAACGATGAAAAAATAAAATAAAATCATCACGAAGAAAGTCAATTTTTGATGTCAGATGATTTCTTCTATTTTAAGTGTACACATATTATGTTGTTATAAGTTAATAAATTTTAGTTTAGAACGATAAAATATGATCATAAAACATGCCGCTTGTACATACATATACATACATATAAGAAGAGATTATAAATTATAAATTTTCATTTTAAAATCATCAAAACATATACTCGTAAATAGTCTTTCATTCCTCACTTACCAGCTAGCTATACAATATACATATTATGTATAATCCAATATGAAATATGATTATATGTAATAAAATAATATGTTGGGTGTGCATCCGATTTGTATGCATATATAGTACTCGTATATTATAATGATATGTATCTAACGAAATGATTTAAATTGGGTGTTGATTTCTATGCTTCATAAATATTTTCATTTTTAACGCAAAGTAGTTTTTTCTCAATTGCTTTACGTAACGAGTTACGGTGGTAATGGTAAAAGGAAAAATGTTTTTTATGATATTTTTTAATATGTACATATTTATATGCTTGTTGTTAACTTAAAGTGACAAAAATGTATTATTCTTGCGCTGATAGTAAAACTGACTGATCAGATAGTATAGTAGTATATCAAGCCCAAAGTTCAATTTTGGTTTATTGAATGAGGCAACACTTTTAAAAATTTATTGAGGTATGCGTACGCCATCTAATGGAGTGAAATACTGAATTATGTATATTACCGAGGAAAGCAAATACCTGTTAAAGCCAAATTCATTGTGTAGTACAGGCGGAAATCTAGCATCAACAGGAGGTCCTCTAACTAATACGTTCTCTGCGTGCGGGGCTTCGCGTGAAACTTCGAAAATCAAATGCAACCAAAATAAATTTGGTAGAAGATTCTGAAGAATGCTTCCAACTTTTAGAGTTAGTGGAATAAATTGTTTGAACGACAATGTTCCTTTCCAGAATGTAAGGGATTCATCCACTGAAATGTTACACCCAGCTAAATAATATTTTTGGAATACATTATTCAAATGCTTTATCACAGAATAAATTTTGAATAATTTCTTTGGGTCCTCAAAAGATCATCAATTTAACTCCGGCTTCACAGCAAAAACACGTCTAAACTTAGACTTTCGGGCACCGAATCAACAATAAATTGCCATACAATAAATTTTTAAGGAAAATTTAAAAAACAAAAACTGCATGCAACCGTTTGACTCGAAAGTCATGGCCAACTTCACCGATATGTTTCATCAGGTATTGATAAGAAGAGAAGATCGAACCTACTAGCGATTTCTCTGGCATGATAACAACCAAAATTGCAAATCAGATGTGTATGAAATGGATGTGATAACTTTAAAGTTGCATGCTCGCCGTCGTCGGCGCCACACCTTACTTTAAAAATAAAAATCTAAAAATCTATGAAGGAAAATATGCCTATGCAGTGAAAGCAATAGTTGACTCGAAGTCTCAACACAAGTCAAATGAATCTATTCACAGGTTGGAGTTCAATTCTGAAAACGTGATTAAGGCACTGGGTGAAATACAAGTTAAAGAAGATAAAAATTTGGACATCGAGGATCGATTTGCCGTTCAGAAAGTTTTAGGACTGCGATGAAATCCTAATACAGACGTTTTTGGGTACCGAATCAATACACTTAGATTTGATTTGAAAATTAACAAAGGGACAAAAGTACCTATACAACTCGAGCTATTGAGATTTATCGTATGAGCATTTACGTCCATAAACGATAAATTGGTTTGCTGGTCATTCATTTTAAAATGATTACCCAGGAGGTTTGGCGTGCTGGTACCGGATGGGATGAGCAAATAAGAGCAGAAGAGTTCACCAAATGGGTTGAATGTATTGGCTTGCTCAAGAAAATGGAAAAGAACAAAGTCCAGAGATGTTATTCACCGCTGTTGTTGTCGTCTGAGATAATAAGCGTGCAAATTGAGCATATATGTATATATGTATAACACGGGTGTATGCGAAAACTAAAGTGGCTCCTATAAAGTCTGTAAGCATCCTGCGTTTGGAATTACAGTCATGCTTGACAGGTTCGTGAATGGCGTAAACAATTACTGAAGGTCAATCGGCGGATATCTTTCGGGTATATTATTGGAGCAACAGTATTGAGGTGGTTGAATACGGATCCGTAAAACTATTATCAGCTTGTATCGTGTCGTATAGGGGAAATTCAAGAAAACACAGTGATTAAAGATTGGAAATGGGTTCCTTCGGAGCTGAATGCGGCCGATTACGGAATAAAATGGCATTTAGTATGCTGGCAAATAAGTCACAGGACCATTATTTTTAAAAGATCAAGAAGTGCATAGTTATATAGTGAGTGCTTACGTGAGTATCTCGAGAAGAATCTTAAAAAAATAATACGTTTGAAAAAATAATCCATATAATGAAGGCTAGTAGAGTAGTGTCACGAGTTTTCAAAATAGCTAAATTTTGGCTTGAAAAGATTTGCAATGTTAAGATCAAAAGTTGGCTGTAGTTGAGTTGCGAGGAAATTGTTGTAGCAAAGTATGAAATCATTCGATTGGATAACAAAACTTCCTGTTGGGAGTAAAGGGGAGAATTAGCCAGCTCTCGGAAATCGATGGATTTATCAAAAACTAATAATTTTGCCTCAACACGCTACGCAAGACAGTAACAGAACTCTTCATGGCTCACTGTCACAGCTGATACCTCCATCAAAATCATGAAACAGATGCGAATGAAATGCGCCAACTGTCGATGATTCCTAGACTGATCTAAGTTTTAAAATTCATCCGAAAGCGATATGAAGTTTGAAAAAACAAAAAGGCAATACCAGATCCACCAGAAATTAGAAAGCTGCCTTCGGTGCGGTTATCTAATTTCATTAGACCGTTTACTTAAGTGGGGGTTGACACGTTTAGTCCATTAATAGTGGAGATTGGGCGCCGCCAGGAAAAAATGTTTGGAATATTGTTTACTTGCTTGACAGTAAGAGCCATACATTTTGAGGTAGCGCATAATATGATATCGGATTCCTTTATTATTGTATTGCGAGAATGTGTGACCCGTAAGAGTGTATCAATGGAAGTGTGGTGTGACAAGGGCACTAATTTTCGTAATGCTAAAAATGAGTTGGACCGGTCAATCCTCTACATTGAGGAAAACAAGCTACGGGAACACTTCGTGTGGCGGTTTAATTCTCATTGGGCGTCCCATATGGGATGGGCCTGGGGACGATTGAGCCACGCTGTAAAGGGCAATATGATAAAAGTGTTGATTTCGCTCACGCCTGCCTATTAGCGAGCTTTTGCCTCATTGAAATGGAAAACACGGTGAACTTTAGACCATTGTCCTTTATACCAATTGAGGTTGGAGAATCAGAGGCTCTGACTCCCAAGCATAGTGGGGGAGTCATGGTGCTGCGTAAAAATTGGAAGATAATGCAAATGGTTTCTCAACATTTCTGAAGGAGATGGGTATAAAATGTAGCCCTGCTTTTAATAAGAAGAATGAAATGGTTTAGACAATAAAGTAAAGGGAAAGGAACAATTCGGGGTGCCGATGACCAAGTATAGTGTTTATAAGAGGCCAGGATAGTGTTTATAAGAGGCCAGCAACGAAGCTTGCAGTGCTTGATGTGAAGCCTAGGACTACGAATGTTGGTGAATCGGACCGAGCCAATGCACCGGGCAGGATGATGTTTGGGTAAAATGAGCATTTTACGAACCCATCATACAAACAAACGCACTCGACAATATTATGGTGGATAAAATAGAAAATAAAAAAGAAAAGCATAACAGTTTCCGCTTCGTTAAATAAAAGAAAGAAAGAAAAAATATGGAAATTGTGAGTACTTTAAAATAATTAAATCCATAATTAAAATTAAAAAAGGAAAATGAATAATAAGGAAATTTTAACAAATAATCAAACGAAATCTAATTTATAATAAATTTGAAAATGTTGTAACATGTATAGGAATAAATATATTTGCAGTTGTTGCTAGTCAATACCATCTTACAAATTATTTATTTCTCAATTAAAAATCAACTCGTTTCGATTAAAAGTCATCGGACCACTAATACTCTATGAATATACCTTGTTTTGAACAAAAGAATGGCATCTTGATTGGTTATATCTCAAACGAAATGGATGAAAAGGGACAAAAGCAAGCCAAAGATGCAACCAAATCCAAAATCATGTATCGACCTCTTTTAATATGCTAAAACATTCAATATTTACGTTTACTTCCATTCCGACAAACTACAACACATTTACAAATTCAAGCACACCCAACCAACTCCAAATAAATACTTACCTGAAATCCTAGAAGCAAGTCTTGCTTTCTTTTCCTTAGGTATAGTAGGCATTTTTAGTCGTTAAGGAACTTAACTAGGCCAAATCTTGGAATTAAAATCGGAAACTAATTTGTTTCTGGGGTCAACTTCATTTTTTTAAGAATATGTATTTTGCCAACTTTAATTTCACTTGGTCATCGAACCAAAGTTTTAAACTCCATATACATTTTATTTCATACTATACCGAAAATCAATGTTTACGTGATTGATTTCAGTCCGGGAAATGAATCATTACGTCAGAGAACAAAAGTGTTCGGAAAACGAGCTATTACAGTAGAGTAGACTGTAAAGCCAAACAAACAAAAAAATAACTAGAGTAACTTGATAATTTGAAAATCATTTGGATTGATTTTCTCTAAATTTCAAACTCATGTTTTTACTTTAAAATTTAATTTTAAATGAAAAAATCGTATTAATGTCCCATGTAGTATGAAATAAAACGTTGTACGTTACACGTACGTTAAATGATCATTATAGTACTCGTTCAAAATTCTGGACTCGGCTCCTTCGTCGCCTCGTCCATAAACGTCGAACTCGAACTGTAACAACTCATTTGCCGCCCTTGTGACGTAAATAACTATTACGAATTTAATTCCATTTTCTACATGCTTAATTCCTGCGACTTTAATTCGCGGAGCCTTTCCACTGTTATTACAATTTCACTGTTAAAAGACACGGAGTTTCCCCTTTTACATATTAACGGCTTACAACGGCTTAAATTTACACAAATAACGAGTAAACAATTGAATTTAATACACTAAATACACAATTATTAAATTGATTAAAATCTATAATTTTAAATGTCATTAATTGAATGAAAAATAGTTTCGAGAAAATTCTCTAGCAAAATTATTTCCATAGCGTAACAACAAAACCGTTCACTAAGGGTCTGCTCGAATACTGTAGTAATTATTTCCTCGTAGTAGTTTTTGGCATATAATAGGGTATAAAACGCACTCATCAGAATTACTACAGTCTTGCCCTGTAGTAGAGTTTGACAGATCGGTAGCAATTAATGTTCGTTAGGATTTAAACATAAAATTACATAATTTAAACCTCACAAAATTTAATTTAATTAATTAAAATTATGTACATAGATAAAAAAATTCAAAACTAAATAAATGATTTTATTTAATGATCCGCCGAAACATAGTTTATGTACTATGACTACAAGTAGCACCATATTTTTCTTGGTCAAATGTTATTTATTTCGCGAAAAGAAGAAAAATAAATTTCAGAGGCTTTAGGGAATTTATAGTTTCACGGCAATTAATGTCATAGGATTGGCCTAATTTGATATTAAGTGCAGTATAAAAATTACTCATTTTCAGTTATCTTGGAATTATTTATGGAACTGGAAATGAACCGTCTTGAATGATTGTGTCTTTTAACAAACTACAATTAATATAAAAACTACATAAGTTTGATTGTTTGATCATATTCATCCATTTTTATTATTTAAAATAACATAATTCAACAATCGAAAATAGTTAAATTATTCAATTCACATTTACACAATTAACGTCAAACAAAAATAGTATTCGGGCAGCGAAATAAGCGAAAGAGAATATTTTACTTTTAAAGTGTCAAAAACTACTACGAGGAAATAATTACTACAGTATTCGAGCAGACCCTAAGGCTAGCACTCTCTACACCAAGTAAACAAAACTTATTACCTAACTTAAAAATCTTCAAAATGTCTAGAGGAATTTCCGCATTATGATAAAAAATTTACTAGCCACTTTAAAATATTATCCGATGTTTTTGGTTTAAAACGGTGGGTAACCGAGAATAGAAGTGTAGTTCCTGGAGATATTAGTAAGGCTATCGATAAACATAACAATTCGGAAAATATTTTGGAAATACACACAAAAATCCAAATTAAGTCATTGAAAGTAATCGCATATAATTGTTCATTTCGGTTCAAATTCTTTTCGAAAAAATAAAAATTCTTCTACAAAATTATGACATACACGTGAGTAGAGCATTTCAAAATTTGGCTATGGGTTTTTCATTAAGTTAGAACACAAAATTCTTGAAAGTGTTCAAAACGTATTAATATACATCTTTGTATAGCTTTTTTGGTCAATTATCGATCAAATCACTTCCGATCATACAAGATCAGACGCAAATCTAGGAGATAAGATCAGACGCAAGTTTCACGAACCAATTTTTTAACAATTATAATTTTTCATATACCAATTCCACATATTAATTAGTTTTTTTTTTATATTTACAGGTATGATTCTAAACCAACTACAAGGCAGTGAATAGTAAGTCTGTTAAAAAGTTTTTATTAATGTGGATAGCATGCACCATAAATTCAAATGTATTTGTATATGAGGCAAGACTGCAAGTGTGGGTATACGCGACAAGGGATACTTTTTTATGTGTCAACAAATTTTTATAGTTACATAGCGAATTATTATTTATAATATTTAGACCACATTTAGACCAACACAACGTAATAACATTTAAAAACATACCCCAATAAATTTAAAAATTTACAAAATTTTGTGACAATTTTTAGCAATAAATTGTAAAATTCCAAACATTGATTTAGTTTATTTGCCAGAAAATATACGAGTATACATACATAATAGTAAAATAATAAACCAAAAATTCTTACATTTTCCAATTTGACAGATATAACACTTTAAAATTTATATCCCAACCGAAAACGAATAAATTTTATTTTGGTGACACATTTTTATTTATACTTAATAAATTAAATCCACACACATGAATTCTGTTTTAATTAATTCAAAAGATAAAATAATTTACCAAAATATAAAAACAAAAATTTAGTTATCAAAAAAGGTCGCGCATTATAATACTCACAGGAGGAGATTTTTGTGTATCTAATAAATAAATTGTCTTCAAATGTGAAATTTCTCCCCACGCATACGTGTCCGTATGTGTACTCATTACATTATAGATATACGAATCTGGAATTAGAGTTTTTTTATTATTTTTACTAAAATCAACGAGCAAACCAATAAAAAATTAATTCTAGGTTTTCTCCCCCAAAAAACAAAAATTTCTAATTTTGGTAAACTTTTTGTGATAAACAACATAAAATCGTAAAATCCTTATTTTCGATTTTCAAAACAATTAATAATGAAAAACAAGATTAATTCTACATCGATGAAGTGATTTCCTACATAATATATTCCATATCATCCTAACTAAATGTAAATCCGATTGGAATTAAATTGTAAATGAACAAATTTCTTCCTATTTGTTATTATTCATTGGAATATTATCCATCGTCTCAAATACTCGAGTTCGCCAAGAATTAAGATTTGATTTGCTCTTAGAATTATTTTTGTTGGTTTGCAATCTAAGCAAGCAATCAATCTTTGTAACGGTTTAGGATACATTTATGCAAATATCGATTGTGGGAATTTCGGCAATAAAATTCAATTTAAAGCAAAAATTCAAATCGGCCGCTTCTCCAAAAATTCTTTTATATCGACATAATCGACCACCAGGCGTTTCGACAAAACGGGATTTCGATGTTTTATGTGAATTTTCGAGATTTTCAGGCTTATTCGGTATTAGGTTAGGTGATCCTCGAAATCTGAGAGTTTTGGATTAATCTAGATTTTAGAAGATTTTGTTTGGAAATTATCAACAATACGACTATCTACAATAATATTTTCGAAATTGTTCAACGTTTTGTGTTACAGATTGGTTGTTAGTAATTTCTGTATTCTCAAGGATTTTTCTAGAGTTCTAATTTAATTCGAGATTTTCGAGAACATTCGAATTCTCTTGAGAACGGTTATTTGAGCTTTCTGAAATTGGCAAACTTCACACGCACTTTCAAATTGTTAGGACAAACTTCCTGCGATTTTTTTCAGCCGTTTCATTATTAATTACCCAAAACCAAACAAATTTTTTTTATCTTCGAGGAAAGAGGTTTTATAGCTCGAGAAGGTATAGAGTAAATTTTTGGAGAAGTTGCAGAGGATAGGTAGGATTCCGATGCAGGCTTTAAATCATTTATAAGGCCCACCCCAGGGTCCGGCCATCTCATAATTTTCTCATCAAGTGCATATTACGGACATTCGGGAAAAATCATTTGACTTTGGGACTTTTGATTTTTGTTGAACAAATTTCGTCGGCGGAATATCGTACATCATTTGATACAAAAATTGCTTGGTATTTATGTATATGGCCGACCCCTGGGACCAGCCATTTGATAATTTTCTCATCAAGTGCATACTATGGATATTCGAGGAAAATCGTTTGACTTTGGGACTTTTGATTTTTGTTGAACAAATTTCGTCGGCGGAATATCGTACATCATTTGATACAAAAATTGCTTGTTATTTATATGGCCGACCCCAGGGTCCGGCCATTTCATATATTTTTCATGAAGTACACGATACGGACATTCGACAAAAATCATTTGACTTTAGGACTTTCGATTTTTGTTGAACAAATTTCATCGGCGGAAAATCTTACAACATTTGATGCAACTATCGCTTGTTATTTATATGACCGACGATCTATTAAGTTTATGCCTTAATTAATCTTCAGTCAAAATTTAAGATCGAGAATTCAGGCATTCCTCAGAAACTACCTGACCAATTCTTTTCCCTAAAAGCCTAGGTAGTCTCTTATTATCCTTTCTAATAGATTCATAGAAAGTCCAAGCTCTTTAATAAATTTGCTTCTTGATGGAGCCTTTTGTGGACAATTCAATGCATGTATAACCATGCTGTTAATTCCAGCAGTGTTTAAAATTTGGAATGATACGGTCAGTGGTCAACTTTTAGAGTTTCTTGATGCGTCTTATCCTCTGCAAAGTTTATCAACGATATGACACCGCGTTTCATCGATTTATAAAATGTTATGTTTATTTTTAGGTCTACTTTCAACGTCAATCCCCCTGTCGTGATGATGTGACAACATAAAAACACATTTTTTTGGTTTGGGTGTATAATATAAAACGGTTAAATCTTTTTAAAAATTATACAAAAATTGAACTGAGTTCACTGCGGTGCGTTTTGAGTATAGGTGGAATGCTATACAAGTCTTGTTGGCTCTTAATGTGTACAGCAGTAAGTTTGTGTTTCTTCAACAGATGTTCGAAAAGTTCATGGCTAGAGAACCAATTGTTCATAGTAATATTTCTAGATATTTTAGATATTGGCATAGCTAGAAGATACATACTTAGTTTGTAAGGTCGATCAGGTTGAATTCAGAGTATATTTCTAAGTTGAGAGTATAAGATGTTTTGTTATCAACCAATGTGTATATTTTAATCTCATACTTAGCTGGTTTATTTGCTATATATTGTCTGAAGCTGCAACAACCACGAAAAGCGACTAATTCTTCGTCAATTGTCATATATTCATATGGCTCATAATTTTTTTTGCTAATTTTGAATGAAATTTCAAACAAATTACGAATACTCGCTAATTTGTCGATATTCTTCCACACTTCTCGGGTGTTAACATCGCCAAATCGAAAATTGTTTAGAATAAAATCAAATATTCGTAGCGAAGTGAAATATGTCAATTCCTGTTCCATATGGTTCTTGATTAAACAGAAATTGACATATTTCACTTCGCTACGAATATTTGATTTTATTCTAAACAATTTCCGATTTGGCGATGTTAACATGGAACAAGAAGCCCACAAATGTTTCAGCCGCGCATGAATCGAACTTTGTTACTGAACATCTGGAGACTGTCACGTTATTTGGGTAGGCTTCGGTCGTATATGGGTTTTTTGTCTCTCAAATATCATGTTCAGGCGAACATTATTTGTGACTTAAAATTATGGATCCTTAGGCATTATGAATCAACCACCCTCTTTGTCAACACCACTAATAAAAAACTGATCAGCACATAATCATATTATAACTCATTCCAAAAAAAAAATTTAAAAATAAAAAAATTTCATTAATTTAACAATTGATTACTATGAAAGTTTTAGTTTATTAATAATAAAAAAAAAATTATAAACAAGGAAATAAAAATTAAATTTTCTTATCAATCAAAAAAAAAACAAAATCAAAGAATTAAAGTGTTTTGTATACTCTGCAACACACTAATGGAAAAAAAAATATATTATAATTTCGCTTACCCCTTGCCTTCTACCGATGAGCGCTCATTGGTGCCGTTAAGGTTGCGTTTGGTAATCTAAATCTTAAAAGAAAATATTTTCACTTTCTGCGTACAAAACAAAGCACTCAAAACCCGAAACTTTAACACTAATTTTTGATATTCAATTTTACACACAATGAATGTTTTCTTATTTTTTTTTTTAATAATTTTTTCTTTGTTATTAACTATATAATAATTAATTTTCTTAAACATGGTAATTAAAAACTTTTTCCTTTTTTTTTTTTTTTTTTTTTTTTCAATTACTCAATAAAATTAACTATACATTTTTTGTAAATGACTGAAATATTTTTTTTGTTAACACAATATTTGTATTGCAACTTCTTGTACTTAGAGATGCATATTTCAGGTAGACAATCGCTAATATTGGTCGAAATAACAGCCAATCACACGGTATAATTTCGCTGGAATCCCTGCTAGCAACAACGTTTGAAAATCTGACTGGTTGTACGCTACAAGCAATCCACGAGAAAAAAAAACTTTAACGCTTTTCATTCAAGCACAGCAAAATTCATAAAACAAATTATATTCTTACCATTCGCTTCGATTGATGTATTCTTAAATTTTATATAGAGAGATACTAATTCCTATAGATTTTGTTTTAATACAATTTCAACTTTAAAAGTTTTTGACTTTAAAAAGTACACTTTTACTTTCAATATAATTAAATTTTCTTCAAAATATTGAGATTAATGTTTCATTACTGTGGCCTCTTCAACAGTGATGTTCGAAATTATTATTATGATTTTTTTTCATATTTTAACGCGGTAGAAAAAAAAAATGGCTGGTGCTGTGACGGCTTAAACAAAAATGTATATTTATTTCATTTACCCGTTTATATTTATGTTTATATAAATATATACAATACAAAAAATTTATTAAAATTCGAACTACTCTACGTAATGACCATCATAAAAACACAACAACAAAAAAAAAAGAAAATTCAAATTAGACCATGATATTTGTACTAAAAAAATTCTCAAAAGTTCAATGAACTTTCCGCGTAATTGTGTCCTGGATCGAAATATCGTTTTTAGATTATTTAGTATAGATGACACAAATCATCATAAAAAAGTTTACCGCATAAAACGAAAATCGGTGTGTTTCTTGTCTATATTCTACAGTGAATAATTTAAAAAGCAACGATTTGTTTGATTTATGCCGTCTTACTTTGGTAAAAGTTATTCCTATCCGGATAGGAATGAAATTTTACCCAAAGTAAGAACAATTCTTCTTCAGGATAATTTTTCTTTTTACTTTCAACAGTTGGTACCAAGCTCTAAAATATAATTTATTATTTAGAATTTTTACAAATATAAAATAATGATATCAAATTATTGAATAAGGTATAATTATTCCAAATGATAATTAATAAAATTTAATATTCTGATTTATCGAAAAATTGAAAATTGTTATTTACTACCAACTCATAAACCTAAATATATCTAATATATGTACTAGTAGTAAACACTACAACTACGAGAAGAAGAGAATTTTGCTATTCCTACTTCTCAGCGGAATGAATCTCTTCATTCCGGAATGAAAATACACGGCATTGTTGTTGTAAAATTGCCAAAGTAAGACTACATTAGTTTCCCCCTTTTGTTTCTTTTTTTAGTCCATAAGTAAATTTTGTAACAGCTTTAGCTACTAATAACCTTAAGTCACTATCGCAACTATTAAAATAGTTGTGAACTTTTAAAAATAAACAGGCTTCTGAGACCCCACCAGGCTCACCGAGTACGTGTTAATTTTATGGCATTTTTATTTAATAACGGCATTTTATTGTTTCAATACGGATTAAAAAACATAAAATTTTATATTGTATAAACAATAAAAATAAAAATAATAAAAAGTTATGTAAACCAGGTAATCAACATTTAGGCTGTCAGAGTCAATGCCAGCATTAGACAATTAACGGTTTTTTCAACTTTATTTTCTATCGAAACCATAATGTAAACCATAAACACCAATACTAATAAAAAACTCATCTACATAGGCTTAACTTCTTTGAATTATTTACGTGCTTGAAGATTTCACTGAAATGGTTGGAATATAAAATAATAATAATAAACTTAAACCCCAGACTCTTTTTGCCAGTCTGTAACGTAACAAATTAACAATGAAAATTAAATTTTATTTTATTAAAGGTTTGTGTTTCAGTGGTAACGCACTGAACTAACGCTTCCAACGTGTCGTCATGTCGTCAGTTCGATTCTCCTTAAAATTTTGTCTTTACAATTTTTTAGATTTTTAAGTTTTATTATTTTTTTGTTATTTATGTAGTGACCAAATATTTGACTTTAAATTAAAAATTGCGCTTTATAGTTACTACAGTAATTACACAAAAAATAGGTGGTAAACTCTTACGATGCGCCTAAATATATGGAAACACTACTACAAATTATTTAAAAAATTGTATATTATAAGTTGTAGTAAGCCATGAAAATTTTTCGGCAAAACTCTTTTTCTGGGGTGCGTTTCATGATAAACCAATTGAATAGGTATGATTGACAGCTGTTTCAAATTCGTCTTTTCTTGCGCATATCGTCATTCGGTGCGATAAAATCACAAGGCTTCGTTGTTTTCACAAAATTTTCACAAAAACTATCACAGCAAAAGAATTTGATTTGTTTTTGTTTGCTATGAACTAGTGTTTTAAAAAAAAATATATCAAGAAAAAAGCACCAAATGAAAATTTTTTTTAGTGAAAGAGATAGCAATACATGCGCTTGATCATGGGGCGTAGCGCCATGTTGCCAACATTTATTTAATTTACTTTATTTTAGGTACATGAAATTATACAAAAGAGATAAATTTATCTCTTAATTAATTTTACTGAATACAAATTATGACCAAATTATTTTAAACAAATATTTACAAAAAAACATAAAATTCTAAACGATTTGTACATACCTAGTTATATATTTTATGAATTTTACATATTAATAATTTTTTTTATTTTATTAAATTTGCCAACAAATATGAAATAATCGCTCTTTGCAAAATCGCCATACTAATCGGGTGGCGCTGTCCTATCGAATGACCATTTTCCATCAAAATATTAAAGTTTTAATAATTCAAAAATATTCCTACATTTGACTTTAAAATCAACTTGAAATGTCTAAAAAATGTGTTTAAATTTTAAATGGATAATGTTGACAAATTTTCTTTAAAAATAATCATTTTAACCATTACGAGTTGTCTGTCGAACTCAAAAAGTTGTACGAGTAAAACAACAACAACAAGTCGCAATTACGAGAACTCGAAATGTCTTACATAATCGCATTTTGTTGCAATTTCGAAAAAAACTCTCGTAACTCGAAACTCCTAATGCTTACATAATCGCACCCCAGATAAAAAGCTTAGAGTAACTAGAAAGCATGTTACGTTTGAACAATATACCAATGAAAATTAAATCAAGTTTGTTGCCTGGGTTGTGGCTTAGTAGTAGAACGGCTATAAGGTCTGAGGTTCGATTCTGCTCAAGACATTTTAGTTTTGTTTTTCCAATTAATTATTTTATTTTAAATATGAAAACTCAGTTTCTGCCAGTTTGTCGGTGTGTAAGAATTTTGTGTGATGCCCCATAACATCTAAACTCATCGCTTAATTAAAAGCCTTACTTCACCAACATCACCATTAGGTGTAATATCTTTAATAAAACATTACATAACTAAAGTTCTTCACAAAATTGTATCCGTCCTAGGACGGGCTATACCCCTAGTATGAATATATTAACGCAACCTACTTATATTTTTCCATATCCATCACATCGTATCAATAATACTAATAATAATAATAATAATAATTTATTTAATCATTGATACAGTAAGCACTTAGCTTGTACAATACTAAAGTCAGAAACAATTTAAATAGTAAAATAATAAAAAATAAAAAATAACAAATTCAAATTATAAACTATGAAATAAAATTAAAAATATTAAAACAAATGATTAAAATAAAAATAAGTCAAATAATAACTAAATCAACAATATTTTGAATTTGATCAAAACTGCTACCTATATAAATCTGTACATTATTCGGATAAATATGAAAATAACAATTATTAATACACGTAGAAAAGTCGTTCAAAAGCAACGAGAAGAGCAGTAGTTCCAATATAGAACCCTGTGGAACACCGTCATTATCTTTACCCAGAAACGATACCATCCCATTCGAACTAACATATTGCCTAAGAATGTAGTTACCTAATTGAAGTACGATCGAAATTATTGAATAACATTAACTCCTGCAAAAACAGTTTATAATTTATCATATCAAACGCCATGGAAAAATCTATTAAAATTAGTAGGACAAACGAATTAGTTTAATCTAGGAGTTATCAGAGTACTGTTTGTGTACTGAATTTTTTTCGAAAACCGGATTGATAACTGCTTAAAAATTCATTTGAATCAATGTACTTCGTGATTTGCTCAAAGAGGACTTTCTCAAGAACCTTTGATAAAATCGACAATATACTTGTAGGTTTTAGACTTTCCATAGATGAAACGTCTGCTTTCTTAGGAATTGGTAAAACCGAAGCTATTTAGCTATTCGAGGATACAATTGAAAAATTAACTATTTATGTGAGATATTTTAGAACGTATTCCAAAAACATTTTAATAAATTTAATGGAAAATTGACTTGTTTAACTGGCTGAAACATTATTCGACTTATTGCTCCCTTAAATATCAAGGTGCTTTAATGAATTCCAAGTTTTTTTGTTTGAAAATGATTTTAAATTTCCAAAATAATATTTTCGTTTAGCTTCGCGTATTTTAAGTACAATCAATTTTTTAAGGTTATTGTAGCGCGATAAGAACAAAGAGCTCAGTGTTCGTTTCCATTTCTTGTACATTATTTTTCTTAGATTCATCAGTTGTAAATTGTAATATTTGGCTTGTACACCAAGGTGCATAATCACCTTTAATAACAACGTATTTTAAAACGCGACATTTTAAAACGCGGCATTTTGACCCGGACCCAGTTTATACACCCTTTCCAAAAATCTAGAAAATAAGAAAAACTGGATTTAAACTGCTTAACGATTTTAAAAAATGACACAAAATGATGTGCTAATTTCCATCTGGATTTAGAGTTGCAACCACGTTTTTTGACAAATTGCTTATCCTTTTGATATAGGGATTAATATTCACCCCTACAGGACAAAAGCTTGATGTAAATATCTCGTCGTGGAGATTATGCGGTATATCCACGTGATGTCCAAACATCCAATATTGCAATCAGAATTCAGTTCCTTTTTGATAAAATTTACAACATCTTCCACCGTTGTTTGAGGAGTCAAACGAGTGATGAACAGTGAATTAATTACTGGAACTGATGTAATTATAGTTGAAGAGGATTTACCAAGCAAGACACTATCATTGTCACTCAAATCAACGGGTGCAGCGACAACATTAGCCACATTCTCGGTATTTAATGTTACATGTGGTACCGAAGAAGCACTGCTTCCCAAGCTGGTATTTTTCACTTCATTAATTTTCATATCTACCATTCATGATATGACACCATTTAAGTTTCCAAAAAAATTTGGAAAATTCCGTAGTACATAATTCGTTGCATTTCATCCGTTAACAACGTGACCTTCTCATTAATGTTAAAGTCCAAATTCTTGCATGTGTTACAAATATATTTGATATTTCCATTAGTTATTTTTTTTTTTTTTTTAAATTAGGGTGGGCGTTAGCAGCCCAGAGCACAGCGACCGTTGAGGCCTATTGTGCGTCCCTAGAGGTTTTTAGTTGAAATGTAGGTCTATGTCCTTGATAAACGCCGCTACCTGATGCAAATCCAGTGGGTCGGCATTAGGCCACTGGATTGTGTGTGCATTGAAAAATTTGAATCTTTTTAGGATGATAGCATCGCATGTGAAAGGTACATGTTCCGATGTCTCCTTACTGCAGTTACAAAATCTGCACTGGTCCATCAGTTATAGAAGACAGCGTTATATTTGAACTGCAAATTGCTGAGCATTTGGAGTGGAAATACTTTTTGCAGCAAGAACACGTTGGAAAACGATTTTCATCGATCATTTTCGTAGCCTGAATATTGACTGGACGGATAATTAAGTAGGGCTTGATGCACAAAAGATCTTTTAGGTCGCAGTGCGAGGTGGCTTGAACGCCCACATGGCCCTTAAGTAATAATAATAATACAACTACTATAACATAACAAATAATTATATTTTCTCTGTTTTTGTTTATAAAATACAAATCTATTTACAAATGTCATTTTGGATAGTGAGATAATAAAATATACCAAATCTAGACTTGTCTCCCATTTAGATTTGCAGTTTTTAGAATTTTTTATTTTATTTAATTAATTTAAATTCAATCTGCTGACAAGCTGAAAGAAATTTATAAATAAACCTTTAATAATATGCATGTCGCTCGTTTTGCCACCGATAGCCATCAAATAAAATTCTCCAACTGTAATTACAAATTAAACTTATGTATGAGCCAAGTCTTACAAAAACAATTTTAAATTAAAATATTTCAAAATTTGTTCATTTCATTTTCAAAATTAAATTATTCATTATTAAATTATGTTTATTATAATTGTTACAATTATTATTAATTCTCTATTAATTTTGAACAAACTAAAATTTTTTTTGGCATTGGTACAAATAATAGAGAGTAAAACATAAATTACTCTCACTTCGTCACGACAAAATTTCAAAAAAGATATTCATACCAATTTTACTCAATAAACAATAATTGGCACAAGCTCGGGCCAATTTTTCTTCGTCGTGGCGAGTGGAAACCGGCCATGAGGCTACTTCGATGCCCTGATAGCGCCTTTCAATGGAGTATATAATGGTTTTCTTCATAATTAAGCGGCCCAAAAATTCTAAATATCCCAAAATCCTAAGAAAAGGCCTAGTTCAATTGCCCATGTAAAAAATTTCACCTAAAATTCAATTATTGAGTTTATTTTAATGCTTGCTTTGATTTTTTAGATGCTAACACCCTATGTGACTATGCTGTAGCTGCGTTTTTCTATAGATTGCTGCTCGAGATCGCGATAAACTTTTTTCGATTTTTTCAGTTCAATTGAAATTATTTCGATATTTAATCATTAAATGTGATAGCTATAATGTTAAACTACATAAAGTAATTCATTGACTTAAATGATAATTTTTAATAAAATATATATTTACGAGTTCGCAACAATTCTATGGTTTTATGTAGGACATAACAAAGTTCCTGAAATTTGAAAATAAATTATGAACTGACGAAAGAGGGAAATTTTTTTAGTACACATCTAGTAGCTCATTTCTATTTATTTTCCAAATGTCAAAAAATCTTGACAAACCATCATTATTTAAAGATAGTAAAAGGGAAGTTCATTCATAAGAGTCATAATAATAAGAAAAAAATCATTACTCTAAAGTTATTCATCGGGGCCTGATAAAAAGCTATCTCGCCATTGACCACAGGCTGGATGTACATCGGCGTCACTAGAAACTTCCTCAACACGAATGATTTCGATTTCATTATCTTGCGCGAACAAACTTTGGTTGCCCTCTGGTGGTCTTATATTTCAGATATTTTGAGAAAATCTGCTATAAGTGGTTGACGGCATTCCTTTTGCAAGTTATTGAAATTTTCTTGACATAGAGCAAGATATGTAAGCATCTACTTGCCTTTTAAATTGCACGCTTCTGCATTAATGGGTCATTCATTACCAATGTTGCACGACTCCAACTTCTCTCAAATTCCAATCATTTTTGTAAGGTTTTAAAGTAATTATTTGGTTGCATCTTCTTCTGAGTCATTTTCGTTACCACTGTCAGTTACCGTTAATTCTAGTAGTTCAAAAGTAGTTCGTCCAAATCATTGATAGTCATATCAGCGAATCATTCTTCATCGATTGAATGTGCCATTTCTAAAATTTGACCTAGTAGTTCATTTTAAGGGTTTCCGGCACGCATTGAGTGTGAACGACTTCAACTCTTTCATTGATAAATCAAATATTCATAACAATTAGTGCGTTTTTCTAAACAATATTTTTCGAGTTCGCGATAAGTTCTGTACGCAGTAATTCAATTTTTTTAAATAAAATTCAATTAAATTTAATATTTTATCAATAAATATGATAAACTGAAGAATTAACTACATATTTTAATTCATTATTATAAAAAAAATATTTAATTCAACTTTATTTTAGCTTGTTCTCGATAAAATCAAATTTTAGGTTGTTCTCGATAAAACCATGGAACTGGAACTCGAAAAATAAAGGGAAATTTCAAAAGGAAATATTTTAGAACAAATATCAAGTATTCATGTTATTATTTTTGACAAATAATTTGTAAATGTAAAATTTAAAAAATAATAAATAGTTTAATATTTAAAAAAAAAGTGTAGGGTAAAACACACAGTAATGGGCCCCCTTATATTTAGTAGAGGACCATTAGGGAAAAAAAGTGCGTTATCTCGGAACCGGTCAAAACTACTCCAATTTTGATGTTTTTTTTAAATGTCGGTAATTAAAACTATTCGGTAATTAAAATTGATTTATTGTAGTAACCAGTCTTCTAATATCAAGGTAATGACTTTAATTACTTTTTTAAATGATTATAAATGATGATGTTGTATCACAACCGATGAACGCTTATAAAAACATCACATTCTTCTTACATTTTGGCATTTTGTTGAGACTGGCTGACGAATAGACTTTTTGTGGCGTTTTACCTTTTGGTGGACTGAGGAATTTTTTTAAAGTTCAACGTTTTATTTCCGTTATTTTGGTAGTTTCCACTTCATATCCATCAAATACAGCTATTACTTTATCACCATAATGTCTCTTGAGAAAAAATTTGCTTATCAAAACGATTTGAAAGATTTATTGTCAATGATCGTAATGGTAAGATTATTGAAGACAATTTAAGAATATTGAAATATGTACAACACTGTGCATATAAGTACATAATATTTGTTGTTGTTTTTGTTTTACAAGTCGCATAGTAACGTAAATTTATTTTATATTTTAAGAGATCTACTGTAACCGCAACACATTTAAAAAACAAAATGAAAGTTCTTCTGAGAGCATACAAAAGCGGTAAAGATCAAGTGGGGGGGGGGGAGGTACGTCCCCTTTTCATATTCCATATGAAGGAGAATTAGACGAAATATACGGAGACAAGCCGCTAATTGGGTGCTCTCATGTCACTTCATCAGGACGCGTCATTATACAAAAAACAGGCAAATAAATCTTCATACCTCCATCAAGCTGTACCGAATCAACTTCCACTGTGAAAAAGATGGCTATTTATAAGACTGTTCCAGCTACCTCAATTACACAAACCCCTTCTTCAAAATATCAGTGTTATCCACCTTCTTCTCTCCAAAATTAAACCATATTTACAGAGCATCTTATCACCCCAGCTTCCTTAGCCCCAAAAACAACAAATGTCATAGTAATGCAGCATTCCCGTCTTCGCCTGTCCCTCGTAACCGAGAAGAAATGGAGCGCCCGTAGAGGAAGAGATACAAAACAGCCTTCGAACAGAAGAAAGAACTGTTGTTATTTTTAGATTAGAGTTGTTAGATAGGTACTATAAAAAATAATAAAAATTAAAACATAATAAAGATAAACCAGATTTCATTTATTAAATTATAATTTTTTATTATATACTGATTTTTTATGTAAACAAGACTGAATTTATTAAATTATAATTTTTTTAATAACCAATTTTAAATTAAATAAAAATTTAAATGAAATATACGTTTGGTTTTATTTATAAAATATTTTTCTGACATAGTTCAGCGAATAATCTCTGTCGACCATTATTTTCTTCCGGAGCAGATGGCTGTTGAGTTTCTTCCGAATTATCTTCTGGGGATACATTATTTATTTCTAACAAGTCGTTTTGTGTCAAACAAATGTTGTATAAGACGCAGGCGGAATAAACAATTCTGGTTAATAGTTTTAGGTCGACTTGCTCCTCTGTAAAATGAAGTAGCCGTCGAAATCGTATTTTCAGCAAACCTATAGCATTCTCAATTATAATTCGAGTTGAAGAATGGATTTTATTAAATGCCCGTTATCTATCTGTCAGCGTCCCATTATTTCTAAATGGTGGAACTAACCAATCTTTCACTATCTCCGAGAATAAATTGGTTGCTGGTGAAATAACGACCAAAATGCTCGTCCATTTCTCTGAAGATAATACTGCGCCTAAACACTCTTCCATCGTGATATGATCCAGGCTCTCCACAATAAATGCCAATACATTTTTTATTTGAATCCACAATTACTTGCATTACGATGCTAAAATATTTTTTCCGATTGTAGTAGTATATCGGATTTGCTTGTGGAGCCTTTATTTTAATGTGTGTCCCGTCGATCACACCAATTATATTTGGAATTTTTTTTATCCTCTCGAATTTTGACGATATTATGTTTGCCTCTTCATGCGATGGCCATTTTTAATATTCGCTACCTATAAATGTAAATCTGATTAAATGTTAATTAATTTTTAACACAATTTTTTGTGCTATACCTGTCTCAACAAAAAAATCAGACACTCTAACAACCACTTTCCATGCGGTGGATTTTACTACTCCAAATAAATTACCTAACTGACGAAAAGTTTCCGTATTTGCAACGTACCACAAAAAAAATATAAATGTCCAAGCTGGCATCCAATTTTTCATTACCTGGACCTGCATATTCTTCCCTTGTTGATTTGTATTTGTCTGTAAATATTAATTGTTTAATAACATTGACCATTAAAATAAAACAAACATAGATTACGTATTAGAGTCAAACTGTGGACCGATTTAAGCGGAAGTGCGTTTTAAAATCCAAATCAGAAAATTTATCTATGATTTTTATAAAATATTCAACTTTTGGATGAAGATCATCTTCGCCAACCTCTATGTCTGAGTCATCAGATTCGGATGACCATAATTCATCAACGTCTTCGGTGTCTTCATTGTCACTTAGAAAATTATCTAATATCTAACAAATACTGAAAAATCCCATTTTATTTTTATATAATATATAAATATTTAATTTTGCTATACTGCTAAATTCATTTTGAAAATGTATTCGATACTTTTATTAACAAAATTAATTTCGGTTAATATACACAATACAAACACTTTTCACATGTATTAAAACAATTCAAATTCAAAGCAAAACAACAGTTGATTGTCAAATTATTGAGTTGAAGTTAGGTAAAATTATTGTACTAAAAATATTTCCCAGTATTTTTCTCTTATATTTATCGCAAACTCGAGCAGCAATCTAATAGAAAAACGCAGCTGTACGCAAACTATTTTTATTCGCAGTTATCTTGAGGAATAACATGTTTAGCATTTTACACCAAAATTTTACAGTATTTTACAGCAAATTTCGATCTTTTTAGTACATTTACAGCTAGTCTCAAATTTCAACCGGTTTTAATTTTTATTTCAGAAATTTGGATTTAATGTTGGTGTATTTTTACGGAATGATTTTGGTCTTTGGCATTCATTATTGTAACAGCTGATGTTCTTGCTCTTAACATCCAACTGAATCAGCAAGTTTAGATGTTCATTTGCATTTATGTATTTGGTAAAAAGGATATTAATGTTTTCTGTCTTAACTTAGAGATACTTAACATCAATTTCAAATCATCTTACATGTTTCAACTATCTGTCCTGCAATTTATATGATTTTACGATTTTTTTTTATGAAAACTTACCGATTCATATCTCCGACCATAATTTAATTAACTATTTTATCTTCATCAAGACGACCAACTTTTTTTCATAAACGACCATCTGTTTCGAGAGTTAATTACGGTGTGCTTAGAGATTATCTGGTTGCTGTAAAATGAGAGCCAGTTTATCGTGAAAATGATTGTAATATGGCATTGTAATTTTACTTTAACTTCTTGAATTATCAATCGAGTCTTCAAAGGTTTTATTTAATTGTATTGATAAAAAGAAACTGAAGCCGTAGATGACCTCCTATCTCATAAATAAAGTAAATCAGTTAAAGAATTTTTCCAGGAAATTAAAGAGTAATCCTTCCAATATTAAGTTAGGAAAATTTGTTAAAAGTTATCGAAAAATCTTAATAGGACTATCTACGAGGTCAAAATGCGCTATTACAAAAATAAATTTGTTGGTATAGGTAACAACGCCAAGCTTATGTGGAGGGAAATTGATAATATTCTTGGTAGAAAGGGTTTCAGAAATAAAATATCCCGAGTTTATATTCATCAGTCAACTACATTGGCTACTTTTCCTCTACAGATTTCTGATGAATTTAATAAATTTTTTATTGTTGTTTTATTGTTGTTTCTCTAACTGTGAAAAGCGCAGTCGTTTTATTCTTGGTATCAAGAACTATAGTAACTCGTGTTTTTTGAACCAGTAAATTCTTTGGAAATTATAACGGAAATTAATAAATTAAATAACAAATTATCTAAAGGTTTTGATGGAGTAAATAATTCGATTGCCAAAAACTGTTGTCGGTACTTAGTTCCTTTTTAATTTGTCCATATAAGTTAAAGATTGCAAATATACTTCCTATTTATAAAATAGTGATGTAGAGCAGGTAAATAACTACAGACCACCTTATTATTTTCTTCATCAAATATTTCTTAAGTGCATAATTCACAATAAAAATGAAAAAAAAATATGAAAATGGCCGAAACTATAATCGAGTTATCTATAAATACACAAATAATTTCTGAAATTTTAATTTCCAAGCGGTGACGATTGCATACTCACAATAAAATATATTATTTTACCATTTTGGCCTCTGAAATGTCGAAAACTGCAATAAAATTTATTGCCCAATATATTTTTATATGGCAGATGGATTATAATTTATGGTGTTCATTTTTTGCTCATTTGTCTTACAAAATTTAACGAAAATTCATTTGCTTCTTTATTTAGAAACATGTTGATTGGTTTATTGCGTACGCGGTCATAATATCATATTGCTTAACATTCATCATTTAGTATTCAAACACAACTGTATAAAGGTCGATAGCACATCGTCATAAATCACCAATTATACATAATATGTAAAATTGGTACACTTTATAGCGAACATAATATTTCGATTTATTTTCAGTTAATTAATTCATAATCCATTTGATATCATTCATCCAAATTTTATGTGTCAAAATGTACAGGCGACAAACAACACATGACAACTTTTTTTTATAAATCGCGGAAAGTTGATAATAAAAATCTAAGATTTTATTTTTGTATTTGTTATATTCTTATTGGACCATGACATAAGACGACATTATTATTTAGTCGAAGACAAACCATATTTTATTAAAACGAAAGAAACAAAAAAAAAATTGAGAAAACGTTTTACAGATAAAAATCCAAAAAGTGAGTTTCATGAAAATTGTATTCTAATCCAAAACAATAAATTACGATACTGATTGTGAGAGTAAAATCTAAAACGTGATTTGTGATTATGTATTTAGAAAATAAATTTTCATTTGTAAGGCTTTAAATATAATGTGGCAAAGTATCTTAATGGTTGGAATAATTTGTGCGATGAGATAAGATCAATTTCTAAATGAATGATAAATTTTTTTGGCTTTCCGAATACTTGCATCTTGACGTGTAAGAACGCCTCTTTATTGCAATTGCAACACACTTGGACTTAAAATGTACATGTGGCAATTAATATTGTTGATTGAAAAAAGGGCAACACTATCCTTTCATGAAGTCAGAGTGTTAACTGTCATGTCAGTCTCATATAACAACTCATAGACGCTGTACGTAATACATTTAAAATCTAATTAAAATCGTGTTTTAAAATAAAAAATATTAATTTGAAACCTCTTAAACTACTTATCATATCTTACATAATGAGACCGTTTTTAACGAGCGAAACCGAAAAAGGTAATTAATATTTTTGACATAATTTTTTAAACAAAATATTTAAATCAGACATTTTATTGTATAGCAGCATCAGCCACAGAATTTCGAACACCATCACCCAATCCAGACCAAACAGATTATAATTTAGAAACCAGCAGCATATCTGTAAGGAAAGATACAACGAAAACAAAATCTACAGACACTAATTCAGATGAAAGTCCGGTTGTAGAACAATTAACAAATAAACCAAACAATAAACGTAAAACGAATCAACCAAAAAAACATATACAACCCGCTATAGCGGAAATTGTAAAACTTCAAAGGAGTGTCAAAAATGTAATACCCCGGGGTCCATTTGGACGCTTAGTACGCGACATTCTAAATCAATATGGTGAACTTCGTGTAACTTGGGGTTTTTTAGATGCGTTACACGAAGCAACTGAAATGTATATGGTGCAGTTATTCGCGGATGCGCTCCATTGTTGTCGTCATAGGAATCGCCAAACTTTATCCGTTATCGACATAGAGCTTGTACGTTTTATACGTGGCATTGGTGATCCAGGCAATGGTGTTTAAGTAAAATTGTATTATGCAACTATAAAATTGATTGTCTTTTAAATGTTTTTTAAATTATTTAGTAACATTTTCTTATAATAATAAAATATTTTTAAATTTTTTTAATTATATAAGGGTTTCGATTTATATGCAGATGATTGTTTTATATTTTATTACCCATTAATTCGGTCATAAAAACATGTTGTTCCAATGTATAAGCTCATAAATTACTGAAGAGTTTTAAAATTGGCACACATTCAAGGCATAATATTTCTATTTAATTTTCAGTTAATTGCTTTGTAATTCGTCGGTCGTTAATCATTCGTTTGTGCCGTTTGATATTATGTGATAAATAAAAAATTCTGGTTATTAAATTCTATTTCGAAATTAATGCGTGTACACCGTACAACAAGATGGTAACGAAATTGTACTGAAATTTTGCAAATCAGATTTACTCTTTACAGAAATTTTTCTTTTACGCTTTAGAATTACTAGCGGATCAGTAAAACAATCTCTTAAACGTTATTTGTGCCGTGATTGCAAATGGATCGAGTGGTAACTGTTTTAGATCAAATTACAAGAGCAAATTTTTGGTCATATTCTTGTGAAGATAATGACCGACTTGGTATACAATAACGACAAAATCGTCGTTAGTCTAAAGGTATAAACAGAACAAGAGCGACGACGGCGGGCGTCGACGAATAAAAATAAAATATCGCCGCGATATCGCTGTAGTTAACATAACAAGAGCGTCAGCGCATGGCGATAAAAAAATAACAACAAACACATGCAAGAATATTATAAATTAATATTGCCAAGTAGACCGTTGAAGAAAATCCTACTGCGCCTAGAAAACCTAAATATTTTATTTTTATACATATAATCATCAAAATGTTGCAAATGGAATACAAATTTATTGACAAAATGGTTCATAATATGACAGCTTTAATATGACAGCGACTTTCAACAAAGTAGCTGACATCTGGTGAAAACAATATGAACAAAATTTAACCATACAACAAGGGGGATTAGAACTGTTAAATAGTTGAATTTGACAATACTCGTCCCCTTTGCTTACATAGAAACCAACGCCGACTACAGTTGATGAGAGTCGCCAATAGCCTACTTAAAGATATAAAAAAAAACAGTTGGCGACATTGTATCGCCGGCGATAAAATTAGAAATAGGGCATGTTTTTTTTTGATATCGAAGTAATCTGAGAAATACTTTAACTGTCAAAATACAGATACGCGTTTTTTTTAGTATCCGAGGAAAAATGTATTTCTCTGTGTCGTTTTTTTTGCGCTCGGATAATTTTAAAATTGAATCTTTTTTCTCTGAAAAAAAGTTCGGATTGTTGTCTGACAGACATTTATTTTAAATAAAATGAACACGATAATATTTATTGGGCAATCTTAAACTGACGTTTAATTTCTACGACGCTACCAAAATTATCATTTATTTTTCTCGGATACATCAGAGAAAATATTATTCGGATTTCTCCGATATATTATCTATCTGTTCTCTCTTATTTCTCCGACATTAAAAAAAAACACGCCCATAGATTCTAAAAAAAGTTCGGCGATATTGTCGTCGTCGCCAGCGACATTGGTTCTGTTAGCATCGTATGGTTTCTGTGTATTTTAATTTGACAGGCGTCATCGCTCGTTGTCAACGCTCTTGTTCTGTTTATACCTTAATGAATAAATGCACAGCTCAGTACAGTATGCGCGAATGTTACTGGGTTCAAGGCTAGTTTTTGGTTTACGCAATTTTAGTATGCTGTAAAATTACTACACAGGCTAGACAGTTACGTTGCAATCAAGGTATATAGAAATAATGGTATGACATTCCCGTGTTTAATATTCGCCTTCTTTTGCGCGTGACGTCATTCACATGGTAAAATTTTTTTATGGAATATGAATTAACAGAGAAATACATAATATTTTTGTTGTAGATCTAATTAATTTCGAAAAAAAAATCTTTCATAGTTTTAGTTTATTGTTTTATTTAGTTTCCTTTTTCTTGAATTGACATTTTGAATTAAATTGCAATTTAATATACGAATTTTAAAAAACATTTTACAACGAAAAAATATTTTTTTTATTTCGTTTTCCAAATCAACTTCAGCTGAAATAAAAATTAATGTTTTAATATAATTTCTTCCCACTTTTAGACTTGAAGAATTATATTCGCTGAACACTTCTTCTAATTGCTGGATTTTTTGCATAAAATTTAAATTTGGTTTACTTAAGAAACCTTCACTTATTTGATCTGTCCATGTGAAATTGCCACTAGGCTCTATTTCACAGTATTTTTCAATTATAGTAGGAGTTTTGTACTTTAATCGATGTAAAATATAACCTGCTAAATATTCTAGGCCGTCGTATTCTAAATCAATGAAGCCGTGCGTCGACTCAGCGGATGTTTTTAAAGAATCCTCCGTGAGGTCTGCCAATAAATTGGATGTTAGGACGTTTTCAGTTAGTTCTTCCGGCTTATCTAAGTACTCGATTTTATTAGGAGTTTGCCTTGGTGACTCAGCTAGCTCCAATTCAACAAGGTTAGTATTGTCGTACTCCACATTGGACGAAGTTGAGACGATGCTTTCATTTTTTCCTAATATAAAGCTTCGAAGACGATATTTAAACTGCAATGCGGTAGGATGATCATACAGACCGCCTTTAGCTCTGATAACCCCAAAAAACATTTCTAATGGATCCTGGTTTATACGGTAAGTTAATAAATATTTAATTTCATATTCGTTTTGAAGGTCATTGAACAATAATTTTAATGCATTAATGCTACCGATTATCCCTTTTTGAAATGGTAACATTGATTTATTTTTACCAATTCGCATGTTTTTGATTAAATGTTCCATATTCCATAAAAGCTGCCATTCTTGGACGAGAATCAATTCGAGGTACTTTAGAATTAAAAAGATCAAACCAGTCGTTCACCTAATAAAAAAAAAAAAAAATCCATTATTATAAATATCTATGTATAAGTACATAATTATATAAAATTGTATTTTATAATTTAAATTTACTTGTTTCAGAAGAATTGCTAATTCATCCCAGTTTTCAGATTTTGCTAAACCCAAACAACCCATTCTGTTTAATGCTGATGAGTTAGTGTGAGAAAATAGCTGAGTTGCTAGTTTTACTTTTTGGCGTTTACCACATTTAACGTTCAAATGAGTATCTGTTAATCGGCTAGCAATTTTTAAGTCTAATTTAGATTGATGCTTTAATAACTCAACCAGAGGAAGTTTCGTTAAAAACTTGTCGTTGAGTAAAATACCAGAATCTAAAAAGTGATTTCGCAAGAGTTTAATTAAATGTGGGGGTGTCACTAAATATATAAATTTTCTTCTGGTCATTGCAAGGGTTCACAAAGTATGGTTTGTTTTCCGTTACCCCCATTTGGTTCTAAATCCCCTATTGCCCCCTCCTAAATCAGTAACTATACCCTCAACATGATAATCAATAGAATTCAGTTTTGTAATAACTTTTTCAATCATAAGTTTAGTTATTTTACTATCAAAACCGTAGTAAACAGGTTGTTTCCAGTTTTCGAAAATTCCACGAGCTATTATTACTTGTACATAATTTGCAGGAGGGAGTAACGTATCACTTTTTTGATCATATTCGTAGGATTTTTGCATTTTCATTTCGTCCGCCATTAATACGCAAACTCCTTGGTACTTAGTTAGATCGCCATTTTTCATTAAAGTAAAAACTACACCTAAGTATCTAGGATTTACATCAATTTTTCCAGCCCATGTCCTGAGAGTTAAAACGGCTGGAAATGGATATTTTTTTCAATAACATACGGTACGCCTTTGGGCCACTTGCATATATAGCAATGGCTTGTGATATGTCATTAACTTCCCATTTTATTCGTTTGCCTTTATTTTGCATTTTTCTTCGTTGCCCATGAGTAAATATTTCTTTTATCAATTCATTTTCTTGTTTCAGAACGTGCTCTCTTGCTTCAATCGACTACACTCTTTCATCAGTTTAACATTTTCGTCAATCCCATCATTAATCACTTCCATTAAATTTCGGTCGCTTAAACAAAATTATATAATTATTATGTTACAAAAACTACGATTCATGACATATTTGCCTCTCTTCTGCCAACTGTTCGTTTAAAACTGACGTACTCGTGGCTTTTTCTACGTTATGAGGAACGGTTTCATAAATTACAGGCAATATTGCGCTATTCTTCAATTCCGGAACCGTTGAGGTGACATTTAAAATATCTGTGACCATTCGTTTTGATTCCCGACTTTCTTGCCGCTTTTGGCGCTTAGATGATGACTCTTTGTTTGTTGTTGAACTGGGAAGATTTTCTGTGGGAACGGCATCTAATTTTAAATTTCGGCTATTTTTCGGTGAGTGATTTAGAAGCTCATGCTTCAAATTTCTTGAAAATTGATCGGCCGTAAAGTGTTTTGCACATATATAAGACATATTTAATATTAAACTTATCTTTACGGCAACATTTGTGGCGCCAAATTTCTCTATAGGTAGGATCTCTTGGAAAGCCAAACAATTTAATTTTTTCACGAGTGATTTCATTTGAATTTCGTTTTAATCTTTTGTCGTTGTTGCTGTTGCACTTATACACTGCACAAACCACCATTTTAGCCACTTTTGTTTATTATTAATTAAAAATAATATTTTTTTCATCAACTTGTTGAAGCAACACTAAATAAATAAAATATTTTTACGATGTGAGTGACGTATTAAAAATGAGAGAGACAGGATGCGACGTGCGCAATGGCATACCATGTTTTTTAAATACCTTGCGTTGCAATGATGTTGACTCCATAGTAAAGAGACAGCTGTTGAAGTAAACAATGATTTTTTTGTACTAAATAGTACTGGTGAGGAAATTGGCTAAAAGAGGTTTATGTATCTAATAATTTTATATGTACTAAATTAAGTGTATTTATTATAATGAGACATCTTAAAAGAATTATTATATTTCTAGAAAATTATTTTCTTTGAAATAGCACTCAACATTTAAGGGCCAATATCGGCCATTGGCAACAATGATGACAAAGGTTTGGCTAGTACATGGAATAGGCATCTAGAATACTTACCTTGTTAAAAAATCCTCATCCATACGAATCATTCGTTTAATAAAAGCTCTACAAAATTCCATTTTTAAAATTTCGAGTACTGTATAAATTTCCAATAAAAATTCGTGTAATTCCAATTGAGTTCGTATATTTATACATTATGGAAGAATCTCTGAAAAACTTCACGCGCTCCATATCAGGTACAAATTTGATTAATATTGTGTGGAAGATTTTGTTTTTTTTTTGGCAACTCGGTATGATTTATTTTTGTAAGTTTTTATACTCATACTTTAAAGCATACTCTTTTCTAGGCAGTGCAATTTAAATGAAAAATCGGTTTTACTAAAAAATTTTGATAGTTTTACGTGTAATTTTTATATAAAAGGAACAATTTTGGAAATATTTTTCATTATGCTTTTAACAATGATCTCGAATTGGGATTGAAAGCTTAAGCTTAAATAAGTTCAATTAAAGAGCCCTATACAAACTAGGGGGTACAGCCCGTCCTAAGACGGGTACAATTTATATATAACTACCTGTTAGGAACCTCCAAAATTGCATTCAAATTTTTTTTAGGTAAAATACAGATTTGTAAGTTGTATCTTAACGTTATCTCGGTTAGGCGCAGCTTGTACAATCTAGAGCTGACTCCTTGAAGTATATCGCATGAATCTATTTGGCACAAACAACTATCGTATTTTGGCAGTTACGCATCGTTTGAAGGAAAAATTTTCCACAATTCAAAAAACTGCAATCAAATGTTCTGGAAAGCGACCGTTCCGGAGTCAATCAGTGAGACAAAGCTAGTTTAAAGTCCGTCGTGCCTACGCACGAACATTTCAATACTTAAATTATGCACAGGAGAACAACTCATTATTGTTGCGAATTAAATTTTTTTATTTATTTATAATATTTGGACAATAATTATGCTCTTAGCCTTATACAAATTTATAAGTGGACGAAACCAACTACGTGGAAGTGGCATAATACTGGTTTCTGGTAGTTTATAGTGATTTCCAGCACTTTTATTTCATATTCTGAAAAATTTCCTTATATACTACGTTTTGCGTCGTTTAGTAAATTGCCTTGTGTATGTCCATTAGCTATCATTACTTTCAGGTGTTCGGGATTTTTTGCTCTTGTTAGTGATACATAAAACTGGCCGTGTGTAAATACTGGTTCCGTTAAATGAACGCCAACTCTTTCAAACGTTTGTCCCTGACTGTTAATTGTCATTGCATATGCGGGAATTATTGGAAATTGTCTTCGCTTTAAAATGAATGCTAGATTCGTATCACTTGGTGCCAAATCTATTCTTGGTATAAACACTCTATCTCCTCGATTGCATTCAGAAATTATTTCTGCTGTAATAAAATTTTTTTGAAGTGAATTTAAAATCATTCTCGTACCATTGCATAGGCCCTTCTTTGGATTTAAATTTCTCATTAACATGATTATAACTCCAACTTTTAAAACTAACGTATGTGGAGGCATTCCTGATGGTGTTTGATCATGTAGAAACTCGGGCGGATAATTATTTTTATCAGTGGGATCTTCGGAAATGATTTTATCAGAACTATAATAAATGTGAGGCTTACCATTAATTGAATTAATGATTTCGCGGTTTATTTCCAAAGTGACTTTGTTTGTTGGTGCCAAAATTGCTCGTTTTGAAAGTTCTTCAACTGGCATACTGCTGACATTAGTTCCAAATATTTCACCAATGAGATTTTCTTTCACAATCATTGAATTTGGTATTTGTATCGAATTAATTGGAATACCACGTGTATTTTCATCAATTGTTCCAGTTCCAATAGCAAGCAACCAATCGTTGTGAGTTTGCATGCCTTCGCTTCTCATATTTGCGGTCAATGTTAATTTTTTAAAACATTGCCACAATGGACTCGACTTGATGCAACATTCGATAATGTCCGTTCGTGTTCCTCTCACGACAACTGGTAATGTTTGACGAAAATCTCCACCGATGACTAAAACTTTTCCACCTAATGGCTTGTCATTTCGCATTATATCTCTTAGCAATTTGTCAATACATCGAATACCATGTTTTGTTAGCATTGTAATTTCATCAATTATAATGAGTGATGATTGTCGGAAAATGTCTGCTTCATTTGAATTTGGCCGCATAGATGATACAAAGGTGTCGAGAAGTGGCACTGGTAATTTGAAGCCACTGTGAACAGTTCGTCCTCCTTTTAATATTGTTCCAGCAATTCCAGTTGTTGCATACGGAAGTGCAATTTGACATTTACCACGTACATAAGACAGCAAAGTTGAGTAAATGAAAGTTTCTCCAGAACCTCCTGGACCATCTAAATAAAAACATTTGGTTGCTTCATTCTCATTTTCAATTGCATTGACAATTTTTTCAAAAGCTGCTAATTGCGTTCTGGCCGCAATAAATTAATTCTTTCATCTGCTTCTCGCTTTTCTTCCAGATGATTGCACATTTCAACTGCAATTGGATTTCCTATTGGTATTGGCAGTCCAATTGATCCACATGAAAGTCCATATTGTTTTAAAGTTGTATCAATGTCGTGGAGTGCTAAATTCTTTGCAATTGTTTCTTCATGATGTCTTTGAAAATCTAAAGACATTTCATCTTGATGCTTTTCCCATAAATGTAAAGCGTTTGTAGGCATGCAGAAGCAGGAAACGTAGGCAAAAGTTTGTCGCATTTGATGAGGCATTTGATATGTTGCCGATTCTTCAAAGCATTTATCCCATTCATCGGCTGAATCTAATAATCCTTTAAAATAAGCAGCTTGCTTATATGTTTCACATAATACTCCGTCAATAGTTCGCAAAAATTTAAAGCTTGTTGCACCAGGAACGTGAAGCAGTAATATTCTAAAATAAAAACGTTCTTCGTCTTTTATGCCAACAGAATACATTCTAGCCAATGTTTTGCTTTCTCCACGTTGTCTCTTTTGCCATTTGTTATTTACATAAACATATTGCATTGGTATGTCAGTATATAGAAGTTGATGTGCATCATTATTTGTTTGATTCAATAAGAACCATGCTTCAAGCTTTGTTCGGCCAGTTTGCTGTTGATTTTGCAAGTTAACAGGTAATTTTATCACAACATGCGATCTATCATGTATTTTTCCTTGTATTATTCGCCACATTGCTTCTGGAGCGCTTACGTACCGGGTGTTGATATAATTTGCAAGTTCATCATGTTTCAATTGTGGATTCTCTCCTCGAGTTATATATAAATTTGCACAATCAAAACCTTTGTAAATATATTTATATATGTATTTCACAGCGCGAAGTGATGTACAACATTCAACGTTGATGTGTGCGTTGAATTTCAACACTAAAAATGGATTATATGGAACAACATATCTATTATCCATCACTGATCCTCTCACTTGTACTATAAATCCTTGACAACGACGGTACAATGGACAACCATCAACGTTGTGCAATGTATTTTCAGGAAATTGTTTTTTACACTTTCTCTTCCATACATACAGCATGAGGATTCTGACATCCACAGGGTCCATGCATCATACACCGAGTAACAATTTCATGCAATCTTTGATTTGTAGCAACATCAGGAATTTCTCTATGGTTGTAAATTTATCTGGTGCATGTAAAGTGAGTAGAATGTGTGCATGTGAAAGTCCACGCTTTTGAAATTCAATGCTATACACAAACGCTTTACATTTTCCTAAAACTCCATGTACTGTTAGATCCTCAATGAGTGCTTTCAACTTTAATTTAAATACACGTGCCACTAAATCTGGACGATCAGATGTTTGCTCGCCTAAATTGAGATTTTCAACAATTTCTTTCTGCATTGAGGATTTGCAGTGAATGTTATGAATAGGTCTGGTGGTCCAAGTTTAGCGAAAATCGACATTGCATCTACACATCGTTCTCTCATATTGCGGGGTGATCCCCCAAATGATGAAGGCAAGATAACTGGAACTCCAGCTTGAACACCTGCATTTTCTGCGACATTTGCCATATGATCTGCAAGTCCTTGATTGAGTTCAGTTCGTAATTTCTTTTGATTCTGTCTAATGTAATTAAGATTGTTTGCTTCAATTTGCAAACATTGATCAACAATAAATTGCTGAGTTAATTTTCCAGCACTTAAAATAGGATTAAATTCATCCCTGATTGAAGTCAATGTAACAATATTTTCTAATTTGGTGATGTTTATTCTTTTTTGGTTCCGTTGAACTCCGTCGTATGTTGTGCACTGCCAATTCGGTTGCCATCCGGGTTAACCGTATGGGAACAGAAGTGGATATGTCATTGGAGCTAGGTTTGGACTCAAAATGTTCAAATTGATATATTGTTGTTGACTATTGTTTGGATTTTTGGGATAAATACGAATATCGCGTTCAAAAGGAGGTTCACCGTCATCGTTAACAAAAACCATTGCTATTTCGTTAGATGTTGGTGCGTTGTAGCGTCGTTGATCAGATTATCTATCCCTCCGAAACACCATATTTACTGTTGGACAATCTTCACCTGCTTGAATTGCTTCATTTCGTGCTCTTAATTCAATTTCTTTGAGCATTCGATAAGAGTTTGCATAACGATTGTGTTGTCTCAAGAAATGATCAATGTTCTGAATGATTATTTGATTACATTGTGCCTTTGCTGGATGATTCAGTCGTATTTCAGTAGCTTGTGTACTATCGATTACATATAATTGAGCGTATTGTGGAGCAGCGCCATTTATTGGAAGCAAATGACTTGTGCGATGGTAAATTTGTCCATGTATTTTAAAGCAGTAAGGACCTCTGCCAGCCATGTCGACAATTTTTGCACCCATCGAAGCGAATGATACTGCGCTGTTATAATTTCTTATGTTTTCGCGAAATTCTTTATAGTTTGGATGATGCGGATTTGAAACTAATTCTTGCAAAAACTCTGGATATTGCAATTCGTTTCCATGTTCGTCCTCAAGTTTGTCCAATTTTATTATTCCTTTCTTACAACACATGGTAAATTTGCCATCTGACGGACGCTCAGCAATGAAATTTTTGGCTTCACAATATTGACATTTTACATTCAAATCTCCACAGGTATGTTGTATAACAGTTGCCTCGTTAAAATTGATTGCATCGTTGCGTAATGCTTGATTTTGTAGCTCTAAACATTGCTGGCGATTTTGAGCAGTAACGTAAATTCTACTTTGACGTTGCTGTAGCTGTGGTGTTTCATTAGCACGTCGATCAGCAGAATTTAGTGCAACAGATGCAAGTCGTTGTTGAGTCTGAACCGGTGTTTCATTAGCACGTCGATCAGCAGAATTTATTGCAACAGATGCAAGTCGTTGTTGAGTCTGAACCGGTGTTTCATTAGCACGTCGCAGTCTATCTCGATCAGCGTTTTCAGCACATATTCTTTTAAGTTTTTCATCATTTTGTTTAGCACGCCAACGCTGTTGACGCTCTCGATTTAATCGATGCTTCTTTTCTGCTGGCACTTCATTCTCCATTGTTAACTGACAAATTAACAATTTAAAAATGTATAATTTGGTGCTGCTTGTGCGATTCCTGAAAAATGTATTGCAAAATTTAATGACGTATCGGACAATGTATAACACTTGACCGGTTGGAGCAAATGCTTTGCCACCCGGGCCGAAAATCTGTAAAACAAATATGTTGGGACGACCCTACCCACGATTTTACCATGAAGACGATAAGCTATCGACCTACGCTTTTCGTCATTATATCACAATTTAGCTGATGTTTGGTGGAAATTGTGGTGGAACTTTTGGAATGGCTTTTTTGAGGTATAGCTGCTGTGGACCAAATAGCTTTTTTGGAGGTTTTTCCCAACTTTCATCAGGAAGATCGCCACCAAATAATTTGAAACTTACATATGTTATAGATAATATAATTCTACATACGAAAAATAGTAGTGAAAGTTTTTGCAATTGTGTCTTTGGGGTAGCTCCTTTAGACCAAACTGATTTTTTTTGAAGTTTTTTGAAAATTTTTATACTAAAATCCAATTTTATGCTCAAACTTCTTTAAAAATTTAATTGAAAATCAAATTATCTTCCTAACGATGTGCATATCATATTAGTGGAACATTCTGTTCTATAAATTTGGGCGAAAAACTTAAAAAAATTGAAATTTTTCAAGGTCAACTTAAATAAAATTGATATTTCAACTAAGTGGACGATCGCGGAGGTTCATAATGTACAAAATTTTTGCTCTTTATGCACTTATCTACAATAAACTGTTAACAGAATGTCAAAATGTCAACCATTCAGAAATTATGACTGGTTAAATGAGGCAAAAAATGACTTGGCCGATAATGGTGATATGAAAAAAAAAATTAAAATATTATTATTTAAGTATTTTTGGAAATAACGTGGAAGTTTTGATTCTCTAGGGATGCACACAAACATTCCTTGTTTTACAATACAAAATTTTATGTTTTTCAATTCGTATTAAAACAATGAAATGCCGTTAAGGAATAAAAATAATATTAAAAAAAAATATTATGTACTTTGGTGAGCATCGAAACCGAAACATTTTCTATTTTCGAAGATTGTTGTTATAGATCAACACCTATATCGCTTTTTTTTTTTTTTTTTTTTTAAATGATTCTTTATTATTTAAGCTATTAAGGTTTACAAATTCAGATAAGAAAAGAATATTACAAAAAAACTTATGCTCCATAATTTTGTTGCTTACTACTGTCTTATTATGAGCTCGAGTAATTTCATTTTAACATAAGTTGTGGATTCTATTTGGAAAATTTTCGTAATTTTGAGAGTTATCTCGAGATAATTCAATGACTTATAATTATGTCGGCATAAAAATTAGCTATAAAACCTTGCCATTTATCGAATTCATTTAAATTTCACTATACTTAAAACTAAAACTATACACAATAAATTGTGCTAACAAAAAACAATGAATAAGTTTAAATCTATTTAGGAGTTATGTGCGGCTAATTTTCTTGCAGCCACCAGTATTTTTCTTTTTGCGCTTTATATTTGTCATTATCCATTTTGATGAATTCTGTGGTGAACCTAAAATGATTACGGTTTTGGTTCAAGAATTTCACCGAATCGAGGCCCTTTTCATTTGGTTTTCTTCTTATATGATAAATTAAAGGCAACTGGTGTTTATCTTGTATATAACCTTTTTTGTCTAAATATAGAAACGCTTCTAGACCTGGAATATTGTTTGGTTTGATGCTGTTTTCCACAATTCTATCATCTGTGTAATATAGTCCAAATGTTAGCGAATTATCGCAGAATGCTGTTGTTTTATTTATATGATTCCTTATTAGCTTAATCATATGAATATCTATTCGATCTGTTTTGAAGTTCTTGTATTGAATTCGATTGGAGATGTAGTGTCAAAATTCCGTTTCAGCTTTTCTATGTTGGCCTGTGCAGTAACGCATGCATTTTCTCTCAAAGACTCGGATACGTTCCATATAGCTATCGTTGCAGTTAAACCATATGGGGCAACCGTACGTGATGATAGGCCTTATCAAGGTTTGATCGCAAATTCTTTTGACTTCTGGACCCACGAATCTGGAATAGAAGATTGCTTTATTTAGGTAGAAGGCGTTTTTTGCTTTGTTTAATTGGATGTTGATGTGATTTGTCAGGTAACAGAAATGGTCGATGTTGATTCCCAAGTATTTCACTGAAGATTTTTGTTCGATGCTAACGTTATTAATTTGTATCTTGAGATTATTTCGATTTCTCCTTGTGTCATTATTTGCCCTCTGCAATGGTCTTCTAAACAGAATTGTATCGCATTTGGTTTCATTCACCTTGATTCTCCACGTGTGAAGAAAGTTTGTTGCGAAATTTATAGCCATTTGCAGGTTTTCCTGTATGTTGCAGATTTTTGTATCGGAACTGTATATCACTATGTCATCAGCATAGGCAATGGTTTGGATGTTGTTACTATTGATTTTCTCATTAGATATCAAATATTGTGTATAGAGATTAAACAGGATTGGAGCGGTTATGGACCCTTGTTGTAATCAGTTAAAAACATTGAACATTCTGGTTGAGGAGTTGCTTCCGTTAGTGGTAATGAATGTCCTGTTGTACAGCATGTCTAGCAGTATATGTATTATATCCGTGTCGAATTTCATTTTGCATAACTTAAATATTAGCCCATCTAACCACACAGATTCGAATGCTTTTTCCATATCTATAAAAACGGCGCCCGTACACATTTTATGGTTTAATTTTTGGCATATGTGCGATGTTAGATTGGCAATAGCATGTGTTGTTGTGTGGTTGTGTCGAAATCCAAACTGGTTATCAGGTATTAGGTTGTTCGCCAGTGTATGTTTATAAATCTTATTGTAGATTATTATTTCAAACACTTTGCCCAAATTCGACAAAAGACTAATCGGTCTGTAATTTACCGGATTGGCTGCATTTTTATCTTTTTTCTGGATTGGAAAGATTCTGGCTTGTTTCCAGCAACTCGGGAAAGCTCTGTTGTTTAGCAGGTTATTAAAAATTGTGCAAATTTCTGCTATTATTGGCTCGGGTAAGTGTTTCAAAACAATGCTGGGGATCTTATCTATACCATAAGATTGTTTATTATTTGAGCACGCTAGTATCGACTTTAGTTCTTCTATAGATATGAAGTAGTTCTGTTCTGCAGTGTGTTGATCATTCGCTTTGTTCGATTCAGAGAAAGTGCACTTCGTGACGTTATTTAACCTTTCCAGTGCATGTTGTTGTTTTATGCTTCGAATTTTTTGTAAGATGATTTCTTCATGGTTTTTCTTGCCTAACATTGGATTAGGGTGGGTTTGTTTTTCAACATAGCATCCTATAATATTCAAGTTATCCGTTATGTTAAAGCACTGATATTTCGTCCTTTGGCATGTTATTCCAATCAATATTTATATTGGTTAAAGTTCGTGTCTCATTTTCCTCGATTTCCAACATATTAATTTCTCTGTTAAATGCTCCTCTTCTGAATGGTTTGAGATCATTAAACATTTTTGCTCCTGGTCTTACGTCTTCTAATTTATTTTTCCAGTATTTGTTGATTTGCACTTTTATGTTTTCTTTAATTAGTTGATTTGTGCGTTTAATTTCAGCCTTAAGTATATTTGTTTGTTGAGGTCTGTTCGTGTCCGCTCTTCTCAAATTTTTGATACTTTAGTTATTATATGGCTTTTGTGTTTATAAAGTTTCTCAATTGTGTGGTTTGTAAAACATTCCATATTGTTCCGACGTCTTCTTTTGGGAGTATTTAGTTTTATGTTTTGTTGGATTTTTTTTTTATTATTATTACTTGAGGGCCATGTGGGGGCTCAAGCCACCCTGCACTGCGACCTAAAAGATCTTTTGTGCATTAAGCCCTACTTAATTATCCGTCCAGTCAATATTCAAGCTCTTAATGAACCTGATAATACTGCCTCACGGTACGTGATACATACTATCTGGGCTCATTGCTCTCCCTCCTAGATGTTTTAATTATCCGTCCAGCCAATATTCAGGCTCTTAAAGAACCTGATAATACTGCCGACCGGTGTGTGATACATACTATCTGGGCTCATTGCTCTCCCTCCTAGATGTAATAACATTTACTTCTGCTAGAAGAGCGGTAGCATTGGGACTCAAGGACATCGAGAGGGCAGACCCACTCCCGTGTATTCCTATCCATGCCTCGTCTACCATTTTGATTTTACTCTTGCGAGTTGCTGGGACATACTATCTGGGCTCATTGCTCTCCCTCCTAGATGTTTACTGTTGGAAGTACTTCTACACGCGATACATATTATCTGGGCTCATTGCTCTCCCTCCTAAATGTTTACTGTAGGAAGTACTTCTACACGCGTTACATACTATCTGGGCGCATTGCTCTCCCTCCTAGATGTAATAACATTTACTTCTGCTAGAAAAGCGGTAGCATTGGGACTCAAGGACTTTGAGAGGGCAGACCCACTCCCGTGTATTCCTTCCCGTGCCTCGTCTACCGTTTTGATTTAACTCTTGCGAGTTGCTGGGAATAAAAAAAAGTCGCCTGTAGGTCACCCAGGTTTACTACAGGAAGGCTAAATAAAACTGGAGGGTGCCTGGTATCCAGAGTCCGCATATATAGACTGATTAACCTATCAGCCATTCATCCATCGGCATATGCTGTTCCACCTTAGATTAGGGATTTTTTGTCAAGGTTTTCTCCTTTAGCGTCGTACTTTAGCCTGTCACAAAAGACCACATTCAGCCTAATGGTTACAGTTACCGGTGGTTGCCACGAGGAGGCAGTACGTACACCTGCGCCTACTGGAAGTTTACGGAGCCCCTTCCAATAGACGCCAAACCACCTTTTGTTGGATTATTTCAGTTATACTATTTATGGCTTGCTCAATTTCTAGATTCGTCATATTTCTGTCATTTGGCGTTATATATGTTTGGTTTCGCTCGCGTAACTGTTTCTGGGATATTCTCTTCAACCGTTCTTTCCATGTATCCCAATTGGTGTATTTAAATTGAACTATTTGTTTAGCTGCCGTATCGCTTGGTATGTTTTCCGTATCTATTGCTTCTACTTGTAATTCTATGGCTTTATGATCACTTTCATAGAAATGTGTAGGAATTTTTCCTCCACTGTTGGTTGGTATGGTTAAACGGGCATCAACAATTGCTAAATCTAAATAACTATTAGCAGCTGGAAATGTAGGCTCATCTGATTGGTAGATTTCGGTTCTATAAAAGACCATTGCTTGTTTGCCATCGATTTAGGTGTAATCCTTTAGTATTGTTTGTGCTGTTCCCCCCAAGCGTAATGTCTCGCATTTAAGTCTCCTGCGATGATATAGTAATTTTTTAAATTTACCAGGTCCAATTCTTCGAATATCTGTTTCCATTCCGTTTCAAATTGGCGATCCGTCACTATCTTATTATTTCCGGAGCAATAAACCGATATTACGAAGAGGCTTTGACCCTGTTTCAAGTTAATTTTTATCACTGTAGATTCTATTCCCACACTATTTTGTAGTTTGTTGATTTTTATGTGTTCGAATTTAAATCTGTTTTTTAATATTATTGCAGTGCCTCCTCCTTGTGCACTTTCTGGTCTATCTTGTCTTATTATGTTATATTGTTCGAATTCTAAGTGATGTTTGAAATTTAATTTTGTTTCATTCAGCATTAAAATATCCGGCTTGTGGTTGTTCATAAAATTTAGCAAATTTAATCGTCTAGCGATGCTGACGACTGAGTTTACATTTAATGATATTATCTTGAGCTTATTCATATTCTATATTCTGTGTAACATACTTAGAAGCTGTGATATTTGTTCGCTTTGTTGTTGAATTACTTCTGCCATTTTTTCAACTTTTGCCGCTAATTTCTGAACCGTTACTTGTTTGCGTTGTTGAGTTTCAAAACATTTGCATTTGTTCCATTTTGTGCGTTTACTTGTAATGTTTCATCCATCTTGGATAATATTGGCCGCTTTTGTTTCTCTGCAATTTTTTGTTTTAGTCTCTCTAATTTGGTAAGTTGGGCAACCTTTAAACGATGCTGGATGTCCGTCGGTTTTACAATTGACACAGTATATTTTTACTTGTTCAATTGTATCTTTAATTGGGCACTCGCCTGGCTTGTGTTTTGTAGCGCATTTGACGCACCTGTATTCAAGGTTGCAGTTCGCTGCGGCATGACCAAATCTTTGTAACATTTGTAACATTGCATGATTTCTTGCTTCTTTTTGAGACTTTCCCAAGTTATTCTTTGATAGTTCATTGCTTTTATGTTGTAAAGTTGTGTGATGTCAGTGTCTGGTGAGCACTGAATTATATACACTGGCAATTTAATATTTTTTTCCATCGAACGTTTGGTTTTGAGTTGTGATATATTTATGACTTTAATTTGCTGATTTTCCAAGTTATATTTTATTTCTTCTATATCTTCATCCTCGTTTAACCCTTTAAGGACAGCGGTTTTCGGCTTTTGTTCTTTTGGTGTGTACGTGAAGTATTTAGTATTTACCTCTTTGAAAACTATTTTCATTTTGTCGAAATTCTCGTTGCTACTGAAGATGAGTGAATGTTTATCATTGCTGACTCTTCGAATCTCAAAATTATCAATTTGAGCCCCTTTTACTAATTTTAAGGTATCTTTAATTTCCTGATTATGTATGTGCAACGGTGGTGGTTTGCGTGTTTTTATTTGTTTCGCTGATTCTTTATTTTTGCTTGTCGTTGGGTAAATATTTTTTTCTACGCTATTTGTTGTGTTGTTACCATTTGTATTCTTCCGTTTGATTGCTCTTTTCACCTCTTCAAATGGGTTATTCTCCTCCTCGTCGGCCATATTTGTATCATCTTGATTGATCGCCTCCGAATTATTTTCTATGATGGGTTCAAACCGGTGTTTTTTTAACACCTGGTCTTCGCTTGTTGTTCTATATTTATGTTCTATGAGCTTCTCCATATTAGCAATACGCTCTCTTAGATACTCGTTTTCTGCTTCAAGTTTTTTTATTTTGGTGGTCCTTTGCTCTGGCGTTACCTTGATGGGTTGACTTTTACTCCCCACCCTATCCTCGTTAGAAATTTTCATTCTTTTATTTTTTTCTGTTTCTATCCTTATCGGGTTGTTTTCTTCATCACTACCATTTACTTGTCCTGTTAATTGTTGATGTTGTTGTGACACGTTATTATTATTGCTCGTGAGTGCCATGTCATTGTATGGATTTTGACATCTCCCGGTATGATTTGTGCTGTTTTCGCCCACTCTTTTTGTCCCCTTTACCGTTTTACCGGTATTAGATTATATTTTATTATACTCTATTCACGCTTTTTTTTTTATTAAACAAATTGTTTTTATTTCACTAATTTTTAATTCACTACTTGTTCGTGTAATTGTTGTTTAATTATCCTGTTATTTATCTATATAATTTGTCTAATAGAATTTTTAAATTTTCAATTTTTATTTTTTTCGCAAAAATAAAATAAAAGCACGTCTTATTCGCACGCTTGCTCGATTCGCCACCTATATCGCTTAGGCTGCTCAGATATAAAATTTGAGACGCTACAAACATACAAATATTCAAAAAAAAAATACAAAAAAAAATTATAGTAACCTTTGAGCGTTACACGCAAACAAACATTTCTGTTTAATTATTATACATATTAAATAATTCCTTAATAATAAATTATAATTTTTGAGAAATTTGCAAAATAAATTTTCTGGTTCACGGAAGCGGCCACTTCCTTTTGGTCGATGTTCACTAAAGTTCACTGAGACCTCCCAATTTATCAAAACAGCTTAAATACGAAGTTTCAGTGCGATTGGTTAGAGAAAACACAAATAGACCAACAGATCGACAGGCCGGGTAATAGGTTCCATTTTGTTGAGTCAATGAACATGACATTAGGAATAGAATCCACTTGATTTATATTACATTAGGAAAATTGGTAAAAATGTAACTTTTGCAACAAAACACAAATTTAGTTTAATAAATTCAAATTATTTTAGTTGGTATCTGAATTTCGAAATCGAATTATTTTCAGCGCTTTTGATTTATTTATATTAAACTCTAAAAACTAAAATATTTTAGCGTTAGGTCCACAAAATCCCAAACGCTACAAATATACATATTTCAATTGTAATTTATACTATTTTCATATATGAAGGCAAAATTAACCAAAAACCTACATGTACATATAGTATATCGCAATTCAGAATTGAATTAAATTATTATACAGGTTTTATAAGAACGTATTCAATGCTTGAATCCCAAAATATATCTGCATAAAAATAGTTATGTGAATGCAACAATGCACTTGTACCTATATACCTTATTATGATACCATATTGGGGTATTGTTATTAGTGTAATACATTACCACATTGAATTTTTATTTTACTGTTGTCGATAATTATTTTTTTTAAATACAACAAAGCTCACATTAATTTATAATGTTTATTAAACATTTCTATTTTTCAGCATATTTTCTCCATTCACCATTCCGTGCACTTTATCGAGTACATATTTGCTAAATGAATTTCCCTTTCGATTTCCCAAAATTATACCCATACTCGTATGTATGTGTAAATATACAATTCGAATAGACTACTCTACAGCATTTCCGTATAAACATTAAAATTATGCTTCAATACAAAATGTATTTTTCAGTTTTGTGTTTAATTTAATTTTTCCGATTTTTCCGAGTTGAATAATGTTTTCTATTGTTTATGTGTATGTGTGTGCCTATATTTATTTTATTTATTATGTTTATAAACAATAACTAGATGAAAAACTGTATGTACATTGTACATACTAATTGTTGTATCAAGAGCTAAAAATTGTCGATTCGATACGAGAGGTACGGTAAAAAATTATTATCAGTATTATGTTAGTAAGGTATTAAAAAAAATTGTTTTTACTGTAAAACAATAATTTTTCCATAATACACCAGACTGAAAAAATAAAGCATCGAATAAAAACTATTTTCACAAGCCGTTATACATTGTATCAAATTGATATATGATAGATAAATTGAAATAACAAATTCGTGACTATTTTATGTTCTAACTATAATCTCAATCCCGCACTATCGACTCGATAACGTTTCTAAACCTTTAATTGAATAACACATATTTGCAATTTTTCCATGCAGAAGTTTTTAATAAAATTATGCGGGAACAACTAATTACGCCCATTGATTTTGTTTACATACTAACAGAATATTTCTAAGTTGAACCAATTGAACAAAATAATGTTAAAAAATTAGGTCTGTGCGATTCTGCGAACAATACTTTTCCCGCATAATGACCATTATACGTAACGATTTACATTTTAAAAAATTTTCCGTTATTTTAAGCATCCTTAAACGATGTCAGTGGTTTTCTTAAATTTGATGACTCCTTCTCCAATATCACAATTGGCCATGTATGATAATAAGTTCGTTACGCCCAAACCGCCAAATTATAGACTCACAATTAATATTAGGTTATTTAGAACTGAGACGTGTCGATACGTTAAGGTCTTCGACTTTAAAGAATTACCTCCCATGTTATACTGTTGAACATCCTTTAGAATTTATATTTCTCCGCTCAGAGTCCGTAATGCTCAAAATTTCTTGTGTGATAATTTGCTACGTTTGTTCAGATCACAAAATTATGTGAGCGACGTGATTCTGGCTGATATAATTCTTTACTTAGCGATTCAGTCAGGACGCCGCTGTGAATCGCTGTGGACTACTCTAAGAATACAAACAAATAAAACACAAACCATACAAAACCAGAATTAATGTCAATTATCTTTTATAACTTATAATACTACACCATTAGATTTTCTATTGCTCCTGCCACCTCTCTCCTTAAGGGCATCCCTTAGTAGTTTGAGATTTGCTATGTTTGCTAAGAGAATCTATTACTCAGATAATACTTTTAAAGGTTACTTATTAAAGCAATTCACAAATAATATATCGATCAACATGTCGTTGAAATTTCAATCAATAAAATCTCAATAAAATATAAAACGTCACAGAAACAATTTAAAAGCTTACTAGATACATGTTTTTTTAAATATTGACGAATAATATCGTACCACCAGCAAAGTATTTTAGGTAAATTAAAAATTTAAATTCTATATTACACTGTAACCTATTCCGGTCTTAAAGATACATATTGAACAATTGTAGGAATTTGGAAGGTGTAATGGCCTTAGAAAGCTATTCCTTCGAAAATGTTGATGTTAGCTCGGAAAGCAGTTCAACAAATTTTTTTTTTATTTTTTTGTTAAAATGCCCTCACCTTTCAATTGACTTTAAATTTTGTAAACTGGTAGATGATAGATTATCACATATTTCATTAACATTTAAAAAACTCGTCGCTCCCGTTTTTGAGAAAATCTCTTGGGGCTGTTTTCTCTTCCAATGCAACCCCCTCTATTTTAGACTCGAATGGACCCAAAAGTTAACATAAACTGCTTGTTACTAAAAACTATCAAGATTTCTGGGAATGGGAGGCAAAACAAAAATAATAATAATGTATGACTGGAAAGACGGAAAGACGGGCACGACATTTTTTTAATCAATATTTTGAAGTCCTGCACCAGGATTCTCCAGTTTGATGGAAAATATGTCATGTATTTAACTAAAAATTGTAATTGGTCTAGAAACCGAGAAATTTGGATTCCGGTTATATGAGTTGCAATTGAAAACTCATCAAACAAACGTCGAAAAAAACACATAATGTTTTTTATATGAGAAGTCTGTTTCTCTTTATATGACTCTGTAGATAAACTAAAAAGCAAACAAACGTTTAATTTCAAATCTATTTTAAAACCCCCAATTTTTTTTATTCAATAAATTGTTCAAACATTTTCATTTAGGTAACGTAACGTTTAAAATAATGCCTGTTGCTAATTACTTAAGCTTATATTTTGCAAATAATTTTGGAATTGACTGGTCGAAAGAATATTTCGTAATATTTCTCATTCTTATTTATCGTAGAACCGGGATCTGGTTGCAGGTAACCTACTTCGTCGAGAAATGTGAAAATCTGACAACAAAATTGTTTGCGACAACAATACTTACCCAATATTACTTCGTTATAGTGGGAAAAATAAAAAATAATGTTGAAAAATAAATATAAAATAATTGTTTCAAACGGTAGTTCTTCAAGAGTAGCGAGTTTTTGTCTACATTATGAGCAAACTAATATATACTCCTACATATTATTGATTTTTACAGTTACTCGTAGCTCTCGTATTTGACGAGGCAATAAATATTTCCTATAATTTTAATGTAATTGAATGGATGTTACTTTTAATTATGTTTAATAAAATTACAAAGAAAAAAGCAATAAATTACAAGACCTCGTATGATATTAGGCCGAAAAAACAGAATACACGTGCTCTCTCTATGATGACCACTTTTCGTCTGAAGCTTCGTCCTCGATACATCTTCGACGGTTTTTCACACTGCTTTGTGCATTCGTTCTACGCAGTTGTCGTCCTTGTATAAGTTTTGCTGGAAATTTACCACTAGATGGATCAAGTACGTTCGTAAGTACTAAGATACTTAAAAATAGCTTTTTATATATTGCCTTCACCTGCCATCATTTTAGTGAATCATTTTTTTAAGGTTCGGACGAATCGCTCGGCTTGAGCATTCGATGCAGGTGAAACGAAGCTGACATTAAATGCTTAATACTATTCAGTGCACAAAATTTGCGAAACTCTTCTGGCGTAAATTGGATGCCGTTAGTCGTCTTTACTTGAGAAAAATGGAATACCAAAATGGAGTACCATTGACACTTGATCGACTGCTTCTGGGGATTCTAATTCCAGAATAAAAACAGAGTTTATATAAAGAAAATAGCTCAGTGTATTAACTGACTGCGCAATCCCTCAATAAGTAGCAGTTTTTGTATTGTTATCTTATGTTAAAGTACTCAAGTCAAAATTGTATACTTTTCTGAAATAAAATAAATAAATATGACCGCGACCGCGTCTGCGATTTCTCCTTGGCTGATAATGATTTGATGATAGCCTCCCCGATTGATTGATTAGCATACGCTTGCAAAGTGAACTTTTTCCGCATTTATTACCAATACATGTGATGTATTTGTATATAATCACGACGCTCACGGGCTTCTTGGCCTCAGGACAGGATTTACTAGACTTACGTGATCCTATAGCTTCGATTTCAACCACTTCTTTGATTTGCCCACTGTTCAGTATGATCTTCCGATGGTTTTATGTAATTGACAACAACTGAATGGGAAACGGAATCTTGAACTGCTTTAATAACTGCGCAGGACTGTGTAAGGTTTCCTCACATCTAGCTGTTGGATAAATAAACGCAATACATCCGACTGTTGAAATGAACGGTTAACGCGTTAGTTAAATCTTGAAATGTTTTTTTTATTAAATCGTTGCGAAATAGTTTCTGGAGCAGTTTCATTGATTGAGACTTGCATGGAAAACTTCTCAACTTTAAGTTGTTCGTTATGCTTTATATGATCTTTTATCAGGATAGCTGATCCACCTCTAGCTTTGTTCTCTGTATGTAATACATGGTAGCAGTTATATCCTTTTATTTTACATACTGAGGTTTTGGTGAAATGGGTTTCTGATATAAGACATATATCTACATATATTATGCATGTTTAAAAATATATCTAGTCCTGGAATGTGATGCAGTAGCCCATTTGCATTCCAGGCTACAATTCGTAATGTTTTATTCATTTCTTTAGTTTATAATTCGATTTTATATAATTTATATTCTGATACACTCGATCAAAATTTTCTTCTTCTTTTATTGAAACTAGTTTGTGATTTCATTTTTTCTAGCGCGTCTGCAGACTCATTTCCTGCGAAAAAAAGTCTTTTGTTGAGGTTCTCTAGATTTCTCAGTATGTCCTGTAAAACGAGATCCACTTTGAGCTGTTTCTGCTCTGTTTGCTGAACTACTTGTGCATAAGTAACATTTTCATTTACTCGCTCTCTTTGTGTGTTGGGATTAGGAGTCAACCATTTTGGCTTCTTGGTTTTTTTAATAGATTGTACATTTCTTGATATAACTGGTTTGCGTGATTTATCTCTCATTTTTTGTAGTTCTACTGCAACTCCACATCCTCTGTAATTGCCCGGTTGCTGGCCATTACAGTTGATACACTTCGGTGTTGTATTTCGGGAAACTATGCAGTCGTTTCCTGCGTGTTTTCCTGCACATTTGACACATCTTGCTTCTCGATGGCAGTACTTCTGTGTATGATTATAATCTTGACAGTTTTTACATTGAGGTATTAGTCGAGTGACCTTTCTCGGTGTTTCTATTTTAACCCTGAGGTTAAGGATAGCCTTAATATTATAAATACTTTCTATTTTTTCTTGGTTGTCGAAGGTTAGCATAGAAAGTGGGAGACCTCTTCTATTGATTTCAACATTTACCTCCCTGTTATCTCGTCTCTCTTTTCTGATTATGTTGACTGCATCAACTATTTTCAGGTCCTTAATGATTTCATCTTTTGAGCAAGTTGGGTGTAGACCTCTTGCCATTACTTTAATTGATCGATCATTTTTATCCTCGTAGGTGTACCACTGGAGACCATCAGAATTTAATTTGTTAGCTAGAGTTTTAAAGTCTTCAGGCTCTGTTGTATTTATTTTCCAGATATTATTATTGAGCGATATTACTTTGTAGTCATTTCGTACTACTTCTTTCATCAATTTCTAAATACTACCGTGATTTGATATTCCTAGAATATTTATCGAGGGTGGGACATGTTTCTTCTTTTCTGGCTCATGCACTTTTGGTGCAGTAATTGCATTGATAGTTTTAGAGTGAGTTTGAATTGGTTCAACTTCTGGTGATGATTCAGCTTTCCTCTTAATTGGGTTGGATTCTTTTCTTGGTTTCTTATTTGCTCTCCTGGCTCTCTGTAGTATCCAATTTGTTTCTCTTTCAAGCTCCTCTTCATCAGTGTGATATTCGTCTTGTTCGCTGAGTACTTCAAATTGGTTGTTCATTAATGCTGAGTTTCCTGCATTGTTATTTCTATTTACTGTTTCCTTTAGTATAATGTTTTCTTCCTTTAGCACGACAACTTCATTGTTTAGCTGCGCGATTAACTTCTCCATTTACTCAAATTTATTTACTAAATCCGCGTTGTTTATTGTATCTGTTTGTGCACTTTGCGCGACTTCAAAGTTTGATTGAATAATGAATGCTTCATAGGAATGGTGCTCCCTGACGGTGGAGTTGACGGTGGAGTTTACGGTGGTGTTCTATGAAGTGCCGTACTTCTTCCACCAAAGGGGCCATTTATGTCTTGTTGCGTGCTTCCAGTGTTACTAGGAAAATGGTCAGCCTGGTTGCCTACCGACAATTTCCTTTGCAATGTCGTGTTGCTCCCTCCATAATCCGCAGAGCAGCCCGGTAAACCGGGACCAGGAGTACGTTATTGTTTACACCAGGTGACCCACCAGGAGTACGTTATTGTTTACACCCGACATTTCATCTTTTTGTTGACTATCTGCTATACTGTTTCCCTACTACGTAGGGATTGGATACCACAACCGTTCGATCTACAGCACATTGCCCAGGATGGCCACGAGGAGGCTGTCAACAAGCACTCCCAGAATTTAGAGAATTTAAATAATTAGAATATAAGGAATTTAAAGAATCAAATGAATTTAAATAATTTAAAGCGAAATTAGAGAATTTAGAATAATTAAACAATTTATAAATTAACTTAATAAATTTGAATGAAATTCTACCGGACTTAATCATTAAATTTATTAATGAATTTGAAGAAATTTTAAATATTTAAAGAATCTTTAGAATTTTTAAAATTTGAAGAATTTAAAAAATTTAAAGAGAAGAATTCAAAAATAATAAATAATTTAAAATGTTTGAAACTTTTAATAATTGTTAAATTAAAAAGACCAAAATTTCGAAAAAATTTAAAGATTAAAGTTTAAAAAATTTAAAAATTAAAAGAATTTAAAGGAATAAAATAATTTGAAGAATTCATGATTTTATAGATTTAGATAACTTGAACATTTACTGAATTAAAAAAATGTTGAACACAATTTTCAGAATTAAAAAAATCAAATATAAGCATTTGAATAATTTTAAGAATTCAGATAATTTAAAAAATTAAAAGAATTTTCAGACAAAAATTTAAAAATTTATATAAATGAAACAATTTAATAAATTACATAAATTTAAAGGAACTCATCAAATTTAAAGGAATTAAGATTGTTTTAAAATTTAGAGAAATGAAAAAAAAAAAATTAAATTTGAAATGATTTAGAAAATTTAAACAGTTTAATAACTTATAAATTTCAAAGAATTTTAAGATTTAGTATTTAGAGAATTTAGAAAACTTAGAGAGGAGTTTAAAAATTTAAAGAATTAATTAATTTAGAAATGCAAAATAAATTTAAATGATTTTAAATATTTATAAAAATGAAAAAAATCTAAACAATCCAAAAAATTCGAAGAACTTATAATGTTTAAAAATAATTTATAGTATTCCAAGAAGCATAAGGATTTCAAAAATAAAAGAATTTAAAGGATTTAATGAAGGTTAAAATTTAAATAATTAAAGAATCTAAAAAATTTTAAATAGTTTAAAAATAAAAATTGGAGTAGGTGTATATAGAACTAAGGGTTTTAAAATATTAAAGAATTTAATGAATTTTGAATATTTAAAGAGTTTAAAGCGAATTATTTGAAAAACTTAAGTTTATTTAAATTCTGTAAATTAGAAGAATTTTGAAATTTTAAAGATTGCTTAAATGCTGTAAATTCTTTAAATCATTTAAATTTAATAAATTCTTCTCTTTAAATTTTTTTTTGGGAGAAAATGGGACAAAAATGTAAAGGCAAGAATCTCGAATTTAAAAGATTTAGAATTCAACGAAAGAATTTAAAGAATTTCAAAAAATGAAAGAAAATTTTCTTAAAGAGAAAAATCTAAAAAAATGACGGCGTTTCGAGTTTTGTCTTTGTACAATATTATAAAAGTTTTGCTTTTTAAATTTATATATGTATTTGTAATATGAAGATATTTGATGTTCACTACAATTTGATCTATTTATTTATAACTATGTAGTAATAATCAGGTTACTGATTTACCGGCTTACCGCGTAAAATAAATTACTGAATTATGTCATTTTTATAAAAATGTACCGACATTTTCTGTAAATAAAAACACTGATGCCATTTATTAATTACCTACTGGTTTACTCCATTTTCCTTAGGTTGAGAGATCATTTTTGAATATGTAGAAAACCGTGAAAACTATTTGGCGACCATTTTTAGGCTGCAAAATAATAGTGTGAGCTGGTGGCCGATTAGAACGGCTAACAGAGATACATATTTTGGTCGCAAATATTTAGAATTGCATAATGATTTCATTTTGAAATTGCTAGGAATGCTTGTTCTTTCACCAATTTTACTTTTAGGCTGATATTCTACAGGGCCGAAGGTGTTGCAAATGAGAAACATTAAAATTATAATTTCATCAAAATAGAGGTAATTTATTTTAAAAGAAGTGAGATGAGTAACTTAATGAGTTTGGGTGCCCGTAAGACAGCAGGGGCTGAAGCAACCGCCCCTACCGCCTGTGCAGTAATCCCCCACTGACTGGCATCCTTCAAAAATAGAAACTGGGGTTACCATTGTATTCGATATTAATAGTGTCCCCATTTTATTCGATGTAAAACTTGCGTCGAAATCGCTTTTTCGATCTAATTAGTAATTAAACTCTATTCGATACCTTCGTCAAATGTGCTGCATCTAAATTCATAAGCAAATTTGTTTAATATCACCGTTTTATTTCCCTTATCTGACTTTGTTACGTAAATATTATAGCTTTACCAGACTGCGGTTTAATAAATCCGATTTAGCTAAACTGGGTCAGGTACTATAAGAAATAAAACGCGATTAGCAAAAAGGGTTGACACACTACGGGTAAACTCAAAAATTCACTAAATCCGATTTATTAAATCACAGTCTTTCAATGTTATTAGGATAGTTTTTTAAAAATTTGTAAGTGACTTTTTGGGCTTTAACGAGGATTTTATCTCTTTTGGACATTATAGTTTTTCTTTTAAAGTGGTTTCACATCGTTTGTAATTTTTGATCAGTTTTCATTCATGACATTGTTGTCAAATTTAAACGATAATATATTTTCAATATCTAAAAGTATATCAATTATTGGAACTTTTTTATGTTCAACTGGAACATAGTCAGTTTTGTAGATAACTTGCTTAGATATTCCTGAACTGAACCATCGTGTTTGATACCTGAATATGATGAAAAGATTTTTGTAAATTAATTTAACTACTACCGGTTTTGCTGATGAAATTGACCTTTCCAAACAAATCGCGATGTATTTATCAGATTTCAACAATAAGTTAACTGTTGTTGAAAGTAAACTTAGCCTCTTGGATTTTCAATTATCAGCTGACATTGCTTCTATTAGGAAAGAATATGAACTTATCGTTAGTGGAACTCTAGACCGGATGCTGAAAACCTACATAAAATATTTACTGACCTGTTAACGAATTTTTGTTACGTACAGCATAAGAATCACGTTAGTGACCATAAGCTGTTGTTATTACCGGAGGTCGAAATTTTTCGATTAAAAGCCACAAACAATGGCACTGCTGTTATTTTACTCAGGTTTGAATCCACTTTTAAAAAAAATTGTACTTTCAGAGATACCTTAAAGTTAGCAAAACCCTGAAATTGCGTAACATTTCTGGTTTTGAGGGTAACGGCCGTATTTTCATTGAACACAATTTACCTGTAGGTTATTATACGGTACATAAGCTAGCTATGGTAGTATAACAAAATATTAATGGTCGAGTAGCAGTTAAAATCAGGGATGATCAACAATATGCATTTTTCTCCTCGGCAGCTAGTTTAGAAGCAGCGGTTTCCTCGTAAAGCTCAAGTATGTACATATATTCTAATAATTTTATGTTTTCTTTGTCGGGAAAACATAATTAGACTTACATATTAAATTCTACGAACGAATATACTAAATTAACATTTTTTGAAAATCGATGCAATTATCAAATGAGGCAATAAAGCATATCTTGGTTGGATTAGGGTTAAAAAATAACATTCCACACAACCAAAATCCCTCTGCTGATAAGTTGATGCGTAACTACTTCTCAACTACACCACCATTTGATCATCAGTAGTTGCGAGTAGGTACAAGTACTTGTGAGTAGTTTGCTAACGCCAATGGAACGTTGCAATTTAATTCGATTTTTTTTAAGCTATTTCTGCTTTATTTAATTGATTTCCTATGACAGAATGGCGATTGATATGAGAAATATAGTTTTGAAATAGTGCTTCAAATAGTGTATATGTGCGGTGGCTTTAATTTTGCACATTTGAACCCTGGTAGTCTAGTTTCTAATTTTGCAGAATTTACCTGTATTGTTAAAGATGTGCCTTTGCGTTTAATTGGTATTTCCGAGACGTGGCTATAACATCATTCGGAAGGATAGAATTGATAACCTCAATAGACGTGGCGGAGAAGTCGCTCTTTAAATTAAAAAAAACTCGAGATACAAATTAATCAAAAAAAAGTACTGTTGACTCTTCGTTTGATTTCATCTTCATTGAAATATGTAGTACCCTAAATGAAAAAGTTTTAGTTGGTGTTGTTTATCATCCGTCGTGTAGTAATTAAATTTGTAAGTAAACTGAGGAAGTTTTTGACAGACTCAGCCGGCAAATATAGCTATATTCTTATTCTAGGTTGTCCGTTTAAACTTGTGCATCTTCTAGGACTATATCTTGAAATAATTTCACAAACATATCGCACCGTGCGAATTATCAAATGGGCTCCATGAGTAGGTTTCATTAAATTTTGGAAGGATCCAAATTTTACTTTTTTTATTTCGGTTTTACTTTCAGAACACCTAATACAAGGTATTCCCAATTTTTCTTACAAAACTGGCCGCCCACTATTTACTTACTTTCTATACCAATAATATGCTTTTCACTTTTGTGTACCTTGTTAAGTATTTAAAAATACCTACATAAAAAATAAAATCTCATATATTAACTTGTTCAAGTCAAAATAATTTCCAGACAAAACCAAATTCAAATTTAAGCCATGCAGTCTCGTTCAAATATTTAAACAAAAATACACAAAAAAAAGTCGTTAGTATAAATAAGTCAACAATTCTAATACTACGGCTTAGCATATCAAAATATTTAACTTACTTAAATGAAAAATGGTCTTTATTCCCACACCTACATACGTTTAAGTCAACAAATTTATAAATAATTTATTTTTAACTGCAAACAGGCGCGTCTAGTAAATTGCTGAAAAATGTAAATATCGAAATTCTTTATACACCGACATAATATCAAACCCAGTATACTTCACTGTAATATAGGCATATTAAAATTGGCCGTATTGCTAACGACTGGCATTTTAAAATTGAATTGTATTGTATATAAAACATGAAAGTACTTGTTATGAATTAATTTTTTGGATTTGCGTGCGCGATTAAACTCTTACAAAAGGATTAAAGGAATATATGTATTTCGGTAGATGGATTTCAAACAAATTGAATATTTTTATAGACTACAATTTTATAATTGTTAATGAAATAAACGTGACAGCTGATTTTATACTATTGTGTACATATTGTTGTTTCAATATTATATTTTTGGTTTGTGGCCAAGATTGTTGTAAAATATAAACATAAAAATAATCGTAAACCAATATTTTGTCGCGGATTTATTTTAAGCCAACACGTGTGAATCCATCATAGATAGTTTGTTTGTTCTTTTTTTTTATATATATATAAACGTCGTATGAAACATCCAATTATAATTTATAATTCGCTAATACTCGTTTAATTAAACTAAAAGGGTAACCAACGTATTTTTATTATTCCGATATACGAGTACATCAAACGGAGTTAAGTCACTGGGGAATAATATGGGACATGGTATATTGATCTCTTTATTATAAAATACTTACCAAACTGTTTGATCTGTAAAATGGAAATCACCCCTCTTATATATTTTATTAATCCTACACTAGTTAGGTACATAATACCTCACATTACATTAATAAATCATCTTATAGATATCAACATTATTATAACTCAACCTGGTTGGGTACACATACCAAAACGTATTAGAATAATTCATTTTCCACATAACTTAAGGGATTTTTAAAATGGTTTTTTCCATATTAAAATTTATTCCATCTAAAATTTTTGAGTCTTTCTCATCAGTAACATCATAATCATCATCATCATCATTTTATAAATCGTCAATAACAATTTATTATAATTGAATCACATAATGATGATGATAGAATTTTTATTATACAAAAACTGAATATGACAGGTTATTTGTGGATATACATACGGCATATACGACGAAATTTTGTCGATGTTTCTACTCATCCAAAAATTTCAATAAAAAAAATAAAAAAATTTATTTTTCATCTTCTGATTGTCATTTGAATTTCTTAAAAATTATTCTTAAATATTAGGGGACCATATTTATATAGGACTAGTACAATTATTGAAATTCTACACCGTAAACATGTATGTATACGGCACAACAATATTATAAATAAATTCAGAGCAAGGGAATCAGAAACCTGTTACAGTTGGAAAAATACACAAATTAAAAGTTTTTCGTACGTTGTTAAACATTTTCCAGATCAGTAATCGGAAAATCAATGTGTTATCTCACAGGATTATTTCAATTAATTGGATTAAACATGGCAAAATATAGTATAAATCGAAGGATACAGAATTACGAGAAATTATTATGTGTTGGTGTTGCGTGTCTAAATTGATGAAGGGATAAAATAACATCTTAACACACATCTCTTATTATGTTTCCGTCGAATAAAAATGTACGCAATCAATCAATTTTATTTCCAATGCAATTAATGAACTAATAACAAAAAAAAAAAAGATCAGCATGTCGTCGAAATAATATGTCCTATACATACATATAGAGAATTGGGATACAACAAATTAGGGATACATTTGTCACAATATCAATATGTTTTCTTAATTTATATAAATTACATCTCCAGATGACGGATGTATGTTGTTATAACAGCTTATAATGGATCATCCAAAGGAAATTGATAAATATTTAGACTCTACTGTAATTACATTACACAAGATACTAACAATTTGTTTAAAAACCCGTGCAATTTATTTAGTAAATGGCTAATGTCCGATTTCACAACAAAAAAGCTAATCTCCAGTTAAATAATATTTCCTCTCTTTCTTCTTTTACGAAATTGTGATCTGTTGAGGGAAATAAATATTTAACCTCTCAGCATGTACATATTTAATTTGAATTATGAAGCAAATTGCAATTTCATTAAAAAAGAAAGAAAGGAAATATTATTTAACTGGAGATTTGCTCCTTATTGCTGTGAAATCGGGCCTTAGTCAACCAACATAGGAAGTGCTATTTTTATCTAAAAACTTAAACTCAAAACTATTGAAATATTACCTAGGGAGGTGTTAAATCGCATCGGATCATCTTGTAAAATTCATGTTAAAGTGTCATGATTACCCTCTAAAAATCAGTACGTATGTGTCATTTCGCTGAAGTGTAAACAACATATTTTGTTTGTGCTCTAAGCATGTCAACCGCTGTGCATACGTGGAGAATATTCTGACTTTTCAAAAATTTACTAAATTCTTTGGATCTCAAACTAGTTCCACGGGCCATTACGATTCCCTTAGGTGCACTAAGCTGATTAAAATAATTTTGTAATTTGTTTATCACTTCTGGGGAATTGGTTGTTTCCGTTTAGATTAGGAAAATGGCCCGAGGTGATCTACGTGTATCATACGGAACAGCTCCTGCTGATTTGTTTCATATAAATTAAGAAATCCTTCCTTTTTACCACTCTTTGGTTCGTACACTAGACAACTAAGGCAAGACTTAATAAACTCGTTGCATCTCTCGATCATATATGTGAAAAATAATTGAGCGTTTGTGAGACCTATTTCGTGGTACTTTCGTATAATCTCATTTTTAATCTTTCCAGGGATAAAAAAGAGTAATTTGTTTTCGTTAGATTTTCGGTATACAAGATCATCTGTCAGAGCAAAAAGTGATGAATCACCGTTCCTATGCAAATCGTCGCGAAATTCGGTAATATTTTTATCGTCCAATTGATAGATTACCAATCGCTGTGCTAGGGAACATTCGCTCAAAATCAGCACGTTAGATACACGATTCAAAGCATCTACGTGACGCATTTGATGATTTGATCGTTGTACAATTTCGTACTCATGATTCTCAAGAAATATGGCCCAGCGCATTATTCGCACATTTGAACTTCTTTTATCAAGTGTTAGTTTGACTGCGTCACAGTCAGTGACAATTTTGAATTTCACACCATGAAACGTGATAACGTTTAACTGCATAGATTATATCAAGATTATCAAGCTCATAGGAATGATACATCGATTCGACGTCTTATGTTCTCTTGTTAAAATACGATATTGGATGTAAATGATTGTCGGCTTGTGTTTGAAATAGAATAGCAGCAAATCTTACCTGGCTCGCATTCGTATGCAATTCGGTATAGGACTTTGGATTATAACTACAAAAAGTACAGCCGTTAGCCAATTTGTTCTTAAGAGAAGAGATCTGTCAATGGTTTTGCTGTAGTTGAAAAGTTCGGAACAAATCGTCTATAAAAGCTCATAAGGTCTATAAAGCGTCGTAGTTCGTGAATGTTTTGAGGTATTGGATATTCTGTTATTGCTGTTACGTGACGTTTGCTGGGGCGTATTAAATGAAACATCGTATCCCAGACACTTGACTTTATTTTTCAAAAATGTACACTTTGAGCGTTGAATTTCCAAACAGTTATTATGGATTAAATCTAGTACCTCTCCTAAAGTTTTAAAGTGTCGTTCAACGCTATCCGTGGCTATCAATATATCGTCTATATAGACCATTACTTCTCCGCTTAAAGTCAGATCATGAAATATTGTCGTCACAAATCTTTCAAAAACCGCGGGAGCGTTACACAACCCGAATGAGGTTCGGGTATATTCGAATTGCCTTTCAAGCGGTACAAAAGATGTATATCTGATTGAATTCTCATTTACGGGTGGGTGTATGATGAAACCCATTTTTTAAATCAATCAAAGAGAACACGCGTTTGCCTTGCAACTTATCGATACAGTCGTCTATTAATGGGAGAAGAAATCTATCTATAATAGTATCATAATTTTATTTAGTACTCTATAATCAACACATAATCGTGGTGAGCCATTTTTCTTGCTAACCAACACAATCCGACAAGTATAATCGCTATTGCTTGGTCGTATTATGTTTCCTTGCAACAAATCGTTAACTGTTTTATTAAATATATCTCGGTCCCGCACAGAAAGTCTTTGAACACGTAAATTGGCTTAGTCGAGGTCAGGGCTTAGGCTTAGTCGGTTCATTCTTTATAGGACGCTCGAAGAATTCGTTCATAAATCCGTTAGATTTACTCTCAATTTCAAAATTTTTACCGATATCATCAAGGGTTGAACCCTCGTCAAAAGTTCTTCGATTCGACTCGGCTTCGTAATTCACACTTAAAATTTCGTTAAATAATAAAACAATACCTGAAATTCCATCTCCGACAGTGCCCGTTTCAATTTTAAATTTAACCAATGGATCACGCATGAATGTTCTTCCAATTATGCAATCAAGATGAATTGTATCGTCAGGTATAACTAACAATGAAATATTAAACAAATTATGGTTTATCTTAATTTTACAAATTAACTTTCCTAAAATCTTAATCGGTGAATTGTTGACGCCTTTATATTGAATTCCCATATAGACTTCCAGTTTTGGCTAAACCATGTTTGGCTAAAATAAAATTCGCAGGGCTCCCTGTATCAAGTACCGTTGTCAGATATCGCAAGACTGACGACAGAACGTGTATAAGCCGACACTGGTGCTCCTCTTGGATGGACTTTGTTGCATGTAGTACATTGTTCTCGTCTCGCTGGAAGTGGACAATTTGTAGAGAAATGTCCTGTCTCCATATATTTGCAATTGTAACACGTTAATTTGCGGTTGGTTTTTTGGCTTGTATTTGAGTTTGACATTGACGTCACGATATTATTTGCTCGTATATTTGAGTTCGTACCGATTGGTTTCGTGCTTTCGTGCCATACAATTTTTTCGCGAAGCGTAGAAAAATGAAAAATTGATGGTCGTTTATTCCATTTATTATATATCGAAACATCGCTGCATCAATAACTTTGGCATGGTTATCTATTCCAATCAATTCGTAAATTTCAACTTGTCTTGTGGACGAAGATTGTTCTTTAACCGTTTGTGAACATCTACTTCTGTAATTGTTGTTTGAAACTCATTTAGAAATAATTGCGAAAATTCTTCTAGTATACGTATTTTTGTTCTCGTTGCTTTATCGTTAGCTAGTTTTGATGATATCGACAATAACAAACTTCTCTCATTAATTTGATATACATAATATATGTATAACGTAATAATTCCAATTTTGTTGTTCGTTTCCAGTTGGTACTTGAATATAAGTAGGCGCTGATGATGTTTGATGAAACTGTTGCTATGATTGCACCGGATTGAATTGTGTTTTTAACATTTGCGTCGGCCGATAAAAATTCGTTGGATGGGGCGTTGATGCATATTGGGCGTCCAGTGTTTGTGTCGGTGGTGTGTATTGATGGTCGTTTTGATATTCGCTGCAGTTGTCGGCTTAAGGTTGTTAATTGTGAGCGATCGATTTATCACTGTTTTATCACCCCGCTTGCTATCGTTTGATTCGTTTTTTATAACTTCGGATTACTTTTTTTTGTAAACGATAGATGGGGCGTTGATGCATATTGGGCGTCCAGTGTTTGTGTCGGTGGTGTGTATTGATGGTCGTTATGATTATTCGCTGCAGTTGTCGGCTTAAGGTTGTTAATTGTGAGCGATCGATTTATCACTGTTTTATCACTCCGCTTGCTATCGTTTGATTCGTTTTCTAGACATGTAACTTCGGATTACTTTTTTTTGTAAACGATAGATTAACGTTACTCTTTAATTCCTTACGAAGCCGATTCACATTCATACCACTAAAGCTCATTTAAGCTCATTTAAGGTAATGTATAGTTGAATTGGTTCATTTTTTGTTTACTAATATTAGAGATTCCCGCAGCTTAAGAGAATTTTTCTACTATGAAATGTGTGTTCTAATTGGATCGCCATTGTTAATCGGTAAACCATAAAAATTATATGTATTTTGTTTTCGATTCTTTTTCGAGCCTTCGAGAAGAACAGATTGTGAAAATTAATTGTGATAGTGGTGAAATATAAATTAATTAATTTAGTAAATTAAAATTGATATAAATACAAGTTTATATTTATCTAAAGTGATTTTGTGAACCAAATCTGAGTAAGTAGGGCGATCATTTAAGTAAATATTGCAATCCAAAATACTAAATAGTACGGTAAACTCACAATCTATAGTGGTTGATCAAATACAGATTACAGTGGTGATGATTAGAGGAAAGAAATCAAAAATCAAAACAACCCATCTAAAAACTTTTTTTTGGACTTTTGGCAGCTTTCTTCGATTTAACCGCACTGTGTATGATTGGGAAATTTATAGTGTCCTAAGAAAAGTAAGATTACAACCTGTTGAAACCTTGTAAAAGCCTACACGAGACGGCATTCTAAATTAAATAGCATGTGTGGATGTTATACAAAATGAAGTTTAAAATGTTCACCAACTTTTAAAAAGTCTTAAGGCGCCAGTTGTAATAATGCCGTTAGTGAAGACACAGTAGTTAAGGCAAATCTATAAGGTATTTTTAATGACGGCAAGCGTGAAGGTTCTAGAATTCTAGACTGCAAAAATATACTCATTATTGTACGAACACTATTAGATTCATGATCACACTTCAGTTTCATAACAGAAAAACTGGCTAACAGGCTTGGGCTTCCATCTCAACATACGGTAGATAGATACAGTTGGGTGAATCGTAACCAGACCTGCAAAACACGATCTTGGGATGGGTTGTTTCTGGCAGTAAAAGTTCGAAATCAAATGCTAGAAGATTTTGTAATATTATTACCACAAATCAAGACGAGAAGATGAAGTTAAATAATATTGTGCAGCAGTTTTGGAATCTGGAACAAATACATAGCTGCAAGTTTCACAAACGAAGAACAGATTTGTGAAACTCATTTTCTTGAAAATGTTTCTAGAGCCGACTCAGGTCGGTTTATCGTGGCTTTGCCCTTTCTTTACTCTCCGAAACTCTTAGGTAACTCCAGGCAAGGTGCGTTAATTCGATTTCTCAATTTAGAAATGCGACTGTCTGGAAATTCCGAATTGAAGTCACAATATGCTAATATAGTCAGTTCATTGAAGATTAACGAAATTTAAACCACATGAGGTTGGAATCCGAAACAAATATCCCTGACTCTCATTATTTTCTCACACATCATTATGTTCTGAAACCATCCAGCTCAAATTTCCGCGTCATTTTTGACGCTTCAGCAAAAACTGATTCCAGCAGGTCATTAAACGAATTACTTATGGTTGGACCAGTCGTTCAATCTGATTTGGTTTCCATCTTATTAAGATTTAGACGCTGTAAAATTGCATTCAGCGCTGACATCAGTAAAATGTACAGACAAATAAATATTTGTGAAAACAATTCTCATTTTCAATACATCTTCTGGAGAGATAATCTCGAAGGCGAGCTACAAATTTACCGTTTGACTACGATCACTTATGGTACAGCGTCAGCTTCATATTTAGCCAGGCGTTGTTTATTACAACTTTGTAACGAAGAAGCAAGGTCGCATTCGCATCCACTTGCAAGCAAAGTATTGCAAAGCGATATGTATGTTGATGATCTGCTAACCGGTAGCAATTCAGTCGATGAAGTACTGTATCTTCAAAGAGAGGTAGTCTCGCTTCTTGCTACGGCTGAAATGAATTTAAAAAAGTGGTGTTCAAACTCAGTAGAATTTTTATGACATATTCCAGATGCTGATAAAGAAAATTTTCATGTTCCTAACAACGAAAATGTTATCAAAACTCTAGGCATGTTTTGGCAACCCGAAAAAAGATTATTTTTGATACATGGTCAAGATATTACCAAATCCAAAAAGAACAACCAAGTGTCTAGTTCTCTTTGAAACAGCTGGTATTTTCGATCCTTTTAGATTGGCTAGTCCCGTAATTTTAGTTGCAACTATTTTTATTCAGCAACTCTGGAAATTAAAACAGAGCTGCGATATATATACGATGTAACAACCACAATATCTAACTATGTACCTTGCTTTATACAAAATCACGCGTTGCTCCGTTGAATAAAGTTACACTGGCTAGCGCTCTGTGCTGCGCTCTTTACTGCACAATTGATGTCGAAAGTGCGGTCGCAACTGAACGTCAAAGTGAATAAAATGTTTTATTGGACCGATTCTTTGTTCGTTTGGCATTGGATAAAATCTTCAAGCTCAAATTTAAAGGCTTTTGTGGCCAACAGAATAGCAGAAAGCCATCGGTTATCTAATATCAAAGAATGGAATCACAATACCAGTGAAAACAATGCAGCCGATGTTGTGTCACGAGGACTGATGCCTGCACAGTTTATAAATTGCAGTTTTTGTTTAAATTGACCTGATTATCTTCGTCAGCCTGTATGCAAATGGCTAAGATCGTTACTTGATCCATGTCCAGTTTTACCAGAACAACGAAAGGTTGCTTGGCATGGCACAACTGGAAAGAAAGACGTTCTACTAAAACAAGAATACATTCAACAATCAACAATTTAAATCTTTGCAACGAAGTATGGCTTATGTTTGTCGATTCGCGAGCAATTGCCGGAAACTAACGGAAGAAAGAAGGTTTGGGGAACATGGAGTTGAAGAGCTTTTTTCTAAGGCCACAATCTGTAAAAAGCATCCAATATCAATATTTCCAATAAGACTTGATATCTTTGTTAAGCCAGCAAAACTTTCCAAGGAACAGTCATTAAAAAATATTAAATTCGTTCATTGACAAAGATGGTTTATTGCGAGCTGGAGGTCTTTTGACAAATTCAGAGCTGCCATACTCATCAAAATTTCCACTAATATTGCTTATTATAAGGTTACACTAAAAACTTTTAATCATTATCATTACTCCTATTGATATCCAGGTCCACAAGCACTCTTAACAATGATCAAGGAGAAATATTGGGCAATAGGCGGAAGAAAAATTGCAAGAAAGGTTGTTAATCGCTGCATACGATGCTTCCACTCGAGACCATCCAACTTGTTACAATTTATGGGAACATACCAGAACAAAGAGTTTCCCCAGAAACCTCCATTTGCTATTGTGGGGATCGATCTGTGTGGGCCATTTTCTGTGCAGTTCAAAGGCCGATTTAAAGCACCAGTCAAAAAGTATACATCGTGGTATTTCTATGTTTTGTAGTAAAGGCAATTCTGTTAGAATTCGTATCCGACTTGAGTACAAACTCTTTCATCGGCTTATTAAAAGGCTTCATCGCTACAAGAGGAAGATGCACCATTATATTTACCGACAATGCAACGAATTTTATTGGCGCAAACAAAGAATTGCGCAAGATCTTCGATCAATTCAACATACAGCAAATAAATCGATGCTGTGTAGATGAAGATATCACGTGGAAATTCGCACCGCTTAGATCATCTCATTTTGGAGGTTTATACGAAGCAGTTGTCAAAACTATAAAACATCATATTAGGAGGATATTCGACAATGCCGCATTCTTACATGAAGAATTCTTAACCGCCATCAATCAAATTGGAACTGTCATCAATTTCAGACCGCTTACAGCGTTATCAATAAATCCAGATGATCTAATTGTTATCACACCTGGTAATTTTCTGATTGGACAACAAATGATGGTTCTTCCAGGAAATAACAACATTAACGAAAATATTCCAACCACCAAGGAATGGCAAATTGTGCAACAGTTATTTCAACATTTCTGGAAACGTTGGTCTGCTGAATACTTGACTGAGTTACAACAGCGTCGATGTTGGGACAAAAAATCAAAAAAATTAGAGATCGGTCGGTCAATTGATTCTGTTAAAAGAAGTTGATTGACCACTACTTAAATAGAAATTAGGAAGCGAGCTGCTGTTAATGTGTGTCCACTTCCTGAACCACTTTTTGAAACCTAGCCGATTAAGAATCTAGCCTTTGAAACCTGGCCAATAAAGACAAAATTTATGAACAATAAAATTGTACAAAATTTTAATTGTTAATCAATAAAGCAAATTTAATTCAAGTGGCTTTAAATTTTAACCTCGCGATTAAAGGCTAAAATATTCTTAAAAACGCTTAATGTCCGATTTAGACTTACCAACATTGTTTTCCAACAATTTTTTTTGTTGCCACTTAAGCCGCGTACACATTGAGCGAACGAACAGCGAACAGCGAATCAACACCAAACAGCGAATGTTTGTTGTTCGTTCATTGACGATTTGGAGTGTCGTACACATCAAACGAACGGAAAGCGAATTTGCCGTATCTGTCATGTTCGCTGTTCGATTGCAAAATTAATTGGTATTTTGCGTTGAAAAATTAAAAATGTCGAGTGAACAGAAAATTGCAGCTGCTTATTGTGTTATTATTACCGGGTTAGCTTAGCCAATAAGAAACAGAAAAGAAAACGACGTTGATGGATGACTTCTATATATGAAAGCCGTAAAAAATATAGGGGAACCGATTTACTACAGGATTTGGACAAACAAGATTTAGGTCAATTTCAAAATTTCTGTAGGATGTCGACAACTGACTTAGAGCGGCTACTTAATAAAGTCGGTCCTAGAATTTGTAAGAAAAGTACAAATTTTAGAGAACCCGTGCCGGTTAAAGAAAGATTGGCTATTACCCTCCGTTTTTTAGCTACAAGCGATTCTTACGCCAGCACATTAGGCTATTGAATTTTACAAATCGTTCTTGACTTTTGCCTCACTCTGTACAAGAAAAAACTTATTTGTGTTCGTCGTTCGTTGTATTGCTTTTGCTTTTTTATCGTCCATACTGAACATCAATTTCCTTTGATGTTCCGCTCTTGGAACGAACGCAAGCGAATGCGAATCAAACATTCGGTTCGCAGTTACGTCATAGTACACATTAAGCGAATTTGCGTTCGGTGTTCGCTGTTCGATTGAAATTCAGTGTTCGTTCGCTCAATGTGTACGCGGCTTTAGAGCTACACGCAACATAAAAAAAGGTACATGCGATAAAAAGAGGAAAGTATAAAACAACAATGGCGGTCGTGCCATAATTTTTTGGCGGTATAAAATCGACAAGATAGTTTATTTATCAAAATTATGGCTTTTTCGGGTAAAATGAAAAAATTTCGAACGTAAATTTTATTTTATTATTAAAATTTTAGTAAAAAATAATAAAGCGCTATACAAATTTCACAAATCGCCATTTTTATTGTGTTTGTTGCTATAAAATATCAAAAATATATTCGGGTCAAGTATATTTTATAGTCAAATTTATTTTTATAGTAACAAATGATAAAGTAGTTTATAGTAACAATTGGAAAAAAACCGAACAAAATTTTTGTTGGTTTATATTTATGTTCTTGTCTTACAAATGAAAATCATAATGTACTAATATGTATCTTCATTTTTTGTTGGGAAAAAAATGTTGGTACGTCTAAATCGGACATAAATCGGACATAAGGATAAAAGAACCATTTTCTGCTTACTTGATTTACAACACAAATTGAAACTACATAATTTGAAATTTCGTCGATTTAAGCTTTTTTTTAAAGCTTAATAATTTGCAGGTTTTTATCAAAATTAGAAAAGTTTTGTATGCAACAACACGTTAGGAAATACCACTTCCGTGTAACTGTAGCACGGAAATAAATATCTATGGTAAAAAACCGATCTCGTCAATCTACCATTATTAAAAAAAAATTTGTATCATCACTCGATAAAAATATGGTGTCGAAATATTATTTTTCCTTTTAAGAAATCTGGCCACCTAAGTTCTATTTACAATAGGTGATTAGGCTTCTGTAAGCATTTCTAATTCAAGTTTATTCATAAAAAGATGCTTCAAACATCAAAAAGCAATTTACATTTCATTAATATGTTATTTCAGTTACTCGGAAAATTTATCAAAGAAAATCGTTAAGAATAACTTTGCGAATTTACGATCAAAGAAAATTAATGTTTTAGTACATCAAGGACCATCCAAAAATACCCATCCGATTCTTAGAATAGTCTATAAAAGTCAAATGAATTGCCTTGAGTAATTCATACAAAAGCAACATAGAATTAAAAATTTGTTTGTTGAAATTTTATTTTACAATATCAAAATTAAAATTTGAAATTTTTTCTTTTATTTACAGGTCCACCGGGCCCACCTGGAAAACGGGGTAAAAAGGGCAAGAAAGGTGATGCAGGCGATGCTGGTCCTGCGGTATGTATATCGTAATTTTGTACATAAACTTCCTCCTATTTCCGAGCTCTTCGCTAATTAATTTTATTTAATTATTTTAATTATTATAATTTTTTTAATTAGTTTTCCTTTTTTCATCATGTTTGTGTTATTTCTTATTTTCAATATTTATTTATCGTATCAAGATTATGTGTTTCTTTTTTTCTTTGTTTAATTACAGGGTCCTGCTGGTCCGCCGGGAAAAAATGGCTTTCCGGTATTTAATAATTTTTATTTTATTTTTATATTTTGTTTTTCATAATAATTTTCATTATTAATGCGTTTATGTTTATTTGGGGGTTTTCTTTTGCACCTTATTTTAACAAAAAGCCATTAATTTTCATTAATAAATTTCCACCAATATAAAATTTGTATTAATATTTGTTTAACACTTTATACATTTTTTTTATTATATGTATGTATCACTTTTATTTTTAATTTTTTTTTGTTTACTCGTCGTATCATCATTTACCATATTTAAAAATTGTTTAATTGAAATTTATGGTGAGGTACAAATTAATTAGAAGCCGCCCACAATAAATTTACAATTTCGATATATTTTGCATAAAAAACAAAAACATTTTGTTTTATAATAATTTATTTCATTATCAATTTTTTGTTGTTAAAAAATGTTCATGTATATAAATAAAACAGATTTTATGTTTTAACAAATGTATATAGCAAATGTGTATTAACAATGCGCGGTTTTGTACAAAAATAAAAAAAAAAACATTTTGTGTTTTCAATAAAACTATCAAAATTAACCGACATAACCAGAATTTAATTTTTATTTGTTTTTTTTTTGTAATAAACTATAAACATAACCATAAAAACCAAAATAAATGAACAAAAACAAAAATTAATTTAATTTGTTGAAATACTATAAATTGAGTGAAGGTTAGTTTGGTATTTTTATTGTGTATGTGTATTGTGTGTGTATGTTTATTTGTGATTTGTTGGAATTTATTTACAGCCACTATAACTTTTGGCAAAAGCAGGAAATGCGGATAAAATTTATAGTTGTATACCTTTTGAAGATAAATTAGTAGTTTTACTGTACGTCTACATTTTATAGCAGTTTGTCGTAATGCAGAGTTTTGTTTTATAAATGAAGGTTGTAAATTAACAATTTTAAAATTGCTCATTCATTTACTTTACGACAATTTTAATTTTCTAAATTTAACGGTTAAGTGTTAAGTGGGATTCCAATTTATCGAAAAATTATATTATTTACTTCAGTTTTATCGATAATTATCTATAATTTATCGAAAATTGGAATTGCTAGTTTTAAAAAGCTTGTGTACTAAATAAGTAAAATAAATTTAAGAACAGTTCGATTTCAGCTCAAAGTTATATTTATAATGATGAACTGATCGTCTTAAAGTTCTTAAATGCCTAGATTAACCGGGAATATGTTCACAGAGCTCTGATGTGCTTTCACCGTTAAAATACTTCTAGTGCACACATAAATCTCCTATATTCCGTTAGCACAATTAATGCATTCATTAGTCAGTTTACCGAAAATACCCGAAACTGTTAGTTAGGTAGCAACTCGTGGTTTACATCACTCGAGATATTCTGCCAAATTCTAAATAACGCTTTACGAAATTCCAGTTTCATTGAAAGGTATTACAGAAAATATTCAGTAGCATTCACATAGAAACACTACCTAACAATAAATTGGTGCACCCGCAGCCCCCTAGGTTCCCAGCGGGCAAGGTTCTTCAGGTTATACAGAGGTGGGCACGACGATATTGACAGCTGAGCTCTACCAATGGTAATCGTCAACATTTTTTTTTTTTTTTTGGCTTAAGAACTTGTTCCTTAACATGCCTTGGAGAGGGGGACAGACATGCATGATCAGGTTATTGAATTTAAGGCGCTTTGTGAAAGCCCAAATAGTCTAAATCTTGATAAATTTTGTGTGTTGGATTTTTTTTTAAATGTATTTAGCATTAAGTTGCATGAATTTCCTTGTGTAATACAATATTCACCCAAATGTATGTTTTTTTAAGCCCATACATACGCATTTTTGTAGTTGTTGTATAATCTAATATTAATTTAATATTAACCAGGCCGATTATGGAATCCGCGGGAGCGAAGCAATCGCGGATCGAAAACTGCATATAAAAATAATTGGAAACAAAATTTTGAATCATAGTTTCATTAAAATTCCTTTAGATTGATGGTCAAAAAAATTATTTAATTTCGACAAAAAACTTCGTTGTTAATTTTAGAACACACCTCACACGAATAGTACACAAAAAATATTTATCGACATACTAAAACAAATATTCAAAGCTACAACCAGAAAGTGTTAATGCCAGAGATGTTTTTGAATTTTTACATTAGTACTAAAATATAAAATTTCCCCTATGAAATTATTGAACCACCCTATAGTTGCTGTGTTTCTATTTAAATTCGTAGATCGAGCAGATTTTGAAATCTGAAATCAGATCGATCTGATCGATCAGAAATAAGAAACAGATTTCAGATTGAGTAGATCAAAAAAATTATCAACTGTCAGACTAAAAAAAAACGAACTGATACAGGGTGCTTTTATAATTTAGTCAGCTGTGCAGATTTTGCGTTCAAATATTATTTCTTGATTGATTGATAGATTTAGTACGTACGACCAAGCCTAAGGCAAGTTTCCCGAATACGCCGGGTCCACCGTACACCCTTTTTACGAATATCAAAGTCGAAGGAAAGGAAAGGTATGTTAGCATTAAAGGCCCGACCCGGTTCTATACATCTAGGTAGCCGATAGTTAGTAAATCTGTTAGTATTTTTTCTTTTTGACACTTACTTGTTAATTCACAATTAAACACAATTTTTTCTAGTACAGCGCTTCCCTGTTGTGACCACAAGATCTGAAAAGACTTAATTTAATTAATTATTAATTATGTTTTATTTTTGTGTCTCCAATATTTTTTCCCATCGGCTGTTGGGCAGGGGAGAGGCGATATTTTGTTCCATCATCATGGTTCCAAGCGGTCACTCAAATTTCTACTAACCATAGTAAATATTGCTTGACATCATTGTTGAAGTTGTTGCGTCTCTTCTCTCTCTCTCTCTTGTCTACTCCCTCCCCTCCCCCGCCGCCTCCTCATTGCGTTCAAATATTATTTTTGTAGCAAAATACTCGCAATTTGACGTTTAAAAATCAAATTTACGAAGGCAGCCATAATGAAGTTTTAGTACTCTTTATATACCGCCTGCATTGGTGCAATATCGATTGTAATGTCACATAGGTACTGATTGCAATAACGACTCCAATATCTGCGCAGTTTCTAATTCTTGAAATCACCCACATATTTAATAATTTTGCAGATTAATATTTAAATCGTAGAAATAATTGAGACAAATGATGGATGCCACTTAAAAATATTGCCACTAAAGCCATACCATTCATGATACGTAAAATAAGAAACAGCAACAAAATTGTTCAGATCGATCTGACCGGAAATAAAAAACAGATTTTTAGTACTCACTACTCAGATCGATTAGATCGGAACTAACAAACACAGCAATTGTAAATATATTTTTTGAATGTTTGGATTAATACGTTATTTTTTATTATATATCTATTATAGCTCGGTTTGAGGAATTTTAGTAACGGATTAAGGAAAATTCGGGCCCTGGGCAAGCTTTCGTTTCTAGGCCCCTTCCATATGCAAAGTTTCGTTCTCCTCCAAAAATGCGTGAAAAGTAGGCTTTTTCTCTTATTTTTAAAAAATAACAATTAAAAACTTTTCCAAATAAACATTTACTAAATAATTTAAAAAAATTTAAAATTAATCATCCTGATAGTGAATCCTGTCGAAATCAATTTTCAATGAATAAAATTACATATAAATTTCACTATGCGGATGATTACTTCTTTAAATATTTTTAAATTTATTATAATAAATGTTTTTTAAAATTAGTTCTTTAAAAAAATTGTTTTAATTGTTTTTAAAAATAAAACTTAAAAAAGTGAAATAAGTTTGGCATTTAAGTGAAAATTCATGTTTTAAAATTGCTTTTTTCTCTATTTCCCCCGACGTAGTCTTTTTTCTTCTTCCGCTGGCGCTACATCCCATGAAGGGATTTGGCCGCCTCAACGATGCTCCTCCAAATATTTCGATCCGCCACAAGAGAACGCCAGACACGGTGACCGAGTGTGTACAGGTCCCTCTCAACGTCGTCCATCCATCGGGTAGGTGGTCTCCCACGAGGTCCTACTTTCGCTGGTGCCGACTCCGGGGCCTGTTTAGTGGTCCGGTTTTGTGAACGTAGTACGTGCCCAAGCCATCTCAGCCTTGACGATTTTATGAATCCTATGATGTCGACTTTATCGAGATCATTTCTGATCTCGTGATTCATTCGCATTCTGTACGTGGCTCCCTCTTTAATGGGACCGAGAATTCTTCTTATCATCTTACGCTCAGTTACAGCGATTTTCTGGATGTTTTGCGCTGTTAGTGTCCAAGACTCGCAACCAAAGGTGACAACTGGTCTTATCAGCGCCTTGTAGATGTCCAATTTTATTTTGCGCGATATATGAGGGGACTTGAAAATTTTGATATTGGCGTAAAATGCTCGGTAGCCTGCTGCGATCCTCGATGAAATGTCTACAGAAACGGAGTTTTGCTCAGTGATCAGTGATCCTAGGTATTTAAACTCATTCACCTTTTCATATTGAGTATCTCCTGAAATGAAGTCCCCACGAGTCTGCCTTCTCGCGGTCACCATGTATTTGGTCTTCGCTTCATTGATCTGAAGGCCTATTTGTTGGGCTGTTAATTCCAATGGGAGGAGGACCTCTTTCATAGAGATGATGTTGCGACCCAGAATGCAGATATCGTCAGCGTATGCTAATAGCTGGGTTGATTTATAATACAGGCAGCTACGCTGTGCTATATTACTCTAATGATAGATTGAATAGATTTTGAGCTATTGGGTCTCCTTGCCGCACTCCAGATATTATCTCGAAGGCATCCGAAATTTTACCTTCTATTAGCACCTTACATATTGAGCCATCCATTAAAAGCTGGCACATTGAAACCAATTTTGACGGTATGCCCAGGTAGGACAATACGTTCCATAACGTATTCCTCTTAATGCTGTCGTACGCCTGTTGAAAGTCTATGAATAGACTGTGTACAGGGATGTCCTATTCATAGCATTTCTCCAGCAAAATCCTCAGCGTAAAAGTTTGATCGGTCGTTGATCTATTTGGACGAAAACCACATTGATAATCACCCAAGATCCTCTCGCTATAAGTTGATAACTTTGCTGCGACTACGTTGGCCAAAACCTTGTAGCCTGTGTTTAGCAAAGCTATACCGCGATAGTTGTTGCAGTTCAATCGATCTCCCTTTTTATGAAGTGGACATATAAGAGCCGTCTTCCACTCTACTGGGATTTCTTCTCTAGACCAAATTGTTGATATTAGCTCAAACATGCGGCAGAACAGATAATCACCATTCACCACCATATTTGAGCATTTCGTTGCAGATACCATCCTCACCAGCACCCAGATTCCGGTTCTATGACAACTGAGAATGGCAAATATTACGAAATATTTTTTCGACCAGTCAGTTCCCATTCTCATAAAAATCCCGATTCCGATTAGACCAATGTGTTTTGATTTGGTATAAATTAAAAATATGACTTATTTTGGTACGATGGGTAATTTTTTAAAATAATAAATTAGTTTTTGAATATGGTGTAAATCAAAAAATTTTCAAAGCTTCTGTAATAATTTTGTATTAACGCGAATTGTTCAGTTATTTTATAAACTTAATCATTAGAGCTACGCTAATACGGGTTTTAGTCTTACAGTTTGAATACATAGGTTATGTTTTATATTATAATCTCTTTTAATAAAGTACACCATTAAAATTTGGTATCGAAATAGATATTTTTGAAATTCAAAACAAATTATGGACTACATAATTTTTCGTATGAGTAGAAGACGAGGTTTAAATCGAAGATAACCTATATTATAATTCAAATAGCTTAATAGTTAATTTATTAATTAAATTTATTGTGCTTTTGGTTTCGTCTAGTGAAAATTAGACGTAATTTATGAGATGCAAGTAATCCGTTTAAGATCAATCTTTTTCCAAATAAGTTTAAACAAATAATTTTGCTGCTCTTTGCTAGCTTTCTGTTTGCGCGGTCGCTGTCTAATAAAAACAAAATATTATGTTACAATAAAATATCCAAATAATTTATTGCTCAATAATTTATGTTTTGGAAATATTTTGATAAAATAAATTTATAAGATACATATAAAAACCGACTTCTCACATAAAAAAAAATTATGGTTTTTTTGACGTTTGTTATGAGTTTTCATTTGCCACTCATAGAACCGGAATCGCAATTTCTCAGTTTTTATACCAATTAGAATTTTTAGTCGAATAAAACCCATATGACAAATTTCCCATCAAACCGGAATCCTGGTGCAGGTGTCTTGTAATTTTTCATCTGCGATATCACGTTCCGTACTTCATCATATGATGGAGGAGGTGGTGGTGTCATCTCGACGTTAATATCGCGTTGAAGCAAGAGAGGTTGTTGCTCGGAAGGTGGTGCCTGTTTATTTAAAAGCGAGAAGAAGTAATTTCGCCACACTTCGAGGACGGTCTTAGTGTCCATTTCCAACTCACCGGATTTGTTGCGAATAGCGCTGCTACGTGGATGAAAGTCCGTAGCTAATTCTCTTATGCAACGATATCTATCTCTCAGGCTAGAATTTTGGATGTTGCGTGCCTGTTGTTCATGCCATTCCCGTTTTTTCCGTCTACATATCCGATTAGCGATTCTCCTCGCAGTCATGTAGGCGTTATGGGATTGTCTTGTTCTTTGCGATAGATCTCGTTGTCGTGCGCGATCTTTTTCCCGAATAGCACCAATACAATCATCATCAATACAGAGATTTTTGGGTCTTGACGGATTTTGGCCTTTGGTGGACTTTGAGGCATCGGTTACCGCCGTTTTGATAATGTTCCACTGTTCTTGAACGGAGTCAGGAAGTGGTTTATTTTCCAAGATTTCTGATACAGTCATCCCGAAGGTGGTTCTGGTAACTTGGTTGTTCAATTCCGCAGTGTTCCAACGAGTGATGCGCTGATAGACGAAATTTTAATTCAGCAACTACCAGGAAATGGTCTGAATCAATGTTAGCTCCACGTTTAGTTTTGATGTTCTTAAGGCTAGAAAAATGTCTCTTGGACAAGAGGATGTGGTCGATTTGGTTGACCGTTGTCCCGTCGTTTGATTTCCATGTGGCTTTGTGATTGCGCTTATGTGGGTAGATTGTGCTGGCAACCACCAAGTTGTACAGTAAAGCTAGCTCGATGGTGCGCATCCCGTTGTTTGATGTATGGTGCAAGGAGTTTGGGTCGATAGTGCTTCGATATGTACTGCCAGCACTGCCAATTTGAGCATTGAAGTCGCCCAAAACAATTTTCATGTCATGTTGCGGAATTTTGCTCAGGACGGTTTCGAGCTGGTCGTAGAAAGCGTATTTGATTTGATCAGGCTTCTCCTCGGTGGGGGCATGAATGTTCACAAATGTGATGTTAAAGTGACGTCCATGAAACCTGAGTGTACAAATCCGATTACTGACAGGCATGAAGTCAGTCACAAATTGACGGCATCGATTGCTAATCAAGAAACCAACGCCCAATTCATGTTTATCCATGTTATTGCTATGACAGAGAGTTTGTCCGAAGCGACTATAATCGGTGATGTCATTGCCGATTAGTCTTGTTTCCTGTAGCGCTACGAGGTCGAGTTTATACGTAGATGCTTGTTCGAAGAGTTGATGGAGGCTCTCCGGGCGGTTTAGGCTGAGAACGTTCCATGTTCCAAATTTAAAATCGTTGTCCTTATATCGTGTCCGAGGTCGTTGTTGTGAATCCAAAAATATCCGAGGCTCATGGTGAGGTTTCGTAACAAAAAAATTTTTACAGGTTGGGCTGTTAACCCAACGCCAACCTTCTGTAGAAGGACCACAGCCCTCACACTTTAGCTTACTCCTTTAACAGAGTAGTTTCTAGTGGCCGCCACGAAGAGGCAGTGTGAGCACTTGCTGAAGTTGCATGCAGTTACGGCACATGAAGTGAGTCTTGTGTTTATCCCCCTGCATACACAGCAGCCTGACCACTATAAATGCCTTCGTCACCTCAAAATTTAAAACATTTGCAATCATATTTAGGATTGCTTAATTATTATGGGAGATTTTTACTTAATCTGGCGAGAGAACTACAGCCTAAACTACTTTATAGTCTATTGCGGGATACGTAAAGTTTCAATGGCCAACCGAGTGCGAGCACAGTTTTCAAAAGTCGAAAAAATTATTAACAAGTCATAATGTGCTAAAACTTTTTGACCCAGAAAAACCGATAGTAATAACCGCAGATGCTAGTCCATATGACGTTAGATGTGTCCTCGCTCATACAGTGAATAGTGTTGATAAACTAATAGCGTTTGCGTCCAGTACACTCAGTCCCGCAGAACGAAATTATTTACAGCTACATAGGGAGTCATTAGCATATGCGGTGAAAAAATTTCAAAATTACTTAGTTGGTAAAAAAATTTTAATCTGTACTGACCATCAGAGTTTGCAAGAGATTTTTAACCCTCGTAAGCTTCTTTCATTATGAAATTAAATACAAGTTACCTAAAAGATTTTGAAAATTTCCCAGTCGATTTGAATAAAATTAGAGAGGAACATTTAAAGATCCAATTTTGTCATTGGTATACGAAGCTTGTATGAATGGTTCATTTGAGTTGTATGAATGGTTAGTTTCTCGAAGTATTTGGATGTCATAAGAGTATATTCTACATACAACAGCTGGAAACATAATCAAAATAATCTTAGGAATTTGTTCTGTTTTTGGTCTCCGACGTAGTCGCTTATATCATTTTATTTGTTTATTAGTTTTTATAAAACCAAAATTATATCAAGAATTTTGCTCCTATTTAGTACCCGGGTATCAGGCAATAGAAAAAGAGAGTTCAAATATTAAAACAAGCAAATCTCAAGCTAAATAAATCTAGTGTTCGGCACCTATTTGAGAATGGGCAAAAGAAAATAATAGGTTTCAGGATACCCACCGGTTAGAACCTAGTAATCCAAAAATTAATTTTACGAGCATGAAAATCAAATAATTACTCGCTTGTATGTAGATATAGGGTTAAAAAATCGCGTCTTTTGCATATTCGCAGTATATAAGGAGCCCCATAGCAGGTTACAATGGCATCAGGTATTATGATAATTTAACCCAATGGCCTTACGTCTAAAACAATTTAAATTTTAGGTTATGGCTATTAAATTATAATGTAATGCCCGTCCAAACTGACGGAAGTTTCCGTCTGTTTTTTTTTGTTTTCAAAATTTTTTTTTTTCAAAAATACAAATCACAGCACACACAAAAATTTTCATGTCATCCAAACCACGAAACAAAAATATGTACAATATAAAAGAAAAGCGCGACTACTGCGATAGTTTTTTGTATTTTGCGTTATATCCATACAAACAGACAGACGATGGTAATTATATATTGATGAACCTAATTTATCAATAATGCTAACATTACGGTTAATAGAGATTTAGATTTTCCTAGAAATGTTATTTCCTAAGAACCCAACCATTTCGTTTCCCGACGAATTTCATTTTTCGAGAATTCGAGGTTTTGAAATTTTTTCTCAAGTATCTCTACTTTCATAAGCATTGATTTATTTCATGTTTCCCGACGTGATTTTGAGTTTTCGTATGGTTCGTGGGAGAAAAGAGCATTTCTAATGCATTGATATTCTTGAAAAATTCACAATACATTGTATTTTGGAATCCCCAAAAGTTACAAAATTACGATTCTCTATTGTTTAGTTGTCAAAATTCTATCTATGCTCTCCAGACCAGCCACAAGTGGATGTCAAGTAATTTGGCAAGCAAAGAAAAGTCGTGGCTGAATTTTATCTGTATTTTGATACGCGTTGGAAATTGGAAAAACTGAAATTACCAGCGCACGAATCAGTTTTATGAAATGACTGTGTAATGTGTTTTCAATTGGTATCAAAATGAATGATTCCATTTTTTTTATCATTAATCTATAACCCAAATAACTAAACTATTTGTACCTAGACCTCTTGATGAAGAAGGCTCGTCTTGTATTCTTTGTAGAGTTTGTGAAACAATCAGCACCTAAATCAACTACATTTTTTCATTATTTCGACTTTCATTTGAATAATCTAAGTTCTTTGGTCAAATTTAGTAACGACTGAATATGAATTTAAAAGAAAAATTATTTCTTAATTCAATGAAGTGATTTCAATGATTTCTTCAATTTTTATTTGTTTAGATAATGATACAAAAATGAGATTTTGTTTCTTTAACAGGTTATAGGTTATAGGTATGTACGTAACGATGCCGAATTTCAAAAAACTGCATTATTATTTTTAACTTGGAATGTTGTCCTATTTAACCCGTTTTCTTTACTTGTTCAGTGCGGAATATTACACGGGGTGTAAAGTTTAAATATTTTAATGGAATTTAAAATAAAATTAATATTTATTAAAATTTCCAAGATAGAACCATTTCCTCGAGAAACAAAAATTCTCGAATTAATGAAATAATATTTCTTGAGGAACAATTTTTAAAGACTATTTTAAAGTTTCGAAAATCCTCGATACAAGAAGTCTCGATCGCAATCTCTAATTATAGTCAATAAAACAAGTTTCTTTGTAGTTTAGATTAGAAATAAATATTTAACCCTTTTGGCTTGTATAAATACTGACTTTTGCGGCACTTAAGGTGAATAGAACACAATTGTTTTGCTTCATAAGGCAAAAAGGGCAATAAAGATGGCCACAAAATTAGAAACAATGATAAACTAGAATACTGGATATTTTTCAACTGTAATTTTAACCTCAATAAGTCAATAGGCGTTTAACTTACGTTATTTTGTTTTCAATATTGAATTGTTAGTTTTTGTTGAACGAGAATTATTAAAGTTGATTTGCTGGAAATTGCGACAGACATTTTTATAAATGAATGTCGATTTTAATAGTTGCAAAAATGAGTAAAAATTAGAGCTCTAGACCAGGAAATTGTATGGAAATTTTGCAAATGAAATGCAACAATGCGAACAATTGCAGCAGATTCAGTGAAGATAGTTCATGGTACGATTAAAATAGTATTGGGAATTTCCAAAACGGACCCAAAAAAGAACGAGCTCTAGAAATAAAGAAAATGGATGGTATGATTAACCTTTTTTGACCGCCAGGAAAATAAATGGAGCCATACCACCTCAAATTGTACAGAAGGAGTCGGACGGGTCAATTAGACGTTGGACGCTGGGTTGCGTGGGTGCATTACATACAAAAAGCGAAACGTTTGCGAATACAATTTAAAACGATAGATACATTTTGAAAAGCAACACCTGTACAAACCATTAGAGATTTGAAAAAAGTTCATCCAGATTCATTATTAAGACCATAACGTACGGAGATGGGAATATTTTGGCTTGTGACCATTTTCCTGGTGCGACATTAGGCCAATATTTAATCGAAATAAAAGTTCCATGAATTCAGACAAGCTATTCCGTCATATGGAAAAATCAATAAAAACACCCTAGGGCCCGCATTCTTGAAATTCACCTGAAAAAGCCATCGATAACTTTGTAGTTAACTATGTCATTTCAATTAAAATTAATTAGCTCACTGATGGAGTTTGAAAATTACAGGTCACAAAATTCAAGTGCCCTAGGCGTTAATCCGCCTCTGTGGGCAAAAAGGTTTAGGGAAATATAAGGTTACTGTCTCGACTAATCGATGGTTCTACTATCGATGTTTATGTTTTCGTTGCGGCGGTTAGAAATTTATGAACAGGCCGGATGTGCGAAATTAAATTGTATGTAATGGAGCAACCTTAGGATGTTATGTATATTGTAAAAACAATGTGCAAAGTAATAATTCTTTTTTGATTGAATTTGTTATTTTTTACAAAAGATACGTCAGTTATCAGTTGTTAGTACAAGAAATACAGGAACCATGTAAAAATATTTCTATAAATATGTATATACAAACGTATATTGTATATGAATGAATTTTGTACTAAAATAATGTTGTGTTGGCCATATCACTATTTCCAATACACATAGCTAATTTCATCATAATCGGTTAACAAATGGGCAAGTTCCATCATACTTCGCCTTATTCCAGAACTTCATCCAAAACTGATTTTAGAATCTATTTCCAATACACATAGCTAATTTCATCATAATCGGTTAACAAATGGGCAAGTTCCATCATACTTCGCCTTATTCCACAACTTCATCCAAAACTGATTTTAGAATCCCATTTCCAATACACATGTCGAATTTCATCATAATCGGTTGAGAAATAGCCAAGTTCCATCATACTTGGCCATATTCCAGAACGTCATCCAAAAATCATGTTAGAATCCCATTTCCAACACACATATCGAATTTCATCATAATCGGTTGAGAAATAGGCAAGTTCCATCCTACTTGGCCATATTCCAGAACTTTATCCAAACAACATTTTAGAATCTCATTTCCAACACACATGTTAAATTTCATAATAATCGGTTGAGACATAAGCAAGTTCCATCATACTTGGCCATATTCGAAAACTTCATCCAGAAATCATTTTAGAATCCCAGAACTTCTTCCAAAAAACATTTTAGAATCCCATTTCCAATACACATGTCGAATTTCATCATAATCGGTTGAGAAATGGGCAAGTTCCTTCATACTTAGCCATATTGCAGAACTTCATCCAAAACAATTTTAGAATCCCATTTTCAACGCACATGTGATGAGAAATAATCATGTTTAATCATTGGCCATATTCCAGAACTTCATCCATAAATCATTTTAGATTCCCATTTCCAACACACATGTCGAATTTCATCTTAAACGGTTGATAAATAGGCAAGTTCCATCATATAAAAAATTTGTTAACTATTCACTACATCCTAATCCAACCCCAACTCAACTTCAAATCAACCCGCAAATTGACCCCTAACTTAAACTTCAAATCAATTCCCAATTCAATGCCCAATTCAATAATCAAACTCGCATTTTATATAAAAAACTCGTAAATATTTATATAACCAAATATTTTGCGTCAATTCGTATGGCAGGTACCCCACCCTTTTGACGTACAGTCGCCAAAAGCTTTTCAAATCTTCGCCTTAACCATAAAAATAGATTGGCGAAAAACAAATTCAAAATCGGACATGCCGTTCTCGAGATGCCACTGGTACAGACATCCAGACAGACGGACGGACAATTTTTTGCTTTTTTGCAGACTCAGGGGCTTTTGTCGAGAAAAGTGGTTTTGGACCAACCAAATTTTTCATCATTTTTGACAGGATTTCAATACTTTTGTCTTTTTAGACCGAAGTAATAAATAATTATATTATAATTAATTGAAGTTGCAAATAATTTGTACGTGAAAACACTCAATGTAATATTAGTTTCAATTGATATATCTTAAAAAATATAACCTGGGAGGTTTTATATCCACTAAGCTCCATCTAAAACTATTATCGTATAATAAAACTAAAAATATTTTCGAAAATTTTAATATTTTACTCCTTAAACAATTAATTGTATAATAATTAAGAATGTCATTTTCCTTAATATGTACGATTTAATTCAATTTAATCATTTAAATTGTAAGCAACGCACATAATTACAAGACGTCAAATGAAGTATTCCTTTTATTCCACCTTTCCATGTAGTACAAAAAGAATACATTCTAAATATTTCGAATAAATAAAAGAATGGACTAAAAAGGAATGGAATCAATAAAAGAACGATTTACGTCACTTTTGGAAGGTCCGGAATATCCAAAATGAATAAACGAAAACACCCAAGATATGATATTGCTGTGTTCCATTGGCCTGAGTAAACTACTCATAAGTACTTGTATCTGCTCGCAACTACTCATGCTCAAACGATGGTGTAATTAAGAAATAGTTACGCACAAAATTAACGGTAGAGGGATTTTAGTTTAAACAATTCTAATAGATGGCTCTATACCAATTTTGTTTGTGTGGAATGTCATTTTTGTAACCGTAATCCAACCAAGGTATGCCTTTTGGCTCATTTGATAAATGTATCGATTTTCAAAATAATGTTAATTTAAATATAAACTTGTATGTATTTTATTTTGAAACATTTCCATTCATTCCATACAACGTACTTGGCAAGTTTGCAAAAATTTAGTAAGTTATTTGATTAGAATTTGAATTTACATCATAACAAAATATGCTGGTTGGATTAGGGTTAAACAATTTTTTTTGTTTATGTTTGTGATACGACCACGGCAATTTTTAAATCGCAAAAATATTTTAATTATTTTGTTTTTAATGTTTTATTACTTATTATTATTATTATATTAATTATTATTAATGGAACAACGTATTTTTTGTCAAAATCTACCAGTTTTATTTAAATTGAGGCTATGTTTTACTACTGTCACGAAAATTCGTATTCCATTGGACATCTACTCACAAGTATAGTGGAAATAATATCTCAGCGAAATTCTGACAGATCACGCGCATCTACAAAAACAAAAACAAATGTTATAAACACAGCGATGTATTTAGGCTAATTTGTTTACATTTTGAGGTTAGAATTTGTCTATTTTGAATTATGTTTTTCCTCAAATTTATTCACTATAATTAATGAAATTTTAATTTATATAACACACTAGCACTAGAACTTTTGATAACATTTAAGATAATTTTAATATCATTAGTTTGCCTCGAACAAATTGAAATTTAAAATCGAGTTTTTTTATTGTTTTGCTTTAACTCGAAAAATGACATTTCTTTCTAAAATGCCTAGTTCGTACCTTATATGGGTATAACGTTACATATCCAGTGGTGTTGTTAGTATTTTTTATATTTTTTTAATTTCACATGTTATTTTAGAATTTACCTATAAAATAATGAGAATTTTTAATATTTTCTAATATAAATTACATTATGTAATGGAATCAAATTTCACATATCTTTATTTATAATTTTTTTTGTTTTTACAAATATTACTTAGCCGACCCTTCTCTAAATTTTTAATTTTGTTTAACTACTTCACTGTTGGCTGCGCACAACGATGAAAAAATGAGTTTCGCTGAGATATTATTTTCACTATACTTGGCAGTAGCAAATTGTTTCCAATGGAACACTACAGATATTTTGAAGTCAATTTGTTTTCCTTAACACAAAAAAGTACAATCAAGTTGTCTAGTATTCAATTAACACTACGTAATCTGCCACCTATCAGGATTATGGTGAAAGTCTATTGTAAGGCACAATTTTTTATCGCTGTCAAATCTTATTTAAACTTAAAGAATAAAAGAATATTTTCTTCAAAATTGATAACAATTGCCCTGAAGAATTAGCTGTCACATTTTGTCTTATAAAACATTTTCCAAAATATAATCAGAGATGGCACTGCAATTACTTTACATAGTGTCAATTAGGCGATTTTATTAAAGCAACTCGCAAATAATGTATCGATCAACATACCGTTGAAATTTCAATGAATAAAATGTCACAGAAAGAATTATACTGGGTAAGGAAATATGGAAACTCCTAAAAATCTCGCGGATTTCGGTCCAAAAAAAATGGGCAAAGTTTATTCTTAGGTTATTTTCAACAAGGAAATTAATGGTGAGCTAGGTTGTGACCTTGACCTTCATCTTCAAAGTCATTTGGAGGTCAAGGTCATTTTTTTAAATTGGAACCCCTATTTTTGATGGCGGAATCGAAAAGAGCGATCAATTTTACGTCCGAGTATGTATTTTCCATCATCTCCCAAGATCACCTGAAGGAATTTACATTGGGAAGTGTAAGTATGGAAACCCTTAGAAATCTCGCGGAACAAGGTTTAGTCTTAGGTGATTTTTAACAAGGAATTTAACGGTGAGTTTGGTTGTGACCTTGACCTCCATCTTCAAGGTTATATTGAGGTAAAGGTCATTTTTTTTTATAGGAAATCAATCATCGGATTCGAAAATAGCGATCAATTGTACGTCCGAATATGTATTTTCCATGACCTCCCAATGTCAACTGAAGGAATATAATGCTTATGATTTGCTATGAATATTAAAAAAAATAAAAATTAAATTATTTTTAAAATTTTTTTTTTTTTTATAATTTTTCTAGCAACACAAGCATTGTTACAATGTTCTGTTATTTATGATTTTTTTATTATTTTTTTTAATTTTCATAACAAATCATAAGCTTTACAATTAAAATATATCCCTTCAGGTGACCCCCTTATGATTTGGTATGAAAATAAAAAAAAAAATTAAAAAATCATAAATACAGAACATTGTAATAATGCTTGTGTTGCTATGAAAATTATAAAAAAACAACAAATAAATTTTAAAATGTAGAACTAATTTTTTTAATTTTTTTTTTTAATTTTCATAGCAAATGATTATTCCTTCAGGTGACCTTGGAAGGTCGTGGAAAATACATATTCGGACGTACAATTGATCGCTCTTTTCGAATCCGATGTCAAAAATTGGGGTTCCCTATAAAAAAAAGACCTTGACCTCAAAATGACCTTGAAGATGAAAGTCAAGGTCACAACCAAGCGCACAGTTAAATTCCTTGTTGAAAATTACTTAAGAATAAACCTTGCTCGATTTTTTTTTTGACCGAACTCGGCGAGATTTCTATGGGTTCCATAACTTCACCTCGCAATGTAAATTCCTTCAGATGATCTTGGGAGGTCATGGAAAATACATACTCGGACGTAAAATTGATCGCTCTTTTCGACTTTGTAATCAAAAATAGGAGTTCTAATTTAAAAAAATGACCTTGACCTCCAAATGACCTTGAAGATGAAGGTCAAGGTCACAAACCAAGCTCACCATCAAATTCCTTGTTGAAAATTATCTAAAAATAAACCTCGCTCATTTCTTTTTTGACCGAACTCCGCAAGATTTTTAGGGGTTTCCACACATTTTCCTCACCCTGGATGTATTCAAAAGCTTACTAGATTTAATTTTTTTTTAATATTGACATTATTTGCCACCAGAAAGTATTTTAGGTAAATTTAGGAATGTAAGTACCATAATACACGGTATCCTATACGTTTTGTCTTAAGACCTAGGGAACAATTGTTGGAATTTAGAAGGCGTAGAAAAGTATTTCTTCGAAAAGTTTTATATTAACTCGTAAAACAGTTCAACAATAATTTTAACTGTTTTTACTAAAATGGACTTTAAATTTTCTTTTTTAGTTAACATAAAAAAATATTGTCGAACCCGATTTTGAGAAAATTTGTTTGGCAGTTTCTCTTCCACTGCAACTCCTTCTTTTCTAGACTCGAATGAACCCAAAAGTTAACACAAACTGCTTATTATAAAAATCTGTCTTTGTACAAAATTTCGATCAACTTGTCAATATTTTTTTAGAATGGGAGGTAAAATAAAAAAAAAATTATGACTGGACGGATGGACGGAAGGACAAAGTCAAACAAAAAATATATAATTTTCAATTCTTAATTTTTTCCGATTTAATGCTGACGCTTTTCACAAATAAAAATATTTGCGTAACGCGTCTCAGATAAAGGTTTGTTTCTCGATAAAATCCATTTGTCAATTATCGAGGTATAATTAAAAATATAGAGTATGGCGAAAAACGTACAGCCAAAACCAATCATGTTTGAGACATCACCAGCTAGCTCAGGGTAAACTCACCAGAACTATTCGTATATTTTCTGAATCTCTAGCTCTTCCTGTAATAAACTGGGATTATGCACTAGAATTCGATAAAGTTTAAACTACTTTTATTCTATGTAAGACGAAAAAACAAATGCATACTCCACTGTTGTAGTCTGTTATAGGCTGACATCTCCTAGTGAAATTTTCACTTAATTAGGGTGCATATTTTTTAGTAAAGTATATTTAAATGTTTTTGAGAATGCGACCAATATGCTATGTGGTTGTTATTCCTTTTCATCTTTTGCTTTGTTTACATAAGACTCTATAGACGTTTTCGATCGGATTACCATCTGGACTCTATGACGACCAATTCAATGTGTGAGTGCCATTTTGCTCTCTCCGCCAAGTGCAATGGCGACTCCGATGTTTAGGATCAATATCCGCGTGTAACATCCAATCTTCATTTCCAGGTTTAATATTGGATTTTGCTCGAACAACCTCAAACTGACCTTATCTTCCTTTTGTAAAGTGACTCTATGGGTACCAAACGGTTGGCAAATTTATGTTATAACACTGCTAGTAACGTCAGTTAATAACATGTTATTGGAAAACGTAACATTTTGAAATAAAATGTTATCAACAAAATGTTTGTAGCGAAAGTTCTCAACATACCGAGAAATGAATTAGCATATTAAATTCAAAAGTTGATAACAGATGTTGTTAAGACGTTGTTGGTAAACTTTTCAAATATTCTAGCAATGTTGCTGAGAACTAGATGCGGCTGATTCATGTAAAGAAATTCAGATTTTCAATACAAAATTAATTTACAAAGAAAAAAATATTTTTGTGTAACTTCACCATCAACTTTTTGAAGGGACTATGCCACGTCGCCAATCAGCATGTGTTACTCTTAAATGCACATAATTCATTATTATATTCGCTTTCTTTATGTGTCACATTTAATTATAACCAACCGCTTATAGACAACATACATTTTTCGTTTTATTTTCCTAAGACTGATATTCTCTCTTTAATTGGAGAAAAGCCATTTCAGTTGAGTATCTCCCTTGCTGCTACTCAGAATACCGCAAGAGGATGAAAGAAAATGATGATGTCTCTTAAATAATTTACCTTTGTTAGGAATTACCATGAAAAGTACCATACAAATTTCTGTATTAACGTATGTTTGTATGTATATAGGCACTTTGATGAATTTTGCCGAATTTCTAATTTTACTTTCTGAACTAGGAGTTAATGAAAAATCAATAATTTTGAAAGATTTAGAAATTTTGAATCTATTAAAAAAAATTCTAATTGAGTTTCTTTCCGTATTTAGAGGAACGAATTGGAGCTCAATTTTGAAAGGGTATGTCTATAATTCTTAACCTCAAATATTATCAAGCATCACTTTTGCCTCACTCTTGCAAATGAGAGTCGTTTAGAATAAATAGGCTACGACTTTTCACTGAAATTTTTTCTTTCATGTTAATTTACCGAGTTTATCTAAAGCTCATTTTTAAAGATTTAACTCTAACTAATCCTTCCTAATTTTGGGAGCGCTAGTTGTTTTGCTGTTAAGTTTTAGTATTGAGCTCACATTTATAGAATTTATTAATTTATGAATACTCAGCCTTATTTCTCTTTCCTTATTGCATTCTAATATAAACTTTTGGCATTTTGGACTGTTTGTTTCACCTTCAATTTAATTTCATCTTTTTAAAGTATTCATAGTACCCAATCATTTTCTGGAACTAAAGGCACTCTCAACTGTTTCGTGGTTCTCTTAAAAAATTATTTTGCTACCTGTTTCTCACTCATTTTTGGTCCTTTGGGATGGGTAACCAAGAACACCACTTCAAAATGCTGTTTAGACAGGGGACTCATTTTAATATTATTGTTTACCACTAAAATGATCAATCTTTCTGTTCAGTTCAGGCCAGTTAACGCAAGAGAGACTATGTGTAGAGAATAATTTTACCAACTACATTTTGGTGGGGGTTAAACAGAAAGAATAAATTGAAATCTTTCTTGTCGAGTTTACGGCTGTAGAAACATTATACATTGTGAACATTTAATTTTTCATATTTTCAAATATTTTCGTAAGAATTATAATTCACAAACTAATCCATAAGTACATCACATAATATATTATATGTATTACTAAGCCAAGGTGTAGTTAGTCTAAAACGTGATTAACACTAATCGAATTTCAATAAATAATTTCCAAAAATAAAATTAATGATTTTCTAAAATATTTTTCTAGGCGCCTAAAGGTCAAAAAGGGGATCGAGGATTTATGGTAAGACCACAACCAAAATAAAACAACTACATATTGGTATTATTTTTTATGTGTTGTCGTCATTGGCGTATTATTTATAGTAAATTCGTATTAACAAAATTGGATTACTAATCCGTAAATGTGTGTACAGCGTTTTGCACAGTTTTAATACGACAAAATCTAGGTGCACGTACATTGTAGAAAAAAAAAACATAAAAAATCAGGTTGTGGTGTTACTAATAAATAACAATATACTATAAGTAGATTATTAGTTTTAAGACTAAACTAGTATACGATTTTTTTTTGTATTTACCATTGTTCATAAGAAAATCAATTCAATATACACTGTTGGTTTCTGTTATATAACGTTTGTATATACTAATCCTAGTACTACAACTCTAATTATGTTTATCAATTAGAAAAAAATTAAACGCATTAACAATTTTATTTCGTGACTTTATAAATTCAAAATAATTAAAAATAATTTTAAACTTTGACTTAGCTGGTGTGTGTTTTAAAATGTTAAAATTTTATATGCTTGTATATGTATGTATATTGTATCTGTACGTAGCGTAGATAGCAGAATTTTATGTTTAATTGGTTTGACCCATTTTAATGGAATTAAAACTTTTTTTTTTTATGTTCCACTTCAAACATAAAATGGTTTTGTGTACTCGTACCGTACATAGTCGATTTTAACAAAATAAAATAAAAATGTAGTATTTCGGGATTTTTTTTACTTAATTTTATAATTGCAGGTTTAATTATTTTTTGGTTGGTTTTAAATGTTGAAAATTATTATTAAAGACCTGATTTTATATAAAATTGATGATCCGCAGAAAATTGTCGAAAATTATTCACAGTGGAAAGTTTTACTATAATGAAACAGGTCGTTTATATTTATGATTTAGGTCAACATCATATTCAGCATAATTACAACTGCGCCGGAAGGGTTTGTTGTAACAACAACGACAATATTTTGAGAGAAAGATATTATTTTTTTTTTGGAGGTTTGAAAATTATGGTAGGTTATATCAAGTTGATTTTATCCTGCAACGAATATGAAATGTAATCTGTAAAAAATCAATAATTAAAAGTTATTAAAATTGAACATGCTGCCATGACTTTTGGCTCACTCTTTTATATGTATTTAGATTAATAAAGTCTGTAACTGTGACCTCAATTCTAGGTCTTTACTAGGTCCAATTTTTCTTTTCTCATTGCATTACAACTGAATCAGGTTTCTTTCTTTTGGGCAGTCCTTTTACGGTAATTTCTGCTTTTTAAAGTAGTCATAGTAGCACCTACGGTGTTATTGTAGAATTAGCGAAACGGGATACATAAATATTGTTACGGTGGCACCTAGGATAGAATAGATTAAGTTAATTGATAGCGCAAAGTTCTACTGTACTAAAATGAAATTTTCCATGGTAAAACTGTTCTTACCAGAACAATCATGAAATTTCGAGAAATTTTGGTTTGAGTATATAAGGAGCAAATAAATTCGAATTGAAACATTAGTATTTGGGAAGCGATAGTATAAAGATTAAAAAATAATTTAAAAAGTAAGTTAGTGCGATGTAAAACAGTAAAAGTGGTCAATAAAATTTGTGCAAATATTATAAAAAGTGATTTTATGAATTATTGTTAACAATTGGTGACAGCGGTGGGATTGTGAATAATAAAACAAAGAAAATGATTCTCTCCGAATTAAGAGTTCCAGAATTTAAGAAGGAACTAGAGAAATGAGGTTTGTCCACTGACTGTATAAAAGCAGCTTTACAAGTGCCACAACGTGAGGCCAAAGAGAGAGAAAGGTTAAACGCTTATGATTTTTGCATGGAAGTAACGGATGCGGCAACCGTAGAGAAGCCAGGAAATAAACAACCGTCGGTCGAAACAATACAATTACCATCTGGAAGTTTCAATTTGACGCAGTTAATGGCTGATATAAACCAAATGATGGGACATATGGGTGTAATGAACAAGTAAAACCAAGAAATGAAACACCAGTACCTAAATTTTGTTCACAAACCAGACACAAGAATTGAGAGTATGAAAGAATGTGAGCAAGGAAAGAATTCACGGCTACTCAGTAAATTATCAAATTAAATTAATTATAACTATAAATTTTTATTTTTTCTATTGTATATAATGTATTTCTTAAATCAGGTGACGCCAGTTATCCTTTGCCGCCATATTTGTTGACTCCTTGCGGTGCTCCAGATGCAAATATGGCAGCAAGTCGGTACAATATAAGCCATTCTAAAGCGCGTAATATCATCGAAAGGACAATGGGCATATTAAAAGGTCACACAATAATCAACGTGTGTGCAGTGTTACACAACATATGCATTCGCTATAAAGTATCGTTTATAGAGGAACCTACTCCGAATGATACAACTGAAATAGATGACCTTGCATTTGAACCACTTAATTTAACAAATAATGAGGCAAATGAAATCCGAAATCGGATAATAAATTTATATAAATAAATCTAATTCATCACATGTTTCAATCACATAAATTCGGTAGTGGTTCGTATTTTAAATCTATAATCAATAATTCATCACAATATTTTTAGTACAAGTAAGTTTAGGTAGTTAGGTAGGTTTTAATTAGGGTTAATCTGTTGAACTTCCAACTGTTTTTGCTGTAGTTCAGCTAAGCTTTCAGCTTTAACTTTTCAGCTCTTGCGTTTTGCTTTTTTTTAGGTCTTCCATATATAATTCCAACTTTTCTTTTTTAATTAGTTTTACAAATTCTAATTTGACTTTTTTTAAATACATAATATGATTTTTTGACGTAACTCAAGATAGTTTCATGTAAGTTTCGCAACTTTGGGCCGCTGATTTGTTGATTTGATTTTAAAGTTTCGCAAAGCTAACTAGACCAAAATCAAAAATTATTCACGAATGTCTATCTCTTTTAAGCACATTATAAAGTGTAAAGATTTCTCTTTCGTTTTACAATTGTACTGGTTTTTATTTATCAATAGAAAGAGGTGGGTACAAACATTTTTGTAATTTTTTTTTGTTTCATTGATTGCATATAAAATGATTTTTCTATCTTTTCTAAATCAAAATCAGTCGAAAAAAACAATAACGAAAATATTCGTTCACCAGCTTAGGACTAAAGCGCTATAGAAGATAATATTGTTCTGTTTATATATATTCTGTGTTAATACGACATGTAGAATATTATTTGTATATTTTGAACAGGATTGAGGATTTTAGGATTGAGCATGACCATCTGTAACAGATAAAATGTAATTCGTGATAATAAAATCGAATTTTGGCGAGCTGCGCGCCAAAATTTGTGGTGAATTACCCAAATGCCTCGATCGAAAATATTACAAAATGCCAACATGGCGGCTGATGATGCCAAATGCATATATGCCAAAATGGCGGCTCATAGTTATAAATAAAATATTACCTAATTTTAGATGTATATTTTTAAATTCAAAATATTCTAATAAATTTTGAATTAATAAATTCAGAATATAGTCGGAAATCACGTCCTTTATGACTGTATGATACTCACTTTTTTCCCACTTTTTCAGTGACTAGAAAAGACAAACAGAGTGAGAGAAAAAATATACATATATACAAAATATTTATGAGAGTGAGTGTATACACCATAGATTTGAAAAAAATATAGAAACGTCAACAAAAAGTGGTAGCTCAATTTTTGTAGCAGTTAATCGAGCAAATGTAGCAAAAAAAGAATTGGATTTGATTCTTTTTTTGACATTAGATACTTTTATCTGACATTTCGAAAATAATAGAGAAAATATTTGTATAGTTTTATATAAACGATATTGTTTCAATTAATTGCGGCATCTAATGCAAATTTATTGTGCGCTGCCTCATATTGCTTGCCAAAAGAATCAAATAAGAACAAAAAAAAAATATTCTTCCTAATGGCTACTTCACCGCGAAAGCGAAGGATTTAGCCACAATTTATTAAAGGAAATACAAGCCGAAGACGTAAATGTAGATCGGAGGACTTTGCGGATAACACAATTACAAAAAATATTGGAGATGCTACATCCATTTATACAAAAATTAGATACACAAAAAATTTTTTGATTGTATTTATTATATATATGTACATATTTTATTTATCCGAAACTTCAAAATATTTACATATAGTGTTGACTCCACTACCCTTCTCTGTTTCGCTTTACTAATTTTGTAGCAATTTATTGCACTTGAAAAACAGTGAGTATCATACAGCCATGACATAGCTCTCTTTCTTCGTGCGAATCTCAAACATTTTTCAAACAGCAATTCTACTCATCCTTAAACTTGTCATTCATTTACAACCAGTTTCAAAATTGTATCAAACGTCAAAAAGTAGAAATATATATCCAAACGAAATTCTTACACAACCACACAAAAAAATATTTCCCGTTGTTAAAATTACAAGGAGATTAGCGGTCGAAACCAAGACTCCCAACAAACAAAGCGCAAGGAAAGCGGTACCCTTTCGTGCGCGAATTCGTGCGGGGTATCGGAAAAGGAGACTATTAACTCACGGAAAGCGGGGCACTTAGCTGAAGAAAGTTGTCAGTTTTGTCGCACGACTTTCCCTTTTTTTATATTCTTTTATAGTCATGACTGTATTGATGCGTCCAAACTTTCCATACCCATTCCGCACCTTATAGCATTATAAATCGCAAACCTTTCCATACTTATTCCGTACATTTGCGAATTAAAAATCGTAACGCTTTCCGTACGAATTACGCGTACGTTTATGATTACGCTTTCCGTACTAATTGAATGTAATTTATTGTACCCATTCCATACCCTCTTTAAATTAATAACAACAAATTTTATTTCTTATAGTTAAAATATATTAAACATTTAAATGTATAGCCGATCTCTGAATCGGACGAACAAAATCTTTCATCAGCTACGGCATCCTCTTGGTTTCTTTTTGATCCGGAAACATAATCTTTTCGAACTTAAAAAAAAAAGAAAGAAAGAATTTTGAAATTTATATTCATACATTTTTTATTAAACTTGCCTTTCTTATTGAATGAAAATATGCGTTGGCTCTGGCTCTCCATGTGTCTACATAAATCGAAATAAATCTATAATAAAGGCGTATACAATGTTAAAAAATCGGTATTTAAAGCCATTACTTTAAACTTTAAAGTTAATTGCTTCAATAGAAAATATGTTTGACGTGTACCTATAACAAAATTAATAAAAACCCAATAAAACAAAATGCACGAACAATCGTATTTAGAATATGGCATCCTAATCTTTCGTCAATTGCAAATACTACTTTGTTATACTACTCTTTGTTATATAAGCGTATTCGATTGGACTGAATTAACTGAAGTAGTAGCTGTATCTGAAGTAATAGAAGTGAAGAGACTGTTCGTTTGACAACTCTTCACTTCAGTTAAAAATTGAGCAACTGAATTAACTGAATAGACATTTTGCTCGTGTAGTTATTTCAGATGAGTTATTTGTTTTTCTTTTTTAGGATTTCATTGTTTTTTGCTTTTGGAAAAACAGTAAATAAAATAAATAGACAAATTTCAATAATAATTTTTAATAAAAATGTTTATTATAAAATAGAAAATACAAATTTCGATTATGACAATTTAGTTAATTTTTGTGGAAAGCAGGAAAATTATTTTTGAAACAGTTCTTCTAAATACAAGTTTTTTTTTTTTTTTTTTGACATTTATCTGAAGTGAAGATACCAATCGAACAGTCTCTTCTCTTCAGTAACTCAATTAAGTGAAGAGTAACTCAATTAACTGAAGTGAAGAGTTGTACTCTTCAGTCCAATCGAATACGCTTTATGTATACCCACACAGTCTCAAAGCTCAACTAATTTTTTCAAGTGACAACCAGAAATAGGTACGGAATGCAGTGCGAAAAATGAACTCTTTTGGGTACGTACCCGTGAATGTTTGATGGGCTAGAACGTCGAAACGAAATATTGCCACATTAATATAAAAATCAACCGAGTTACTGTGAATTTTTGTTTTTATCTTCGCAATCGTGAATTAAATTTCTAAAAACTTCTGTCAAAATAACAAATATTGTTGTTTACGTTTTTGTGTGTACCATTCAATTTAAATAAAAAACGACACTATTTGCATTCTTTTAATTATTTAATTCTAAGAAATGGTATAATTGTGTAAAGTAACGTAATTTAACGTGTCCTTATTTACATATCATCATAAATGTTTTAAATTTTAAAATCAGTTCAGAATAGTGAAAATGGCGAAGAAGAAACTGCCGTGCATCCGAAGAAAATTTTATTATAAATTTTAAATATACATAAATTAACTTTGGATATATTTTGGATAATTAACTAATTAATAAATAGTTATATTTTACTTAAAAATTGGTGTAAACTGTGTTTATATTAAATGATTTGTTTAATATGGTCAATAAAATGTCTTGTCGTGAACTAAAATTTCATGGACAGAAATATGACGTTTTAACGATAAACGTCGTTTGAAATCGACAATCACAATACCAAATTTTGCAGTCGATGTGATATTGTCGTCAAAACGACAACTACAACATTTGTCTCCAACCTTACTAAGTCACTCCGAGCGGCATATGCCCGAGCTCAAGGCCGGTAGAGGTACGTTAACCGTGGGCGCCGTGATAAAACGGTTATGTTGAATTCTTTTCACCCAAAATCGTCAAAAAATATTGACGCACATCCAAAAACTGTGTTCTTTTCACCAAAATTCGTCAATTTTTTTGAAATGTGCATCAATTTTACGAGATGCGGATTTTTTCATGAATTTCATATCCGTAGCTACTAACACCAACAAAAATAGAAACGTCAATTTAGTTGTCAAAATTTTTCAATATATAGCAGCGATTTTTTGTGTCTCGATCATTTTTATTCTCATTTTGTGTTTAGTTTAATGTGTTTAATAATTGTTGTGTTAATTATTTTAATTTAATTAAACAGAATGATGCCGCCAAATTTCAATTTGACGTTTAGAAATGTCAATCAAGTAACCAATACACACACAAAACTTCGTCAATTTTGTTTCATGTACTTTTCACCCACAAAATTCGTATTGATTTGAAAAAACGAAAAGAACACGACATTAGAAACTTAGATTTTACCGCATTTATGACGGTAGTTAGGGAACAAAAGTACAAGACTTAATGTAATTGATTAGTGTTGGCTTGACATTTTTTTTTCGGACACACAATTTGGATCCCCTTGAACACTTCTAGTGACCGTAGTTGTATGGCGAGCTGGGCCCGATCCCCTTAGTCGTATCGCTCTCACGCCAAATTTTTCGTTATTTGATTATAAATATCGTGTAATTGTGTCAAATTACGTCATTTGAAGAAGAGAGAAAATGGCGAAAAAAATTGTCTATACCTGAAAAAATGTTTACATTAAATTTTGAATATAAAGTGTAAATTTGTAATATTTGGTATTTAAATAAATAATTATTTTACTTAAAAATTAGTGTAAATTGTGTTTTATTAGATTATTTAAATGTCCTGTCGTGAACTAAAATTTCATCGACAGAAAAATGGCGTTTTAACGACAAACGTCGTTTGATATCGACATTCATAATACCAATTTTTGCCGTCGAAAAGATATCGACGCGGCTACGACAATCATAATTGGGGTCATTGTTTTTGGAATATCGAAGCATTGCGAATTTGTGGTTGAATTTGTTTTTTTAACTGATTGACGTTTAATAAAAACGGTTGATATCCAAAAGTGGCCTCGTCTATTGTTCCAACCCAACAATCTCATTTGCAATGTATCTTCCTAACACGTCGGTCATCTCATCAATTAAAATCCATTTTTTCTTATTGTTCATTTTATGTATTACTGTATTAGGTAATTTTTCCGCGGGATTGACTCGTGGGCAGAGACTGGAACCGAAATGTTTCTCGTTCCGATTTTCGGTTACGTTCCTAATTTTTAAATTTCGGTTCGGTTCAGTTCCGGTTCGGCCATTAAATATCGGGTCGGTTCCGGTTCGGCTCCAAAACCGTTTCAAGAATTGTTTGTTAATAAAACATTTCTATTTATGATTCCAATATTTCAAAATATCGGTGTTTGTTGTTTCCCGCGGTGGAATAAAAGAATTTATTTGTGAAATCAAATTATTGATTTTTTGTTGAAATTCATAGACCTCAGTGGCACCTACATTTAAGTTTAGCAAGGATAGCAAAAACTTGAACCGGAACGAAAATTAATCTCGATTCCAGTTTCGGTTCAGGTTCAATTTTTTATTTTATTTCGGTTCGGTTCCGGTTTCCGGTTCATTGAAAATAGCGGTTAATTACGTTTTACGATTTTCGGTTCAGTTTCGGTTCCAGTCTCTGCTCGTGGGGGATTGCATTGCCCCTAATAATCATGAAGAAATTTACGAAAAGTAGGGTTTTCGATTTTCCAAAATGGAATGTCCGCAGACAAAAACGTTTCACATAATTTTAAACTAAACGCTGATTTCTTATTGCCAGCGCCTCTACTGTGGTTACTATTAGTTCTTGTTTACTATTTGACTTTTTAATTTATTTCCATGAAGATTTGTTTTCAGGTGTTCTTCAACCTGGTATTTTCAATTTGACCCCAATTTTATGTTGCATAAGGTACATAGCAAAACCTTACCATTGCTGTTGAAAACACCAGCACTAATAACTCGTGCAAACCTATTTAAACGACTAGTAGCAGCATTTTGTTTTTGTTATATCAGAAAAATATGTAAACTTCTTTAAAACAATTTTTTAGGGACATACAACAAAATCAACTTACTTTTAAAATACCTTAACAATTGGGAGGTCTTCCTAACAAAAACCAAAGAAATAAAATTACATTTAATTTTACTTCTTGGGTTATTATTACGATATGGATGGATGTAAAAGTTTTCAAACAATTTTCTATAGGTGTTGGGCTATTAATTTGAAAGTTCTTTGTAAATTAACATTTTGCTGCAGTTCAACTTAATCTGATTTCCTGTAATTTAAAAACACGATCGATCTAAAGAATTAAGGTAGAAATGTAATTACTAATTAGGTATAGATATACCTAAAACTGTATAACGTGCGCGGTGGTCCCTTTTTTTAAATATCCAAATTCAGGCACGTAATCCAAATTATCTAAATACAAACTAATATACATATAAAGTGTTTTATAAAATGAGTCCGAGATGGAGGTCTATTAGTTTCAAGAATATATACAATAATTCATTTGAATCCCCAAATTGATTTTTAATTACTATAATTAATTCCCATATAAATATTGAATTTGGATTCTACCTTTTATTGTGTTGTTTTAATTTTATTTCCTCATGTTTTCGTTTAAAATGTTTCAAATACTAAGCCGCCTTAATTTAAGGCTGTACACATCCTATAAATATACGAACAATAATTTTATATACAACAACAACACATTCTTAAGAATACTCGCTGGAGTATTTATCGTATATTTACATGCAATGATTTAAAAAACAAAACAGCAAAACAAAAAAAAACACTTAAGTTGTTTTTATTTTTTAACCCTACATAGTGCGGTCAAAATATACAGTTATTTGCCATGGGGATGTTTTTGAAATTGTATGTAAAGGGTTTATATGCAGCACATATTCCAAAATTGATTACATTTTTTATGTGTTTCACATGTCTCGACGGTATTCGATGTACACATTCCTAAGAAACTGCACAATCATTATGTTTTGTTGTTTTAACTCGTTCCTTTTAACATTTTTGAGTTAGATTTATGTGGGTCATACAAGCTATATATAGGATGATGCACTCTTTGGTTGTATTTTATATTCTATCTTTGTATGCAATTCAATGATTTATGTTCATTTATCTTAAGTAATGAATCTTGTTTTTTGTATTTGTTGTATGTACGAGTATGTCTAATTAATAAATCCCTTGAAATTGACACGATTAATTGCCTATAAATAAAAACATTCTACAATCAATATGTTATGCATTAGCTACACTGTAGGGAAAATAAATTATTTTTATAAGATAATTTTAATGTCTTTAGATGTAATTTGTTGGTTTCAAAAAAATTTGTAAGACATTATGTTAAATAATCCCTTTTTGGGTATAACTTTTTATTAATTAGATTTAAATTAACGTAAAGAAACGATAAAATTTAGTAAGATATAGTGTTCTACTCTTAATCATGATTCATATACATAAATTCAAATGGATATCTTTTATAATCTGACCTGGCATGCGACCATTAATTTATGTTCTGAAAGACTTATTTGTTTTAAGTCGTCGACAACGACAACGATATAAATTTTTATCACTTTCCTTTTATTTTTTATTTAACAATCTGTTGTCACGCACGATTAATTGAAGATTTTAACACACGATGCTGAAAATTATTTAATGTCACAAAACTTGTTAAAAGAATTTATTACAAGTTATGATAATTTATGATGATTGTTAGTGTACGGGTATGTTAAATACTGTACGTTGTCCGAGGAAATAATCTTACGGATGAAGATTTATGTAAATGATGTGAGACATAGTAAGATATGCACATGCTATGTGTGTCAAGTAGCAAAAAAATTGTATCTCTAAAATAATATAACTTCATTACAATAATTATAAAATCAAATTTGATTTGTGAAACGCCTTTTCTAGGCGAGACGATTTTCCGGTGGTGGTTCAATCAGAACGGTTATGTCATATAATTGAGGCCTTCAAAGTACGGTGCCAACACTCGATTATTCTGGTGCATTTTGGATTATAACTGGTTGTGCACTTTCGTTCAAATCCTAAAAATTTGAATAATTCCTGGAATAAAGATGATTCAAATTGTGCACCTTGATCTGTAACGATAAAATGTGGTACACCGGATCTTGCTATCCATGTGGCATAAACTGCGAACGCTACTATGCTGGATGTGATGTCTGGAACTGGAACTGCTTCTGTATCGTTGCCCATTAGATATTGGATGAGGTCCAATGATGTCCAAATGTACTTCCGCGAATATTTCGTTGGTTGCATTGTTAAAACCAATCGGCGTTTTTTATGCCGACTGATCTTTGCTCGTTGACATGCTATACATGCTTTTGGCATATTTTGTATGTCTTTTTTAATGGATGGCCAAACTTCCAGATTCGTTATTAATTTGATAGTTACTTGTGTACTTGCATGCGATAAATTATGAAATGCATCAAATATTTTCTTGCGAAATTATTTTGGTATAGAACGTCTAGGTTTGCCTGTTGATTGTTCGCAATAAATTATTTTTGAATTGTTAAATGCCATTGATACTTGTTCGAACTTGAGCATTGAGTTTGCATTTTGAAGAATTTCGACTAATTCCTCATCTACAGTTTGTGCATCTGCTATTTCTTCATAATTTATGCTTTCGTGGACAAATATTTGTTCAATCCGTGATAATGTATCTGCTACTACATTATCTATGCTAGATACGTGTTGTATGTCTGTGGTGAATTGTCTTAATAAGTCCAGCTGTCGTCTTTGCCTTGGTCATACTTTGTCTAAATTTTGCTGAAATGCGTAAAGCAAGGGCTTATGATCGGTAAATATTGTAAATAATCTGGCATCCAATAGATATCTGAAATATTTAACTCCTAGATATATTGCCAGTAACTCTCGATCGTAGGCACTATATTTTTGTTGCGCTTCTGTTAACTGAACTGAATAGGACCCTAGTGGTTGCCATGCATCTGTGCTGAGTCTGAGATCGGCGGTAGTCTTCGTGTCTTGCATGACACTGGTGGTCCCTTGGTTTCTGAACAGTGTGTAACATTGTGGTTTATCGTTGACATGTATAATGACTCTCTGCTGATGCTCTCAAACCTTTTAAGTAATTTTAAGATATCCATTTGTGTGATCAATTTGTCTACTACAGATAAATTTAAAGTTTGAGACGTTGTTAATGAACCTAAATAGAGAAGTTAATGGATCAACAATTTTTTTTTCTGCATATCCACTAATAATGCGGTACTTTTTAAAAAGTCTGCTCCGATTATTGGTGTGGAAACGTTTGCCACTATGAATGTCCAAGTAAAATGACGTGAGGACCTATATTTAATGATAAAACATATATCATATGCCTTATTAACGTATGAGGAATAAAATATGGACAAACAAAAAAAAGTAAAAAAAAAATTATTTACTAATCAAACGATTTTAATCCATAATTTATTTAAAACTTTAATTCTTAGATAAAATTTACAGAAAAATTTGCGCTCCATATCGACTCGCTTTCCTGATCCTTTCTGGCACTCTTTTCATTGCCGCCTGCGTTCCTGATGTATCGATCTTCTTTAAATCTCTTTTTATCTTTCTAATCAGACATTCAACATTTTTGGCACGATATCCATTGCTGTATACCATTCTCTTCAGATTTGCCCAAAAAGTTTCAATGGGCCTTAGTTGTGGAACATTTGGTGGATTATAGTCTTTAGGGATAAATTCGATTCTGCGTTGACGTAAATCAGATAACTTTGCGTTGGCATAATGTGATGATGCCAAATCAGGCCAAAAAATCGTTTTATCATTTTTATGATATTTATTTATAAATTTCTGAGGCACAGGTAAACATTTGTTTGTGTATGTTTGCGCATTAACCGCCAAACCACTTTTGAAAAATACTGGGTCACTGACACCTCGTTCGCTAATAGCCAACCACAACATAACTTTACCTGGAAACTTGGTCTTATGAATAAACTTCTCCTTTTCTGGTGCTTTGTGATCGGGAGACTCGTAGTAGTATTTTGGGTGCCATTCATTACCTTCAAACAGTGAAATAACTTTCATCATCCATCACACATTTATAAGCTGAAGAAGCAGCGAAATATTTTTGGGAAAGCACTCTTAATCTAGATTTGATTGTAGCTAATTGTTTGTCTATAGTTGCTGGTGCCGATTTTTTGGGTTTGCGTTGAATATTCATACTTTGTAAATATTTCTTGATAGTTTTTGGGGCAACTTGATATTTTTTACCCAGTTTTCTGTACGATTTTGCAGTTCGACCCACTGTTTCACCTTTCAATTTCATTCGAACTTTGCTACCTTGTAGTTGACATTTTTTACCAGAGTCGGGTTTTCTTTCCACAGGTTCATTATTCTCAAACAGTTTAATTGTTTTGTAGATAAAGAATTTTTTGAATCCAAGATCCTTGAAGTAGTGAAAAATCTCGTTCTTTTTTTTGTCTGGATTTTCCTGACAAAATTTACAAATTAATTTACGACGATCTACTTGTAACAACGACATTTTTGTAACTAATCGTAAAATGACGCAGTTGTAATGTATTTTTTATAAAATATACGGGAACCACCTTATTTAAAAACAAGGAAATTTTTATTTTTGGTTGTACAATACAAATACATTTTACATTTGTCCATATTTCATTCCTCATACGTTAGGCGTTCCATTAGCTGCATATAGATTGAATTGTGAACCTCTTGATTCTCGCTGAATAGACGAAATTTTTGGCAACTGAATTGTGTTACTTTTCAAATCACTTTGACATACTGAAGAAGTGAAGATTAAGCTTTTGTTGCTCCATTTTCTAATATTTTGCTTACTGACTCTTGTATCAGCTTTTGTAATTGATTATTAAAAAATAAATTCTGGCAAATATTATAATCGTTGTGCACGTGTGGGGTGGAACGACGAACACGAATGCCCTGCGATTAAATGGGCGTGCCACACTTTCAATCAAATAGAGCATACTTCTTTAGTGTGCTGGCAGAATCCAAGAAGAGCTATCCGAGTTATTGACTGTATAAATTCTTTCAACGAACCTTCAATCGTTTCTTTATTTGTAGAGGGGCAACATAATGGCATTCGAAGTAATAATAATTTTAACAGGTTTTTCAACGTTTATCAGTAGACATTTTTGGAGTCATTTTTGTTAAAGTCGGAACTATTGATGACGATGTAACTAAAAATTTGGAAACTTCACTCTGCGTACCAAAAGACAATTACGGGCAATCATTGGCAGAGATTGGTTGGATGAAATTGTGCCAGCCATGCGGAATAATTTTAGTACTAATCCGGAAGTTGTTAAATTAGTAAGTAATGAAAAGTCAGCTATTGTTGACGAAATTAAATCGTAATGTTCAAATATAGTAGAAGTAGTGTAAAAGCGTATGTCCTGGAACACCCCAAATGGGGTGGATTTTTATATGTAAATTACAACAACACAAACGATTACATATGTTTTTTAATATGAAGATTACAGTAGAACCACGATAATTAAATCTCTATATAAAATGTAAACGTAAGTATATAATTTTATTAAAAATCCGTTGTTCAACTGTACATTAACTGTACAATATTTTTTTAAGACATTTTGTTAGATGGCAGCACAGTCATAAACTTTAAGCTTTGAACTTTTTAATATTAATTAATTTTTCGATAGATGGTGCACATTTCTTACAGTTTAATTATCAACCACGATAACTAAAACTCTATATAAATGTATCTAAAATCAGGTATTCAACTGTAAATTATTATTATTTTCCAACTTTATCTGTAGGTGTCACTTTAAAAGCTTATTTTATGTACATGGTTTGTAACTTGGTTCAATATACAGTTTTATTATCAACCACGATAACTAAAACTCTATATAAATGTATCTAAAATCAGGTATTCAACTGTAAATTATTATTATTTTCCAACTTTATCTGTAGATGTCACTTTAAAAGCTTATTTTATGTACATGGTTTGTAACTCGGTTCAATATAAAGTTTTATTATCAACCACGATAACTAAAACTCTATATGAATTTATCCAAAATCAAGTATTCAAGTGTCTTTGAAAGTTTATGTTTAGGTACTCAACTGTAATAAAGTAAAAAATATTGATTATGATTAATTTCTGTCTATGTAAGAGAAAAATATTCGCTTTTGAAGTGTATTAACCTGATATATCGCGTTTCATAAAAAATAAAATTATTCACATATACATACATGTACATATAACAAAAATCATCATGAATAAACTGCTAAGGCCATTAAAATCTAACACATTAATTAATATACATGACTTAATATATTATTAAAGTGAATAAGGTCATTAAAATCTATAAGAAATTTGTGAAGTTCTGTTATTAGTGTTATTGCATAAATATAGAAACGTTTTGTTAATTATTTTGTGAATTAATAAATCTAAATAAATAAAAATAAAATCAGCATTGATACAGATTTGCGAAGCTGATTTATACGTGTTGTAATAAATTAAGAAAACTTAATTCAAATACTGTTTATATTGTATATCAATTTAAATATATTAAATTTGAATAAATAAAAATAATTTCAGCATTAAAGAAAAAGTAAGTTTAAATATATAAAAAGTTTTTATTATATTATTAGAAATATTTATTATTATTATTATTATTATTTACTATATTACAGATAATTAATACTAAAATGAACAACTGCGAATTATGTATGTTCACTTTTTCGTCAAAAGACCATCTAAAACGTCACCAGGAAAATCAGCATCCAACAGAAAAGACGTTATGCGATATATGTGGATGTACATATATCAATAAACGAAAGCTGGATTATCACCAAAAGAGATGTAATCGTCTTGATAATTTACAACAGCCAGGACCATCTATTCCATCAAATTCAAGGATAGCTGTAGTAGCCGCTAAGAGAAGGAAAACGGATGATGCACCCGCTGAGGCTGCTAACGTTTTATGTGGTGATTGTAATGTAAGTGTTCCAAAAAAAAATCTGTTTAATCATTATAGATCATTATTACATAAAAATAATTGTTTACAAAACTATAATGAGAATGATGATGAAAACATTCGAATCATTAGCAATGCATTTAAATCCAGAATAATTAGTTATAGGGTTTCAGATGTACCTAATAACTATATTAGTATAAATGATTTTATGTGTTCTATAAAACATAAAATAATCAAATTAATACAGCTTCAAACAGAATCATTTAAAGCTGTTAAAACAAATTTTGAATTGTTTGGTTTATTCACCAAATATGATTTGAAAAATGAATCAAATGTTAGTTCAATAAAATCATTTAATACTAAAAATGCAATTTTAACGGAAGCTACTGATTTGAATGAGATATTTTCTCAGATTGTTTGCACCCTCAATACTCTGAGTGAGGAGTTTCAGGAGAAAGAGTCTGGATGGGCTATGGACAAAGTATTGTTCATTGAAGTGAATTTTAATAAATATAGTCCTATGAGAGGGTCCTCTTACATACCTCTCCCAAAATTTTTTAAAGATAAAAAGGCTATAATCAATGTCCAAAATTCAGATCAAGCCTGCTTCGCCTGGTCGATCATGGCTAGCAAATATCTTAATGTAGCAAATCCTCAACGGTGTAATTCTTATCCTCATTATAGTTCTATCTTAAATTTAAGTAATCTTAGTTTCCCCATGCCATTAAAAGACATCCCACAATTTGAAAATCAGAATAATATAAGTGTAAATGTGTATGGGATAGAAGGTAATCAAATTGTGGGACCTTTATATTATACAAATTCGAAAAAATCACACCACGTTAATTTGTTGTATATAGACGATGGTGTAAATAGTCATTATTGTTTTATAAAAAAATTAAATACGTTAGTGCACAAACAATTATCAAAAAGAACAAATAAAAAATTCATTTGTGATGGATGTTTAATTTTTTTTCATACTGAAGAAAAATTAAATATTCATCTACAACATGGATGTAACAAAATTAAATGTGTGCTCCCTAATAAAGATAATGATATTTTAGAATTTAGAAATTATAATCATAAATTACAAGTCCCATACGTGATATATTGCGACTTCGAAGCAATATTAAAACCAATTGATTCGTGTACTCTAAATCCTATAACATCATTTACTGAAAATATTTTAAAACATGAACCCAGTAGTTTTGGATATTACATTAAATGTTCATATAATGATAGTAAATCTAAATTTGTTACATACAGAGGTAGTGATTGTGGAAAAATTTTCATTGATAAAATAAAAGAGGATTTAGAAATTATATACAATGACCTACACATAAATCGAAAAATGAAAAAACTTTCCTGCACGGAGCAATTAAATTACAATTTATCAAATCAATGTCATATTTGTAACGGTGATTTTAATGATGATGAAAACTATAAAGTTATGGACCATTGCCATTTAACAGGAAAATTTAGAGGTGCTGCGCATACTAAATGCAATTTAAATTATAAGATAGCAGATTTCATACCAATATTTTTTCACAATTTAAGTGGCTATGATTCGCACTTTATCATAAAAGAATTAGGTTTTGATACGGAACAAATAGATTTAATTGCTCAGAATAAGGAGCGATATATTTCATTTACAAAAATGTTCAAAATTAATGAGATTAAAAAAATTAAATTGAGGTTTGTAGATTCATTTAAATTTATGGCAGCTAGTCTTGATAAACTAGCTAACAATCTTAATGACTCTCAATTCGATGAAGTTAGAAAGAGTTTTTCTAATCAAAATGAATTTAATCTTATAAAGAAAAAAGGTGTTTTCCCATACGATTATGTAGATAGTTTTAAAAAATATGATGAAACTGAATTACCATCCAGAAATCATTTTTTTAACAAATTACAAAATACTGATATATCTGATGAGCAATATAATCATGCTCTAAATGTATGGAAAACATTTAAATGTAAAAATTTAGGTGATTATTCCGACTTATATTTAAAATCAGATGTACTTATTTTAGCCGACATATTTGAAAATTTCCGGAAAGTTTGTATGCAAACATACGATCTAGACCCGGCCCATTATTTCACAGCCCCAGGTTTAAGTTGGGATGCCATGCTTAAATTCACCAAAATCAAATTAGAATTATTAAAAGACATTGATATGATAAATTTTATTAAAAAAGGTATTCGTGGCGGATTAACACAGTGCTCCAAACGATATGCTAAAGCAAATAACAAATACATGAAAAATTATAATAATGAAATAGATTCTAATTTTCTTGTTTATTTAGATGCTAATAATCTATATGGCTGGGCTATGAGCCAATCACTCCCTTATGCTGATTTCAGATTTCTTGATTCAGCAGAACTTGATAAATTTAATTTCGATCATTTAACAGATAATGAATCAGAATCAGGTTATATTCTAGAAATTGATTTAGAATATCCTGATCAATTACACCAAAAGCATAATGATTTACCATTTTGTATGGAAAATATACAGCCACCATACGAAAGTTCAAAACAAAATAAATTAATTGCTAACCTAGAACCTAAAAAAGCATACGTCATTCATCAAACAAATTTAAAGAAATGTATTAAAAATGGACTAATATTATCTAAAATACATAGAGTTTTAAAGTTTAGTCAAAAACCATGGCTCAAATCATATATAGATTTGAATACCGATCTTAGGACTAAAGCTCTAAATGCGTTTGATAAAGATTTGTATAAATTAAAAAATAATAGTGTTTTTGGTAAAACAATTGAAAATGTTGACAAGAGAACAGATGTAAGATTAGTATCACATTGGGAAAATATTGGAAACAGATTTGGAGCAAATACTTTGATCAGCAAACCTAATTTTCATTCTTCAGCAATATTTGACGAAAATTTGGTAGCTATTCAAATGAATAGATTATCGGTTACGTATAATAAACCCATTTATGTGGGTTTCTGTGTTTTAGAATTATCCAAAACTCTAATGTATGATTTTCATTATGATTATATTAAGACGAAGTATGATGATAATGCTTCACTTTTATATACTGATACGGATTCATTAATATATGATATTCAAACTATGGATTTTTATGAAGATATCAAGCCTGATTTAAATGAGAAGTTTGATACTTCTGATTATCCATCCAATAACATATATAATCTTCCATTAGTTAATAAAAAAGTTTTAGGAATGTTTAAAGATGAATGTTGTGGTAAAATTTTGACAGAATTTATTGGGATTAGAGCAAAATCATACTGTATAAGCTTAGAAGATGATAATGAAATAATTAAGAAAATAAAAGGTGTAAAAAAAAATGTAGTTTCAGATTCGATATCATTAAATGATTTTAAAAATTGTTTAAATAAAAATGATAATATAATTAGATCACAATTAAATTTTAGAAGTATTAGACACAACCTATATACTCAATTGTTAAACAAAGTAGCGTTATCAAATTTTGATGATAAAAGATTTGTAATTCCAAATTCATACAAAACTTTGGCATGGGGTAATAAAGAAATTGATAATTTTTATTTTAATTAGTTTAATAATACATTTTATATTTCTTAAATATAATATATATAATACATTTAATGTCTTTTAGTTTTAAATTAAAATATTAAACCAAAATTATATATTAAGTAGTTTTAATAATTAAGAAAATTTTAATCGGTAATAAAAAAAATAAAAAAAAAAAATATAAAGTTTAAATTAAATCTGTTTTATTTATCCACGAGTTATGTGATGATTCAAAACCTAGCCACTTAACATAAACTTGATTACCTTTCTTCTTCAAAACTTTCTCTACGAGGTAAGTGTCAGGATGATGTGTCTTTTGCAGCTCTTTTTCATAAAACCGGCCTGATATTAGCTGTCCCTTATAATCCTCAAGTAAATACGTTACAGGAAATTTGTTGTTAATACTAACAACTTTAAATATTTCAGTAGTCCAATTTGGAGTATAACCTTTTTCGAAAACGGTTTTAAATTTGCTAACTCGAACGAAATCCCCAACTTTAAATTTATTTTTTTGTATTAACTTAGGATATGTATACACTTGTTTTAAAATTTGTTTTTCATTTGCCATAGTAACTTCTACAGGTGCTAATTTAATTGTCCTATGTTTTTTATTGTTGTAATCTTTCACTAATTTTTTTAAAATATTCAGCCACTTGTAAGATCCTTGAAGACTAAATTTCCTCCACATATTTTCCTTAAGAGTTCGATTAAATCTTTCTACTATACATGCTTTTATTGGACTAAATGTTGAATAGTGGTTAATATTTTTCTGTTTCACAAGCTGTTTGAAATCTTTATTATAGAATTCAGTTCCCATATCCGTTTGTAGATTCTTTGGTACTCTTTTACTCTCATTGAAAATTTTTGTTAAAGCACCAACAATCATCTGTGATGTTTTTTTCTTTATAGGTTCAACCCAAGCAAATTTAGAAAAAGCATCGATTACAGTTAGAAGATATTTAAAACCAGCATTTTCTCTTGAATATGGAATCATTTCCACGAGATCTGCTTGCCATAAGTCATCAATACCCTTAATTTTAACATGTCTGCGTATAAAATTTTTACGTGCTGGCTTATGCAATTCATTCACTATTTGAATCCGACTCATTTTATGTAAGTGGATGAATTAATAATGAAAGCATATGAATTTTGGATTGGTATATATAAAATATTGTTTCCTCATAATGTTTAGGATTTATTTAAAACGAGAGATATCTTGGATTATGATCACTATAACATTCATCAAAATGAATGATCTTTAACATAATAAATGTTAGCTAATTTGCCCATAGTGTTGAAAACAGAGAAGTAGCGGAGTCGAAAACCATAATAAGATTGTTTTGAAATTAAATACTTTTTCTAAATAATTTTATATATAATATTGTTTTATTTATTTATTTATTTATATAAAATGAACATTATATCTATCAGTTTTTACCATAGTTAAGTGTTCTTTACACAAATGGTTTAAATTTTGTATTTCTCGATCATTAAAAACGTTGAATCGCTCCGGCATAAATATGATGTTCTCATCAGTCTCTATTAGGATTTTCACGCCATATCTCGTGTTGACTGATTTGACTTCTTGTACCACAAAGTACTTTTGATTTGAAGTTGATTTGACTTCTTGTAGTTTCTACCCACATCCAGATCTTCAAATTTGGTTATTTTTTTCTCAGCAAACCTTGGCACATTGTTGAGTTTTTCTAAAAGTTGTTGACGAATATCCATGGTTGGTTGGTTGGTTGTTAACAATCTTATGCTTACTATCAAACTGATAATTTTCAAAGAAGCTCACTATAATTTATACTTATTATGGTTTAAGTTGACTTTTAAACACGCGCAGTTTTTTCCAATCTTACCACATCAGCATAAATATTACGAAGTATCGATTAAATACAAACCTTTGTCATCATATCAAGTTACGTTCAATGATTTCAACATCCATATTCGTAAAATAAGGTCAATAAACATGTTTAATCATGGTTAATCAAACAAAAAAAGTCAACATGTATATGTACATCACGTGGCCCCTCTGAAAACATCATTTTCAAATATACGAGAGTTTATCTAGATCTAGTATAGATTTGTACATTGTTCGAGTCACACGAGAAAAGTAAAAAACCTCATTTAAATGGATTCACCAGTACATCGAGAGGAACAAGGAGATACATGCGGTTTATACGGGTTAGAAGGTGGAATGAATAAGGTGCAGAGTCGGTTAAAATCATTCGAGAAGTTATGGAACAAATGGTGCATCGATCCATTAGAACTATCTCGAGCTGGATTTTACTACACAGGCGTGGACGACTGCATCAAGTGTTTCAGCTGCAAAGGAGTTCTCGAGGATTGGAATATCACCAATGAAATATGGACGGAACATGCATTTTGGTTTCCCGCATGCCGACACGTTAAAAACATTAGAGGTGAAGAGTTTATCGATAATATTCAAACCAAATGGATTCAAGACGGTGTAATTCATTGTAAAAATAATATTTAAGAAATAAAAAATTGATTTGAAAAAAGTATAAATTGTTTTTATTCATTAATTTCTTAGTGTACGAGTACAAAGTTCATTCATTAATTTTTCCTTACATAAAACTGGTATTTCATTAGACAATCTTGAATAATTAAAATAGTTGTATCCTGTTACTGGCGGTATAAAAAAATCCTGTATTTGTAGAGAATATGTTAGCTGATCGAAACATTTTTCTTTGTATAAATAGAAATAATTAGCAACATCAGCCCATACTGTTTCGCTCCAGATAATGATTGATTGCAAAAATGATGATAAAGATGAGCAGCGTTCCCATTCTTTGGAATTTAAAACGATTTTCTTCCCTCCACTCGTAAATATAATACGTCTCTCATTATTTCTGCTGGTTAGCTTTACATCACAATTTCCATTCGTTTTTGGTAATTCAGTAAAGGAAATGCTACCATTGAAGTGGTTGTTTATTGTTGGTAAATTATTGAAAATTGTAGTCGTCCACATTTCAGCACTTAGTGTATGAAATATTGTATTTTTGAACAAGATTATAGTAGTTTCAAAAGTGTTAATATCATAACCAACATTTAGATAACTTGTATGTTGATCATTTAAAAAATATGTATGAGACAACAATAAATTAGGTATGGTTGCCATCTTTTTTTTAATTAAATTATTAACGCTTTTTACTTTAAGCATATTGTTTGTGTTTCAAGGTAAATGTAAACTAGTTTTTCATAAAAATAACTTCCGTATTTATACTCTTCAAGAGTGGTACTATCCCTTTCATACATGTTAATAAAATCATATTTTATTCTTCTTATCGATGAACTTAAATAACCTTTCTACAAAATTCCTAAAACGTGATGAATCATGTTTGTTTTTGTTCTTGTAGTTAAAACCTTAGGAAATTCTTTTTTAAAAAGTTTCTTTATTTTTACATCATTTTCAATATGGTTTTTAACATTAAATAATTTTATAAATTTTTTCATTGAGTTACGTTTACATCTATTTAACAAATATACACAACAATATTGGCCACAAACTCCGGTGAATAAACTTTGTAATTGTTTATTATTGTATGTAATGCATTTACTGTTATATTTTAGAAATCTATTAATCTCAGGATATTTCGTTGGTGATCTTCCGTAAGAATCAAAAAATTCTCCACATCCATTTGATGGAAAATAAACAGCTAACCAATGTTGCCCTGGTTGATTTGATTTGTCCGTATTAATAACATATAAAGCAGGTTTTGATTTAACCCTCTTTGGGATTGTGTTTATTGCAAAAACACCTTGAAAATACTTCTTAGTAAATTTATGTGTTTTCAATGCTTGTTGAATATCTAAAGTAGTTGTTGTATTGGCAATCATCATGTGTATTAGTATAAACTAACTTTTTATTTAGGATATAAGAGGTATTTATATTATTAATAATTCGTTACAATATTACGATTTTTATCTATTTCTAGAGTTGTATCATATTCCAAGTACACTAAACATGTTTTAGTTGTCTTAAGAGCTTCCCCAAATCGTGCCTCGAGTCTTAAACTTCCTTGATTCATTAGAGAGTTGCATGATAAAGTACTTGACATGTCCGAAGTTAGATCAAAAGCTAACAGGAAATAGCCATTCTTGAACATTTCTTTGGTAATCAAATTTCCTTGAGGTGTGTGTAAAATTCCACTCGATGTAAATATTGTTGAATACGCTCTAGCGTAACTGGACCCATCTGCAAAATTCATTTCAATCGGTGCACTAGGAACTTGAACCCCATTTATATAAATTGCGAACGATGTTATTTTATTATTTTTAAAATTATATGGATTCTTAGATCTTTTCCCAGAATATGCATCATTATCTACCATTGTAAATATTAGATTTGTTGGGAGCTGTCCTAGAACAATATTATCTAGTGAAATTGAGTTTCCTCCGGCAGGAATTGTAAATGATTTAATTTCGTTACGCTTATAGTGATATTTTGCTGTTGTATTTTCAAGCATTTTATGGTGTGCAATTAAAATATTTGGATTTACATGAGCATGTCTCAAGTAAAGTGTAGCTTCTGTAATTTTGACAATCGAAGTATCTGTATCAGCACCGAGTAAATAAAATTCCGGTTTATTCAATGTTAACGAAATTCGTAAATCTACATTGTTTAATAATAGCAAAGGTTGATTGAGCATGTCAGCATGCAATTTTCCATATACTTCTACAATTCCACTGTTTTTAGTTAATGCTGTTCTTAATTTTAATCCATCGTTTTCAGCAAGATTATCAAGATTTTTTGTCTCCAAACTCCATCCTGATAATTGCAAATGTGTTTTGTATGCATCATCACCATAATTTAATAATTGTTCTAAATATGCTCGATAACTGTAATTCCCATCTGTTGAATTTATATTCTTTCCGTTTAAAGAAATATTGACTTGATGAAACAGGGAATGCAGCATATTGTTAACTAAACTAGGCTGATCTTTGTCGGCCTCTACATATAATTTGCCATCATTTTTAGTTACTTGAAATTTCAGACATAAATTTATTGATGATAAATCTAAATATGAATCACCATGACTGTAACAAGCAAATTCAATAACCGACTGATTTTCTAAACTGGTTATAGGTTTGTATGCTACTTCTTCATTTTTTAAAATACTTGTTTGAATTGAAGGTGGTTGAAATAAATCTAGCTCCGATTTCATGCATTCTGTAAACGCCATTATGTAAAAATATCAATAATCCGTTTCTTGTTTGTTTTATTTTTTAATATATTTTTTCTCTTTTTCACGCTGTCACGAACAACTCTCAACTGTTTACAACGGCTTTTCAAGCAGCCTTTTATTGATTTTTTAGCTCCTGTACCAGACATTTGTTTAATTTTGTCTGCTGCTTTATCTCGTAATTTATCAACCACTTGTATTGATCTATCACGAAGTATTTCATTAATCGGCTTTTGTGTCTGAAGAATGTCTGAACCAACTTGAAGTGCTTCACTTGTTAAGCCATGAAGGGCTGATGTTAATATTGGTTTTAAGTAACGGAATATTCCGCCGAAAAATCCTCCTAATCCTCTTCCCTTTTGATATACTCTTTGAGATCGTAATAGTGGACCAAAATCTTCATTGTTATAGCCACCACCGCCGGATTGGTTAGCGTAGTACTTTGCGTAATAGTTATCCATTTGTAATTAATGAAATCCGTAAGATACCTCTTTATATACCTTTGCGAAAGTGAAGTACTAGGTAGGTCATAAAAAGTCCATCTTTAAAATTAATTTGTTCACCAGTTTCATCAGTTATTAAAATACTGATCTCTGATATATTATACTTTTCAATGGGGCAATATTGAACATTATCTATTTGATATGATCGAGATATGCTTCTATCAACGTCTGTTCCTAGGGGATGCATATACAAGCATGATACAGATGCATCCCCAATAGTTCTCGGTTTGATTATATTACAATAAAAACACATGTAAAATGGAAATGGATTGATCTTAGTCTTCACATCAATATAATTATCTTTAATATTTTTTATTTTAGCTTCATTCTCTTTGGTTGCTTTGAAATTTTTAATTTCCATTTGTAAAGATTCTATAAACTCTGGCCATCTCGTTATTTTAATCTGAGAAAATATTACATCAAAAAATTCCTCAAGTGTGTACTCTTGATGACATTTTATTAAAGGGTTAACACCTTTCAACGCTGGTAGCTGAATATATGGTTCTTCTTTGTTATAATTGATTCTAACTAATTCAGTTGATGAGTTATACCGATCAAAGAAATTAGCTTCTTCGATTGGTTGATAAAATTTAGGGGTAGTTGCATATAAAAATATTATTAATTCAACGTTTAAAGGAAGTATGTATTTTGATGGCGTTTTAATTGTAATTTTTGTTTGTTCACTTATGGAAGTATGAGCAACGTTAGTTAGACCAACATACCATTTCTCATTAGGATCCAAATTTATAGTGTTAGGAAGTTTAACCGTGAACCTCGATAATGAATTGTTTGGGTAATATTTTAAAGAACTGTTACTTAAAAGAGTTACGTGTGTGAAATTATCCATCACTGTTCTCATTAATAACTAATAAATTAATAAATAAAAACACCGATTTTATCCTTTATATAACTTTTTATTTTTATAATTTTTATTTCATTCTTGTCCAAGGATGTTTTCGTAAGCGTTCTTGTTCACTACGTTTTATTGTTTGAACTGTTAACGTACGTTCACTTTTCCTCTTAGGTGGGTCCTGAGATGATTGCATTGATCCTGGTTTTGGAGGCTGAAGATCTTTCCGGTTTTTAAAAATATATTTTTTTGTTGGAACAGAGATTGTTGCACCGTCTTTCATTTCAAATGTTCTGTACATGTTAGAGTCTGAAGAAGCTCTTTCCCGCAAAATTTCTTTTGGATCAATATACTCCTCAGAAACAATCCTATCATCATCATCACCATCATCATCATCATCACCATCATCATCATCATCATCATCACCATCAAATACACCGTCATTATTTTCAAATATTTCTTCTGTGTCTAATTGTGTAAAATCTGGTTTAGTTTTTTCATCAACATTGGTGTACACCTCTTCAACTTTAGGTATATCAGTTTGTGTACCAATATCAAAGCCTTCTGATGATGAATCTGTATTTGCTTCTTGGTCTGTATAAAAAATTCTTTTAGTTTGAACTCCCACTCCTTGAACATGACGTATTGCTGGTTGATGCCAATTAAACTTATTCTTATACGCATTTTTTCTCTTCATTGATGAATATGTCAATAAGTTCTGCCTATATAGATGCCACTTATTCAAATCAGTTAGTTTGTTGTTATGTAGAATTGATTTCATATTTTTATCTAATTCCGATAGTTTACTATCATCAATTAAATATTTTTTAATTTTTTCGAAAATTTCTGGTTGTATAACAATCATCCGTTGTAAATTACTCATGATGACTGATTAATTATTTGGCCTATCAATCCTGATAAAATAGTACCGATTAAAACGGGTAAGAATCCACCTTTTTGTACAAGAATTTTACGCTTTGAAGAGAGACCCAGTTTTGGACAAGCCAAGCTGCGAAGTTCTCTTTTATACTTTTTTAATTTTGTTTTACACTGTTTAGAAATTCTATTGTTTCCATTTAATGTGTTCAGTGATATTTCACATAAAGTTTTTATAACTTCCGGGGGACAGACCTTAAGTAGCGCTTTTCTCGTTTGTGGGTTACACTTTTTTAGCACATGTAGAATATGTTTGTTTGCCTTCAATCGTTTCATTTTTTACACACACTTTTTTATTTTCGAATAAAATAGTTGGACAATAACATGTAAAATAATCTTTTTTTAAGATATCTGTACGGAAACGAAATAAATCATTGGCTGACTGTGTTAAATCAAATAGTAAATAACCGTGAGCTCTCGAAGTAGCCTCGTTATATACCCTCATAAGTTCTGCTGTGTTTTCAGGATATATTTGTCTTGCTAGAGAACAAATCTGAGATCTATCTCTGGGATTTTTAAAAACTACCAGATATTTACAATTTAAAGAAATATCTCGACAATATTTTGCTTGGTGAAATACATTCTGAGTTACTAAAATAACAGACAAATTATTATGATGTGAACCTTTGGTAAAAAGTTCGCAAATATTTTTATTATAAGCTTCTGTCATTAGATCATCCAATATTATGATACTTCCGTCTTCACAATTTTCGAAGGTGTCTGGGATATTTTTTATAATTTCTATTTGATTTGTTTCGTAGATATCTTGTGGTATCGCTTTTGAGTTTCCATTACACCATACAATTTTATTTACTTTTCTACCATCATTCAAATGTTTTAATAAATTTATAACGAAAGTAGTTTTTCCACACCCTGATGGTCCCGCAACCATCATTGTAAACGGTCTAACAATATACATTATTCTAATGTATCATACAATAAATGCGTACCCTTTTATAACTTTTTAATAGAACATAATTTTACTTTCGTCAAAAAAAAAAAGATGATATACAGATAAAGTTGATAAAATAAAAAAATTATGATCAAGATTTCAATGCCAAGGTTAAATTATAAAATAGTAATACACATAACGTACTATCCAATTTCAATTATACAATTTTTTTTTTTCTTATCTTTTCATACTTTATGCTGATTATATTTTACAGTTTTTATTTATTGTACGTTGAACTAGTTTTTTCAATGCCAAGGTTAAATTATAAAATATTATTATAACTTTGTAGTATGCAATTTCAATTAAAAAATAAATATTATTCGTTTAAGTTACAAACCATGTTTACAGAATATACATAAACTTTGAAATGTGACATCTACAGATAATGTTTTAAAAAATAACAATATACAGTTGAATACATGATTTTTAATAAATTCATATAGAGTTTTAGTTATCGTGGTTGATAATAAAACTGTATATTGAACCAAGTTACAAACCATGTACATAAAATAAGCTTTTAAAGTGACATCTACAGATAAAGTTGGAAAATAATAATAATTTACAGTTGAATACCTGATTTTAGATACATTTATATAGAGTTTTAGTTATTGTGGTTGTTAATAAAACTGTAAGAAATGTGCACCATCTATCGAAAAGTTAATTAATATTAAAAAGTTCAAAGCTTAAAGTTTATGACTGTGCTGCCATCTAACAAAATGTCTTAAAAAAATATTGTACAGTTAATGTACAGTTGAACAACGGATTTTTAATAAAATTATATACTTACGTTTACATTTTATATAGAGATTTAGTTACCGAGGTTGCACTGTAGTCTTCATATAAAAAAACATACATAAACGTTTATGTTGTTGTAATTTACATATAAAAATCCACCCCATTTGGGGTGTTCCAGGACATACGCTTTTACACTACTAGTAGATGAAAGCTTAGTTAATCCAATCGAAGGTTTTACCACGGAAATAATTTTAAATGAAAATTTAACCCCAATTTTTCATACACCGTATTTGGTGCCTTATCGTCTCAAAGAAAAAGTAGAGCAGGAATTAGATCGTCTAACGGGAGCGTATGAGGAATATTTAGTCATAAATCCCATCGCGGGTTATATAGAAATGCACGGTTAGCTTTTGGCGTCTCAGCAGCGCTTTCGATTTTTCAATGTACGATGGATCAAATTCTAGTCAATTTAACCAAAGTCCAGTGTTATCTCGATGACATTCTAATAGGTGGCATTGCTCGAAGTGAGGGTCTTAAGCATTTATATGACGTTTTACGTCGTCTTAGTCAGCACAATGTTAAAATTAATTTAAAAAAATGTCGTTTTTTAGTTAGTTCTCTAAAATATTTAGGTCACATAATTTCGGATGAGCAAATATATCCGAGTACATCCGGTACATTCACAGCTACATAATTAGGGTGGCATTAGCTGTTGTACATGTTGTGAAAACATTTCAAAATTATTTAATTGATGAAAAGTTTATATTCTGTACTGACCATCAGAGTTTGCAAGAGATGTTTAACCCTCGCAACACTCTTTCACTACGAAATTAAATACAAGCCTGGTCGTAAAGTGGCGCATTGTGACGCACTATACGTAGTCTTCAGTTAAACCAAAACACCGATGTTGGTGAAATCCGTATAAGGTACCTAAGAGATTTTGAAGATTTCCCAGTCGATTTTAATAAAATTAGATCGGTAACATTTAAAGATCCAATTTTGTCATTGGTATATGAAGCTTGTATGAATGGTTGGTGTTCAAGGTACCACACCACTTACAGTATTATAAAAATAAATCTAGTGTACTGAAAATAAACGCATATTTTTGTGGTAGAGTTGTGGTGCCGTTTGTTTTACATCGTCAAGTATTGGATCTTATTCATGGTGAAAGTCATCATGGAATTGTGAAAACGAAAATGATTGCTCATTACTGTATTTGGTGAAACAAAATTAACGAAGATACTGAAAACTATGTACAAAAATATTATATTTGCCAGGTATCTCAAAATATTCCTCGAGAGATAGTGAAAACCAAATGGCCTGAATCGAAATATCCATTTCAAAAAGTATACATTTTTTTGATTTCGCGGGAAAAACATTTCTATTATTTATTGATAGTTTCTCGAAGTATTTGGATGTCATAAGAGTATATTCTACAACTGCTGGAAATCTAATTAAAATAATCTTAAGAATTTGTCCTATTTTTGGTCTTCCAACTAAAATGGTTAGTGATAACGGTCCGCCTTTTCAAAGCATAGAATTCAATAAATTCTGCCAATATCACTCGATACAATTATCGCATTCACTACATTACCATCTCCAGTCGAATGGGTTGGCTTAGTGTTTCGTCAAAATATCAAAAACAGTTTTAAAAAAAAGGTTAATAGAAGCAAAAGAGGGTCTGTCTTTGGAAATGAAAATTCAAAATTTTTTATTTGAAAATCGCAACACACCGAATTCTAGTAGAAAAATGACTCTCACTTTGCATAAGGTTGGTTACGTATAAACCGCGAACATTGCTCGTTCCGTTATCTCCGGAAGCGGTGAAATTTCAGGAACAATCTATCATGAATAATAATAACAATATAGAAACCACAAAAGTAAGTTCTCAAAAACTAACAATTAAAATTAAAATTTTAATTGTTAAAATCCGTTCTTCTTTGAGATATTCGATTTCTTTTACTTTCTTTTACGTAAGATTATTGAAGATTTATCTGTTTTGAGGTCCCATGAGTCCGAAAATGTGGGTTTCGAAATGATGTCTGTCTGTCAGTCTGTCTGTCCATCTGTCCGTCTGTCTGTCACTCTGTGTGCTCTCTATAGCCCAGATGGCTTAACCAATCGAACTGAAACTTTAGATTTTAGGTATTTTGATAAATTGGAAGGTTCCAGTGAATTTTACTCGAAATCGGTCAACCGGAAGTGGCCACTCCCTTCGGCCAGAAAATGTGTTTTGAACATATCTTAAAAAGTATAAGGTTTACAAAAAATCACTAATACAAATTCCAAAAAATTAAAAGAAAAAATTTCAATTCATAAATATCACCTTTTATTTCTTTTACGTGTGTAATAATGAGTCCGAAAAATTGGGTTTCGAAGTGATGTCTGTTGGTATATATGTCTGTTAGTTTGTAGTCCAAATGGTTTAACCAATCAAACTGCAATTTCATATTTAAACTTATTACATAAATTTTGGGGTCCCAGCTCCCAGATTCCGTGAAACAGAAAATTTATTTTGCAAATATTTCAAAAATATACAATTTACAGAAAACAAGAAAAAATAAAAACAATCTTAAGTTTGCAAGGAATTTGCATTATAAAAGTTTCTCAAAATTCGCTGTTCGTAAAAAAAAGTCGTGTGTTGGCCACACCTCATTTTTTTTTTCTTTCACCTTTCTTTATCTTTTATCCATATTGAGTTGGTAGTGGCAAAACTCTTTTTGTCTTTTTGAACTTTTGAACCCTTAATAGTATATGCGGCTAGTCTAATATGTCCTCCATAGGTGTATAATCATGTGTTTTTGGAATTAATTTAACGCAGGAAGGGATGAGAAGTTCGTTATTTTTTGGATTTTTTCTGGGATATCCGTGTCCTCATCAACTGTTTGCGCAATGATGAAATTATAAGCCACAAAAATGAAACAAAGTTCACGCGATTTTTCCTGAGAACAAGTTACATTTACAGCACAAGAAAACGTGCAATCGATAAATATAACTCAGCAAAAAGTCGAGGAAATAAATTAACGGGTATTGTTTCACCTTTGAGAAGGTTACAATTCACGACAAAATATTAACACGACAAATAATTCTGTATAGAAACAATATATCACTTTTACTACTACTATGAATACAAACCACGCAAACTCAAAATCAATAACTGTATAAATTTTATTTAATGAAAAAATACAAAATAAATTTGTTTGTTACACAATGTGATGAATGATGATGATCTGTACCTAAATTTTGTTCGCAAACCGAGAATTGAGAGTAGAATAACCGCAAATTTTTAGTAGTGGTAGATTGTGTGTATATTAGTGGCCACGTGAGTGTTGTTTAGTTTTTTATAAAATTGACGTCATTTAATTTTCTTCTATCAAAAGTGCTTGTATGTTAAAAATCATTAAACAACCGAAAATATTTTATTTAAATGTTTTTTTTAATAACAAACACGAAAAGTAATTTATCCTTTAAGGGAGAACACCACTGTGACCTACCATTTTCAAGTGCTTAGTTTGGAATTTTTTTTTGAGAAATGGGTTGGCTTTAGAGAAAAAAAAACTTTTAGGCTATATTTGGCATATATTTAAGTAAACAAAAAAAAATTTTTATGTAAAAAAAAATACAAAATGGCGGCGCTAGAGTAGCTTTAGTAGAAGTGATTTTGCCTAGAGTCGCTCCGCTGCACGCAGTAGAAGTGTCTTAAACTTGTTCCTGGAACAAAAAATAAAATATTTTCATGAAATATATTAGTTTTAGCATCGAAGTACATGAGGAAATTAAAAAAGTCGAAAAAATAAAAAATTGAGACAAGTTTGAAGAAAAAGTTTAATTTTTCGACTATAATTTTCGTATAAAAAGTTGTATATCTTTTTTAATTTTTAATGAATCAAAAAAAACTCATGTACTTCGATTTTAAATCTATTTAAGAAGCTACAGTTAAATTTTCAAGTCGATTGAACAAAATTTGATTGAGTTCTGCTGCGTGCAGATTTCCAAAACACGGTTTCGAGAAAAACGCGTTTAAAGTTTTTGGTATCAATAACTTCTCAATAAGAGCTCTCAGGAAAATGGTTGAAAACCTTCTAAAAAAAATTTTTTTTAGCTATAAACGAATTTGTATCATATTTTGAGGGTCTAAAGGATTTTTTAAAAGCAAAAAAAAAAATCGATTTTTTGAAAATCTCACAGTGGTGTTCTCCCTTAACTCAAAAAAAAAAAATGTTACTACATAATCAAAAACAACAACAAATCAAGTCTCTCAAAAATTATTTTGTTTGTAGAATGACAAATCTCAACTCAAAAGCAAGAGAGAAGTATAAAACACGAGAAGAGAAACGAACATAAGCACCAAAAAATTCAACCGATTTCACCCGATTTAATTATTTTTGATGCTTACTGTCCTAAAAAACGCACAAATACAACAAACAAAAATAATACAATATAACCACAAAAATGTATACTATACATCGTGTACGAATACAAAATTCTCAATTCTCGTGTCTCGGTTTGCGAACAAAATTTACGTACTGGCCGTAGTAATGTAGCTGAGTCACAGTTGTTGGAGAATACCAAATTGTTGAAATAATTGCAATTTATGATGAAAATTACTTAGAGATGAAATTTGATCCGACTCGTATGATGGTAAAAATGGAAAAGAAGCAGATTCTTGCTTTTCATGACAATCGGCAATTTTGGTTGTCAAAAAAAAGTACACTTTCATCAAGAGCGGCGAATTCATATAACAAAGCGGCGAATTTATTTTTTTTGTTGTTGATTAATTTTAATGTCTGTACCAGACATCAACGGTCAAAATATTTTCCAAAACCTAATAAATTTTATTATTGATTACGGTGTACACTTGAGTAACCGAAATTTGACCTAATTGAGGAATTACCTCTTGGAGGCAACTGTGGATTCGTGGATATTGAATATTGTTATGTTTTCAAAATTATTTATATTTTCAATTACTTGATCCCAGTAAACAAATTCATTAATATTGACACTATCTATGCCAGTAATGCCATCTGACGAGAGTGCCGGAAAATTAGTCTGCGAACCTTCGGTGGTCACATTTCCTTGCACCGTTCTTTTAAATTTATTAAACTTAAGATAGATATAAATCTTACGTAAAATTTTAAAATCATGCGACCTATCTTCAACATCTGCTGCGTTATCAAGTATTTTCAACATTGCTACTTTTTCGTTTTCTAAAATATCATCTGTGTCATCTGAACTTTTAGTATTTTGAAAATGTGCTACTGAGGATTTACCTAGTCACTTTGATGTATTTGTGACATCTTCTCCATGAAAAAGCACCACATGCCTTAAATCACTTACACAAAGGTATCGGAAGACACCGATTTGCCTACAACTTCTTTTATTAATGGACTAAATATGTCCCTGTTGAGATTTTTGTTATGTTTCTTATACACAAGGGGGTACTTTTAGGCTACTTTGCTAGGGTTTAAAAGCTGTTACGCCCGCTGGGTGCCAAATTCTAGTTTAGTTTCAATTTAATTTTGTTATCTCGAAGATGGGGATAAAAACTTTCGAAATTTATTCGTAAAGTGTTTGTTTATTTATCCATCCGTTTTCGCTATCTGGTACAGCGCTTATGATTTCTTCTCGCGCTCGTTTGTAAGGTTTCAAGATACCCAACGCTGAGAACAAAAATATGACGGTTAGATTTGGTTTTGCCAAACCCCTATCAATTTCGTAAATATTTTTGAACCCTTTCGCTGCTTAGTGTTATGGCGGAGTGTCGCTTTTAAAATGAGTAAAACAAGCCTTTTTCCGGCAAAGTTTCCTTCACTTAAAGGATGATCCGAAATCTTTGAGGAAATCCTTTACAGCATAAAGAATATGCTCCTTCAATTTAGGGAAACTTTTTCGTTTTGATACTTTAACCTAGTCGATTTGATAGCTCCTCCGCTTCAATCAAGGCTGTTACTGGGCCTGTCCCAATTTTCGCGAATTTGGGACCCAATCAAAATTGAATAGTTGCGATCTCGGAAACTTATAAATTTTGCTTCAGCTCTCATCCAATCGACGACCTTTCGTAGTTGGCCCTTCTCATAAGAGTTCTTCTTTCGCGGCATAATTTCTGAAAATTAACGATTTTACTGTATTATTTTGCACTCCAAATAAGTACAATGATTGACGGTGCCGATAAAATGCATTTACATATCATTTACCCCTTGGAAATAATTAAAGTTTAACATTATATGGTATCAACTATTGTCACCCATTTTATTTAATGTTTACCACATTTTACTCGAAATGTTTAATCCTGAGACTGTAATATAATGCTTTGACTTATAAACATTCACTGTTATAATTATTTCATTTAATTTTACAATTAAAACAAGCACTGACCAAACCAATGCTCCTTGTTAAAATTGACAAATTATTAACCAAATAAAAAATACTGAAGCATATCATTCCAACTCCGAAATTTTAATGTAACTGAGCTACTATATATAACGAACCATTATAAAAAGAAGGAAAACCTATTACAGGATTTAATCGCATTACCGGCATCTCAACAATGCCGTCTATCCTAAATCCACGAAATGTGTGCCGATAGAGCGTACGGGATTCGGTGGACAAAATTTGTTAGGCACGGCTTGTGGAATCGACTTTTCGGATTTCTTGGGACCCAGCAGACCCGTAAAAATGTTGTACATGTACAAACTCGTTGCTGACATATATTTTTCTCGCCTTTTTGTCTCAAAAATTGAGTCATTTTCGAGCGATAATCCAGTCATTTAAATAGCGCTTTCGTTTCTCTCAAATAGTAATACGAATCAATGTAACATGGGATACAACTATGTATATGTATGGCCAATTCATAAAAGGTATATGGGGGATTTTTCGAACTCTGTATGGGTGATTCCATGGACAAGAAAAAAATTAAAAGCCAGTTTGATTCTAGAATTACCCAACGTTTATTAATGCGCTTTCCGTTCACGTATTTTGATTATACATATATGGGTGGTTTCCGTAAAATCTATATCGGTAGTTTCGTGAACAAAAAAACAAACGTCGAAGGAAAATAGTTGAGCCCCATTGGAGGTTGTTACGGCACATAAAGGCATGAGATGAAACGATTCAGGCTGTCATGCTCGCTTGCCACAAATAGCATTTTTTCCATAGTAGGAGTAATCCATATTGCTTTTGCTCATTCCATGGTCCGGGTAATCCACTTGTCCAGAACACTCATGGCACGATAACGAACGGAAAAAGAGCCTATTGTTGTATGAATCAATCCAAATAACCTGATGCACTTTCGCTGCTCCTGGAACGAGTTTCAGATCATCAGGTACCAAAACATCTATCAGTTTAAGTTCATCTTCTTCTATCAGAATAGCGGTTTTCTTGAGACGTTGTTGATTTACCAAAGTCACTAGATCTTCTGCACCCAAAATATTTTGTCCGTGTGTCACTGCACGGTCACAAAATCATTTAATATTTGCACCAGCAGCATCAGCTTTGCTTTTTCCATGGCCGGCTGAGGTGAAATTCCAAGTTACATTTTTGAATGAGTTTTGAGTTGACGGCCTATCACTCTGAAAATTAAGAACCGTGACGCTAGGCACAAGACTTTTTTTTAATTTCCATATGGGCTGAAGATGGGTCCATATTGAAACCGCATCGTACCAGATTGGTTTTTCCAATTCGTCAGTGTGCAGAGACACTTGTTTTTTTGGAAATAGACCTCGTTTTCCAATAGATTTTCTTTCATACATCTGAGTTCTCTGAATTAGTGTGAAGTTGTAAAATAATGAGAAAAAAATTGTGGCACATAACTATGGAATTTCTTGATCAGGTATTCTATTGAACAAATAATCCTTCTACGGGTCGTCCTCACAACGTTATAAATTTTGCCTTTGGATCCAGGTCTGGCAAATTTTTCAACAATCCAACAATAGTACCAGGTCATTTGGTTCAAATTCTCGTTATTGGAGACGGCAAGTGTTTTACAGTGCTCAAATTGTCGCATTACGCACTTTTTGTTACCGACATCGCAGCACCATAATTCTAGAAGTTCCTGGATCCGGTTAGTTGGAATAAGTCGTAAAGAATTCAGCTTGTCTCTAGAATTAATGCGTTGTTTTATAACCCAAAATGGCTTAAGACTGTAGAAAGATGATCTTGAGACTGGGTTTTCAACACTAGAAATGTATTTTTTGTAGAGGTTATCGACCGTGTCACACAAATTTTTGTTTTGTTTTTTAACTTGCTTCTTACTGATTGTATCACGGATCCCTGGCGCTTGTAAAGAATTTTCATCCCGCAAGTAAAATTCTATAACCTCATTTTTTCTGTTACTCCAGTTTTCAACCACTTTTCCATAATTTGATACGTGTCTTACATTTCTATAATATTTTGAAAGTAGGTATTTCGTATTTCTGTCTCACTCTTGGTTATTTACATAAGTTGCCCGAGCAATTCGTCCTTTTGTGTCCGCGAGTTGACAGCACCTCGCTGTCGCAGAATGGTTTTCAACCCACCAATAATTTTTCCCAATTCTTCTATTTTATCACGAGAACGAATTATTTTTTGACGCAAGGATTCATTTTTCTCCACACAATGAAAATATCGCTTTTTCCAATAAATAGAATAAATAGAAGACCGTTTTTTTTGAATCAAGAATTAGAATTAGAGTGCGGTAATCTTTTCTGTATCAGTTCTGCCTCATGACTTCTTTGTTGTTTGATGTTTTGTGTGTCGCCTGATTAGACCGATTGTTGACCTGATTCAGACTGAGAATGGGCTAAGTTCTGGTTGGCCGGCTCCGGATTCCTGTAATGATTTGTCGTGCAGTCAAAAATTGTATAGTTTTTGAAGTTATTCTACATCTTGCAATTATAAAGATTGAGCGAGAATAATACCTAGTTAGTTCATGTTCGGAGGCCTCTTTTTTCTTTTTGTAGATTTGGTGTAGCTGAGATGTCCGTTGAGCCTGTTTAAGACGCTCTTTTTCACGTTTGTGGCGCATTGCATCTCGTTTTTTAATTTTTTTCATCCGTCTCCATTGTAAACACAACACTGACTATCGACATAAAGAGAGAATACCGCAAGAGCGCTGCTATCCAGGGAGTGTTTGCATGCAAATTTTTCATACGAAAAGCTTAAAAAGAACTAAATCATCATCTTCAATCAAAATCAAAAATTTAAATTTTTGTTTTTGTTTTCAATGTAAAGTTTGATCTGGTCCGGATCACTATCCGTCAAGAAATGCTGCTGTTTACCCAAAATAGAATTGTACAATATTGAGTTTGCTGCTTGAAAGGTAATAATGCTCAAATAGCAATTCAATCTATTTTTGGGGTCTTCAAAATGTCAATATTCAAACCTTGGAGGGTTTTTGTGCCACAAAAAAATTTGAATTTTGTGCACACGTCCATGTATTTTCGTTACAGTCCTCATGTAACGTTGGGTAATTCTAGAATCAAACTGGTTTTTAATTTTTTTCTTGTTCATGATGTTGCCGAACAATAATAGTTTATTTCATATCTACAAAAATCGCCCGCTCCGGAACAAACCTTTTTCCTTACACTTTTTATGATTTATCTTACAATAAATTTCAACTTCGTATTTATAATGTATATAAAGTGGCTAGGCAGCGTAAACCACACTAAGTTTAAATGAGTTGAACAAAATATTCTCGCCCATTTAAATAATTAATTAACAAAATTTGATGTAATAAATTTTCATTTGTGTGGTTTGAAAATTATTTACCGCAAAAACTTCTGCTGTACACAGTATTTTAATACAAAACTTACTTCTGTTGTATAGTATATTGAAACTTTCAGTTCTATTGTAATTAACAAAAAAAAATAAAAATATTGTTAAACTTTGTCATAGACTCACAGTTTACAGCAGTATGTATAATATACATATTCCATTTGAACCCCTTTTAATTGTAACATTAAATCAGTTATGCCAGAATCATTCCCCAAAAATGGTTTTTGTTATACTATTTTGGAACATCATTTAATTTTCCAAAAAATAAAATTTATTACAATACCCAAATAATAATAATAATAATAACAATAATAATAATAATAATATAACAAAAAAAAACCGAAAAACTTTATAAATTAACTACAGCTACAACACCAACGAAACGAGGAAAACCGTCGAAAAAAACATAAACTTTTCATAATTAAAATAAAAACACAAAGATTATAAAAAACAATAAAATGTCGAGATAATATGATAATTTTAGTTAATTAAATATTATAACATCCATTCCTATGGAATTCAAAATTTTTTGTTGCTGTTGTTTGTGTTATACTCATGCACCCCCGACATACGAACACACAAAAACAAAAAAACGTTCCGAGAAATTTTCCAATTTTCTTTTACAGCCATTTTTTGTGTTCTTTCATTTTCTATTGTATACAACGATATTTTTTGCTATGCCACACCATGCTGCTACTTCAAAAACAATTTGAAAATAAATAAATGATACAATAAAAATAAAACAAAAACAAAAAAAATCTATTTAAATATTTAACTAACTTACTTTTCGTTCATTCATTCATTGTTTGTCGTCATATTTTCTTTTTTTTGTCTTGTCGCTTTTCTTTGTTTTTGTTGCTGTTGCTGTTTTGTTTTTTGTTTCCTTCTTCGCTCCGAACAAAAAGTTTTCCCAAACAAAAACAATAAAACAAAATTAAAATTAAAAAGAAAAAAAAAAGAAAAAGTTTGGCGAGAAAAGAAAGAAAAAGTGAAACTACAATAAATTTTATTTTATTGTTACGGTTTAAGAAAATTCCTGTGTCAAGTACATGTTTGGGTGCGTGTTTATTTAAAAGTCTTTTTACCATCTTCTTGGAGTGATTAATAGCGGTGACTAGTAGCTAGAAACCCAGTAAATTACCCATTCCACTGTAAAAATAATTTTTTGGATCTGACCCCCGCTGATTTCTAGGAAATTCCCAAAATGATTTATTTATCAAGCAATGTTAGTGTTTGCTGTTGCTGTTTGGATATACTTAAAATGGTACAAATTAATTATAATGCCCAAATCAAATTTATTAATTAAATTCGCCTGTATGTAGCTAGTATTTATGTCAGTGTACTCGTAGAAAGAAGAAGGTGATTATTAATCATAAACAAAAGAATTTTTATTGGCTTTAATTTTAAAAGAACGTTTATAAACCATTAACAAGTGTCTCACCTAAGGTCGAACTTTACAAGTTAAAATCACTTTTTACTTTTTTGTGAAGAAAACAAATTTTTAATAAGTCCTCATTTAGAAAATTAAAATTACGTTGGCGACACTTATTATTTTTACAAGTTGATTTCAAATTCATTTGACATTTAGAAAAATTGACAGATTCTTAGTTATAACAGTTGAAATAACGAATTAAAACGAGATTTTTATTTTGAATTTTTATTCTCTTTTAATTAAGAATGTAGTAGATAATCAAAATGTCGTATAAAGGTAACCCTTTCAATAAAAATTTTGTTATTCAAATTTTGCTGAAAAATTACGTATTTATCCTTAAAACCCCTTCCAAAAGTTAAAAACTCGTTCTAAAATGTAGGAACCAGAAGAATTACGAAATATTGGTATTACAAAGAAGAAAAGCCCAAATGGTCTTCGTACACTTGGAACAATACGATTTTCATGAAATATTTTCTAAATTAACAAAAACACTAAGGGCCGATTGTATGAACACCGCTAAATGAAAAAAAATCCGAGAGTAATGATTAATCACTACTCAAGGATTTTATTTTTCGTCGATTGTATGAACGATGCTAAATAAAAATCTATCCTCTCTTTTATTACATTTTTATACCAGTTTTTTGTATGACTGGCAATACTTTTTTTATGACGTTTACTTTGTTGATGTTTATTAAATTTTTTTTTTGTTTATTTAGAGGAAAATAAAATTTCAATTTTCGAATTTGACATTTTCTTCCTTGTTGAGTCCATTTTTAATAATTACGTTCATTTATAAAAATGTCTCGTTTGTATGATACACCACATTTGAAATGTCAGAAAAACAAAAACAAATTTTTTTAGTCTCTGATTTAGTCACCAAAAAGAGAGAATAAAACGGATGGTAAAAAAAAAATCATCGATTAATTTTCTGATTTAGCATCGTTCATACAATGCAAACTACGCTAAATCAGAGGATTAATCATTTATCCTCGTTCATACAATCGAGCCTAAGCATTAATCCGAGACATTATTATTTATGGCCAACTAGACGAATATTTGAATTAAAATATAAAAATGAGTGAAATTTCTCAGCCCATAGCTGTACTTCAGTGTTTGGTCACTTGCAACAATATGATATTCATAAAATATTTCCTAAATTAAGCTAACGGTGTGTGATGTGGTGTTGAATGACAAAATAGCATACGGAAACCAATTGTCCCAATTTTCTTCATCGTTTCCATTTGTTCCTTGATCTGATAATATTTGTTGAGAAACTCCAATATATGCAAATTAATTGTTCAACAAATACTCGTGGCACAGTACCGGCTTCTTGGTTGCTAAGGGAAAGCCGTTGAGAATTTCGTAATATCATATTGAACGGTTGGGATAAATCTGTTATTGAGATAAGATGTTGGAAGTGGACCAACTATGCACTTATCTAACTTTCTGAAATAATAGGCCTTGAAAGCGTACTCTTACTTTACAAATCAAGGTGCAAAAAGTCACTCGTGATTAATCAACAAAAAAAACTTGTCTTATAGTGTTTACAAAACTAAGCACTGCGTAGTTTGGGGAAAGGAATATTGCTCTCGTCTTTCGAACAAGATTTGAATAATAAAACAAAAATAGTAGATTGTTCTACAAGTAAAGAAAAGTGATAGTTTTCCAACGAGTGTAATTGTTTAATTCACGAGCGAGCGCTAGTGAGCGAGTGGATTAACAATTTAACGAGCATGGAAAACCACTTTTCTTACGTGTCGGACATGCTATTTTTTCGTGTATTTGACGACAAACCAGGTAAAAATAAAAAAGGTAGCTCCAGTTTGGATCAAAGTATGTATGCGCTCGTCTACATAACAATCGCAGTAAGCAAATAAATAAAAATCCAAAATCCAAAAATCATTTGAAAAGAAAAGTGTTTCTATGAAGAAAAGTGTTTATAGTGAAGAAATGTGTTGCTAAGGAGAAAAGTAGCAGTTTTCTTTACTGTTTTCAGCCAAGAAATGACGCACTTTTCCATTAAGTACACGGAAAATGTAATTACCACACTTAAATGTTTTGCTAAAAGTACAATTTTGATTTATTCTTTATTATAAATCTTAAATTTTATTAATCTTAAACCGCACAATTTCCTCGCACACAAATTTCTGAATTAAATCTGCGTATTATCAATGACCATTACGGTTTTCTGAGTTAATGGTTTTTGTAAGATACCTGATGTGTAAATGAATTCCACAATAACTAGGATTTAGGTCGGCAAGTTCTTAGTCTACAATGAACAAGAAGAGGAATTTCCGATCGCAAACCTTGACCCCGAACAGGCTTTATTCTATTGAGCTTATCTGTAGAGGATTCTTGTAAAATATACAAATATTTTGGTAAAATATACCAAATCTAGACTTGTTGGTCCCATTTAAATTTGCAGATTTTAGGATTTTTTATTTTATTTAAGTAAATTAAATTCAAGCTGCTGGCAAGCTGAAAGAAATGTGTAATAAACCTTTAATAATATGAATATCGCTCGTTTTGCCACCGATAGCCATCAAATAAAATTCTCCAACTGAAATTACAAATTAAACATGTGTATGAGCCAAGTCTTGTTACAAAAACAATTTTAAATTAAAATATGTACATAATTCAAAAGTAACATTTCATTTTCAAAATTAAATTATTCATTATTAAATTATGTTTATTGGTATTGTTTCGATTATTATTAATTCTCTAATAATTTTGAACAAACAAAATTTGTTTGGCATTGGCACAAATAATTGAGAGTAAAACACCTATTACGCTCACTTCGTCACGGCAAAATTTAAAAAAAAAATCGATATTGTCATGACACAAGAATCCTCTACAGATAAGCTCAATTAGCGTGTTCACACCATGTATACAGCGCATCGCAACACTTCCTCGTTTCATACCTCTTTACCTACAAACTTTGATGGAGGGATAATTTTTGTGTTGCATCGTTTTAACAAAAATTTTATATGGTGAACGAATTGCAAATCACTAATACAAATAAAAAAACCAATCAAAATAGTTAAAATTTTGTTCATCTAGTATTCTTATAATAAAATGTTACTTATACATAGATAAATATCAAGAGTTGGCGCAACATAGTGTGAACGCGAGGTTGTTGTGGTGTTGTGATGCGCTGTATACATGGTGTGAACACGGTCAACAGCGTACGTTCATACTAAAATCATAGACAATAAAAAATTTCCATTCAAATGTTATCGGTGTATTGCATATACGTATTATATTTGCAACGCATTCTAAAATCAATAAAATCTTCTAAACTTTTCATTGTTACAACGAAGCCCGACAAAACTGTTCGGATTTCTCATATTATACGCGTGAAATATACGACTATGATAAATATTGCTACGAACAAAAAACATTTTTAACACCTTAAAAACATACAGATACCTAAGAGGTAGCAAATTTAACTCACGAAAAAGTGGAATTGTGGGTGTATTTCTTGGGCGAGCATAAATTAATTTGACAATTCTTTTTTGCGCTACAAAAAGATCTGCAATATTAGCAAAGTAAATTCCACCCCAACTACATAGTTATACCATACATTATGATTGATTCAACAAGAGCATGATATAACCTTCTTAAAACATAAGAAGGGCACAAAGGTCGAAGGTTATAAAATTTATGCACTGCAGTAATAACAATTTTCCTGATATTAGTGAGGTGGGAGGCCCAATTTAGCTGTGAGTCAATAGTAACACCTAAGTATTTAAACTCATTTATGCAGGGCAGATCAAAACAATGCCCAAAATATGCATTCTTATCACACGAGTAAACATGATACTTGAAAAAGTTTTGATCAACTGTTATGTATGTAAGGTCGTCTAAAATGCATAACCCTAGATTTTTCACTAGCAACAAGTCGGTGATAAAAAAACCATTTACTTAGAGTGCATAAATCAGTATTAATAAACTGTTGAATTTGATCGTAGTCATTAGACGTATATGTTAGTGCCAAATCATCTGCGAACGCTGTAGCACACTTTCTGAGATTAATTTCAAAGAGGGAATTGAAATAAATTAAAAACAATAAGGGCCCCAAAACAGAGCCTTGAGGAACACCACATTTTAGAAGACCTGGAGGACTATTCACGTTATTAATTTTTACAATTTGACTACGGTTAAGAAGGTAACTGATAAACCACTAGACAATTTCATTGTTAGTATGTCGTGGTTAACAGTATCAAATGCCTTTGAAATATCCATAAATACTGCTGAGCATTTCTGAGAAGAGTTAATGGCTAAATAAATATTGCTCAAAAAATTTAGAAGAGTTTCTTCCGTAGATTTTCGTGCTATAAATCCAAATTGGTGATCACTAAAAAATTTTATTTTACCGAGGTAAGAGACCAAACGTTGTTTTATTAATTTCTCAAATAATTTCGAAAAAGTACTCAATAGTGAGATCGGTCGGTAATTATTTAATTGCAGAGCATCACCCTTTTTAAAAACTGGAATAACAACAGCTATTTTTAAGGCGTCTGGAAAAATTCCACTCTGTAGACTTAAATTAAACAAAAATTTTAATACATCAACCAAATACCAGGCACAATTTTTAACTATGATATTATCTACTCCATCAAATCCTTTAGAATGCTTGTTTTTTAACTTCTGAATTTCAGAAATAATCTCCAAAAAATTAATTTCATCGAAATAACAAGAAGTACAGTAATTATCTCGATTCCCAAAAATAAATTGTTTGTGCTCTCCACTGTTAGAAGTACTATTAGGGAAAATATTGGAAGTTATGTCGGATGAAACATTTATAAAATATTTATTAAATTCATTACAAATATTCTGATCATCTGTTAGAAGAGCATTAGATTGATTTTCATAAATTTGCGTTATTTGGTTATTGTTTTGGTACGTGCTTCTACCCAAAATATCATCAATTTCCTTCCGCATAAGCTTAGGATTATTCCCTACTAAACGAAATTTTTCTCTGTAATATACTCTTTTGACCCGTTTAACAGTCATATTTACATGCTTAGAGAGTTTTGTTACATAATTTTCTAACCGAGTGTTATTTGGGTACTTTGTTAGAAAATTTTTTAAGCTTATTAATTTTACACAAAAGATAATAATTCATCCAGGGCTTTAACTTCTTGCTATTACGATAAGTAATTGTATCTTTGGAAAATTCAATATGGGAAATTAATTTATTAAAGAAAATATTGAATGCTGTATTACAATTTTTTTCACGATAAACAAGATCCCAGTTTTCAACTAGGAGACGATCTATAAGTTTGTCATAATTAACTTTAGAATTGTTTTCACTATAGCAAGTCACAGGTCTGTTTGATTCTGCCCAAATATTGAGGATAATTAAATTATGATCAGAGAAATGTATTGGTAAATTCTCAATACTAAAAGAATATGTACTACTGGATTTGATACTTCTTACACTTTCTGCCGTAGGCACTTGGCGAAACACACTTAATACACACATTTTTAAAAATTTTTAAAAACACTTGTTAAATATTTCGCAAAATTACAAAAGGTTTAAAAAATCACTCGATCGATTTCGGCTTATTAGGCCATCATCAGGAGTATCTACTAAACTGTAAAAATAAAAATGTAGTTAGATATATATATATAGTTGGAAAAAGCAAAAAGTGAAACCAAAATATACAAATAAAAATGAGGAAGTGGTAAACAATAAAATTGGTGACAGCAATAAACATTAAAAATTAAAAGGGGATGAGTTAAACACAGGTATATGATTATTGATTAGTCAACGGTCGAATAACAAAATTCCAGATGTTGATATTTTTTTTTTTCTACCCTTCTTTATTTTATTATAACCCGACGTAATAGTAATTTTATGGTATGGAATGAGTATGTGAATAAAACAATGCGGGGTCGGTAATTGGTGAGAAACGGATTTCTCTCTGTTCGTTGAGGATATTTTGGTTAAGAAATATAGCTTTTCGGATTTCGTAAGATTCTAAGTTGTCTAAACGTCTGCTTTTTGGTTGTACATGTAATATTTCTAAATTGTTTAAACTGGATGTGTGATTTTCTAACGTTAAATGATTATAAAGGGATGATTCATGGCTACCAGATAAATGTTCTTTAACTCTAACTTCAAAATTGCAACAAGATTTATATTAAGATCACCTAAGATCACTATGTTATTATTGTTAATTGTTCCCAGCAAATTATCTAAATCATTGCAAAAATCATTAACATCACTATTACAAAAACGGTAAACACATAGAAAAATCCAAACACTTTTACCTAGTTGAATGTCTAATCTAAGAACATCAGCCGAACTCCAATTACAAGTATATAGCATGATGCAAATGTTAAATTTTTATGTATCATATAAAGACACCAACTCCATCGGCGCGGTAATTATCGTTACAGCATGCTTTAAAGTTGTAATTAGGCAAATTAAATTCTGTACTTTCGTTCGAATAAATTCAAATTTCAGAAACAAAAACCAAATCAGGTTGAGTTTTCAGACTGGCTACAAACGTACTAAACATGTCAAAATTTGCTCTCAAACTTCGAATATTTTGGTTTAATATACTATATTTACTACTCATAAAAAATGCAAACTATAGGCCAAAACATAATAAAAATTAAAGTAAAGATATAAACGAGAAAATATACTAATAATAACTCTAAAAATACGGCAATACGATGTAATTGTACGTGTAATTTGACCATTACATATAATAAAAATTGATTAGATATGGACAATTCAGCCTTTATAATTTGGTAGTGTAATATGACCATTAGCATTACAAAATGAAATTTATAAGGTTTTAAGTTCAAATTAAAATTAACATAACAAAACAAAAGATTTTGAAACGTCAAAATGCGGACATTCATGAAAATATTTAAAATTATTGTAAACAAAAATGTGAAATTGCAATATTTTAAAATGTGTAACTTCAGTAATAAAATAAGGAGACTTAAATTGAATTTATAAATATATCTCAGTGGGGCAACTATAATTTCTATTATAAACGTTTTGATTAGGTTGTGTTGGTGCTGATTGTGATTACTGGAGTACATGGATCGAAAATAAATTAATTGAAGTTTTGAAACTAATATTTGGTGTACAATTCTGTATCATATGTAATGTGTTAATTGCCATGAATATGCACTTATATAAACTATTGTTAAGGAATATAATGTCTTAATAATATAAAGAAATGAATGTAAATGAATAAATTTAAAAATAAAATAAAAAACAAAAATATGATAGCAATTACAGTATTTATAATTGTTGTTGTTTTTCTGCTGCGTCTGCTGCATTAAGTACATCTCGAAAGGAATTGCGAATTTTACTGATATCATTTTGGGTCTCAATAAAATGGATTTTGCTTGTGTCATCTTCCTAAGGCGAATGATGGCATCTTTAATCCAAATATATTTAAATTTTAGTACCTTTCTTACGTAGAGACACTCTAGTCACTCTCGGAATAACTTCATCTTGTAATTGGTCAGATGTTCTCTCAAGTAAACCTGATGTTTGTCGGTCACATGGAATCCAATTTGGTTGGCAAACACACATTTTTTTTCTTTTCGCTTGGCCAGTATTATGTTTCTAGATTGTGTTGTTTTGAATTTCACGAGTAGGAAAACTGCGCTGCTTTCACTTCTACCTTTTTGCTCAGATGAGTTATTGACCACATTCTTTCCTTCAATGTAGATACTGCTTTCGACTTCTTCCATGCTAATATCGGCTCCAAGAGCTTTTATAATATTCTCGGTAATTATTTTTGCTGATATCTGTTTGTGAGGTAAGTTGGATATAATAAGATTGTTTATTAACTCACTCTGTTTTGGTTTATCTGCTTCCATTTCCAATTTACTGGTGATGCTAATTTGCTGACTTAATTGTTTTTTTTACTAGATCCAGTTCCATTTTCAAGTTTTTGTTCTCCAGTAAAATTAAAGTATTTTGGTTTTTGACCTCATCGAACTGTTCCGATAAAAATGGTTGTGAACGCTGTAGTTCCTCAAACATTGCTTGAATTTGGGAGAATTTGCTGTGAATGTCAACTAATTCCATACTTTCGACTGTTACTGAGCTGCCCGGTGTTCCAGGTTGCTTTGATGAGTCAAGATGCTGCTTATTCATGATGGCCTGGGGTGAGTTGTTCAAAAAAGCTGAAGCACAAGGCTTGTAGAACTGACAGCAATACCATGTTAATAAAGCAGCCAACCTTTTAATATGTTGTTCCACGATATTCTTACAGTGAGGATGAAAGCATTCATGAGATGTATCGCATTCGAAATACGCTTGTTGGTTATTTATTTCTTTATTGCAACTTTGACATTTTGTATTTTTTGCACCATGGTTAATATCAAAGAATGTCATTCTTTTAATTTAAATTGTACACGCAATAATTATAATAAATTAAAAAATTGCTAATAATTGACGCTTACTTGGTAAAATTACAAAATTGCGTTGTATAAAATAAACCAAAACATCAATTATCAAAAATAAATTCTTACGCACTGAGTGGTGAATAAAAAATTTCGAATGATTCAAGAATAGGGTATTTGGTTGCATGTGGAATATACACAGGGAAAAATACCAATGGAACTATTAAGGGAATATGGAAAATGGATGTGGAATTCGAGAATAGGGCCCCAGATACAATTTTAAAATCAGCTATTGAAGGGTTTATTGGAATTTACGTTAGACTGAGCGCTCTATAGATATTTATATAAGTGTTTCTTTCTCACCAATTGTATTTTTCGAATTGTTATTTTTATTCTTATTTGTCAAAACAATAGCACGTTTGGGCATGTTGTCTCCTTTTATCCAAATGTAATTCCTGATTGTTTCATGGTGATATCTCTATTCTCTTTCTGACGGAACAGATTCAAAATCAAAAAAACAAGGCAATCCTGATTGTTTTAAATTGTTTTTCCTGTATACAGAAAATATTATTGTTTGATTGTAAAGTAGTGAAAAAAGGTAGTTTTCTTTTCTCATCCTACCTGAAAATGTAGAGAGATTTTCTTTTACGATTTTTCAATCAGTAATACTGTAGACAGCCATAAAGTTAATCGCGCTTTTCATTTATCCCGATTTTGTGAAAATCGTGTAATGACAGACAGGCAAAAATCGTTTAATAATGTAGAATTCGCGATTATTCGGTTTGAGTCTATATTGAGGACGCAAATTATCGAATAATAAAATCAATTCGAGTGAATTTTAGTTCATAAATATTTAAGTTAAAATGACCAAATTTACATTAGTTCTTATGGGAAATTAAAAGAAGTAATATTTACGCCCGTATTACTGGCTTTTTCTTCTAGTTATTAATATGTTACATATCGCCAATTACTTGATTACAATATTCTATGCAGCATTTATCTTATTTCAATAAAAATGCGATTATCGAAATTGAGAATTAGCGATATATAAAAAACTACACATATAACACTTGCATGTATAAATGAAGGGGAAAAACAGAGATCAAATTTAAATACTATACAGAATGAATTAGCAAACCACATATTCAAAAATTCACGATTGGATGTACCTACATATGTATGTATGTATAACGAAATTGAGAAAACACACAAAATACAAAAAAATTTGAATTATGATTACATATATGTACATACGTATCCGTTCAACATGGCATATTTCAAAACGGCATATTTCAAATCGGCTTATGGTACGCTATGGCATATGGTACACTATGGCATATCTCAAAACGGCATATTTAAAAACGGCATATGGTACACTATGGCATAAGGTACACGACGGCATATTTTCATATGGCATATAATAAGGCATTTTCTAAAACTTGGCTATTTCTTAGCCGAGTATGATGAAATTTGGCAGGTGCAATGAAAATGGAATACTAAACCGGATTTTAGACGAAGTTCTGTAATATGGCCAATTAGGGAGTAACTTACCTATTAATTAACCGAATATGATGAAATTTAACATATACGTTAGAAATGCATGGTCTTCTAAAAAGAATTTTAGATGAATTTCTAGAACATGGCCAATCATGATGGAACTTGGGTATTTCTTAAACGATTATGATGAAATTCGACAAGTGTGATGGAAATGGGATCCTAAAATGAGTTTTAGTAGAAGTTCTGGAATATGGTTAATTTTGATAGAATTTGTCTATTTATTGGCCGATTATGATGAAATTCGGAAGGAGTGATGGAAATGGGATTGTTAAATGGTTTCTAGATAAAGTTCTGAGATATGGCAATTTTTATAATACTTGGCTATTTCATAACTGATTATGATGAAATTCGACAAATATCATGGAAATAGGATTCTAAAATGAGTTTTAGATAAAATTTTGGAATATGGCCAATTCGAATGAAAATCGGCTATTTCTTAACCGATTATGATGAAACTCAACAGTGCAATGGAAATGGGATTCTAAAATGGTTTTAATTATCAACTTATAAAGTTACCCTAAATATAATTACTAAAAATGCCCTTTACCTGTTGGAGTGTGATTTCGCTTAATATATATAATTTTCCTTCACTTAATGCAATTAAATTTATTCTCCCAACGGAAATAAAAATATTGGTAATAAAGATATAATCGGGAAGTGCTTATTAATATCTATAATTTTTCATTTTTATTTACATCTAATTTTAAAAGTAAAAATATGTATATTGGCCCTTCCGGTTTATTCTTTTGAACTAATTTTATGCCAACATCAAAATTTAGCAACGTAATTGGAAAATAGCGCATTTATTCAAGGATTTTTTTATTATTTTAGTAATGACTTTTTTCGAATCAATAGTATGAACTCGATTATAAGACGAAAATCGGGTTCTACAATGGTTTGTAGATAAAACCACAGAGAATTTTCTTCTTAATTCTCTGTGGTAAAACTCTAGAATGTTGTCAATCAGGATGAAATTTGATTATTTTTAACCGATTATTATGAAATTCGACAAATGCGATCGAAATGGGATCTTAAAATAATTTGTAGATGAAGTTCTGGAATCAGATAAATTAATCTGGAACTTGGCGATTTTTTAACCGATTATGCTGAAATCCATTCTCTTAATAGAATTTTCCTTTACTTAACGGATTTTCCTTTAAACCTTTACCTAACAGAATTATCCTTCAATTAGATACCTAACACCTAATACCCTTCACCTTTGCGATTATTATGAAATTCGACAAGTGCGTTGGAAATGGGATTACAACTACAAAATGTTGCAATTACAAAATGTTGCAACTACAAAATCTTGCAATTACAAAATCTTGCATAACAAAATAGTGCAATTATTTTGCTGTTTAGTAGGTGTCATTAATAGATTCTATATAATCCGCTCCTACGAGCGGCACGCAGTGCGACATGTTTGCTGATCCCGGATCCTACGTCCCCCGAAGCTCAAATCAAAAGCCCCTCGAGGGCTAAGCGGGGGGGGGGGGGAGGAGCGCAGCGACCTCCCGCGTGTCCGTGAGAGTTACCGTAGCCGTTAGCCTCTACAATTCTAAGTTAAGTTACTCGATGTCATTTTTCTTCAATTTATTTTCCTCCGAATAGAGAAAAAAAATGTACGGGAAACTGTTATGCAAGATTTTGTATTGCAATATTTTATAATTGCAACATTTTGTAATTGCAATAGTAATGCAAAATTTTGTATGCGAAATTTTGTAATGCAATATTTTGTAATGCAAGATTACATACCCAACCTAGTTTTTCTATCTCCCTTATTTTAAGTTAATTTTTCACATGAGCACATGAGTAGACATTTATGTACATTAAGATGGTTCAGATTCAATTACTAAAAAACAAATTTTAATAATTAATTTGCATACACACATTTTATTTAAAATTATAATTTCACAAGTTAGTTTCTATTCTTGAGATGTGTTTGAAAAAATATAATAAAAATTATACTAAATTTAATGGATTAGTGCTACAAATCAATAAGGAGCTATATTATTTGCTATGCCTTTAAGGGAAGACGTTTCCTCTTTAGGCCGTCGATATATCATGATATATTTTAGCTTTTTTTCTTTATCTAGATATTTTATTTGGAAATAATTGTTCACCAGATCTCATTTAGTCGATTCAGTTTTTAATAAATATTTGTATTTGCCTAATTCATCCAACAACAACTTGCAGCCTCCTATGCCAAGCTTCTAATTTGTTTTGAGTTCGTGGAAAGTAATTTTCAAAAGAGTCAGCAATATACCAAAAATTGGGACTATATCGTGGCGGTTTATTGTTTTTACCAGCACGACCCGAAATATAATTTGTATTTATCCATGATGCAATATTTTTTCCATCTTCATCCAAAACATCCTATAATTGATATATAAAAGTAAACATAAAAGTAAACAAGTTTTTGGTGACAAGATTTTGTAAAACAAGATTTTGGAGAAAAGATTTTAGAAACCGTCTTTTGTAAACAGTCTTTTGAAAAACAGTAATACGTGGCCAACCCTACGTACCATATGTCGTTTTAAAATATGCCGTTTTTAAATATGCCATAGTGTACAATATGCCGTAGTGTACCATATGCCGTTTTGAAATATGCCATAGTGTACCTTATGCCGTAGTGTACCATATGTCTATTTGAAATATGCCGTTTTGAAATATGCCATAGTGTATCATATGCCGTAGTGTACCATATGCCGTTTTGAAATATGCCGTTTTTTATAATTGCGTAATGAAATATGCCGTATCGACCGGGACCCTTGTACTCGTACACACTTATTCGAAACGTGATGAATTTGGATTTTTTCGATTCATGTATTTCAAAATCTTAAACGCAGTTTTTCGAAGAATGCAATGAAGCTAAAATAAAAGTAGGAACTCCATCGTAATCTTAGTACATATTTACATTTTTATAATATTTATTTAATAGGTGCTTAAGTACACCTTCTTGGGTAAGGTTAGGGATTGCAATTTTCGTTGAATTTACGATTCCGGAATTTCGAAATTAGAAAATTTTCAATACCAGAAATTTCGGGTATTGAGAAAAAAATAACTTAAATTATAAAGAAAAAATTTGTAGTCAAGAATTCATTAAAATAATTAACATGGATGAAAATACAAAAATTGTATGATTCTTCAATAAAGGGACAACAAGACTTTTTTTATATTTTATTCAAATTCAAATAAAAAAATAATAATGTTTACATGTTGGTTTAAATATTATTTAAATAAAATATAAGAGTGTTAGGTCTTACAGATTTTTAAATATATTTTCGAATTTTCCATTCGGGGCAATGAGATGGAGACGAAGCAGAAATTTAAAATTAGAATGTGTAATACATTTACACGTTTCTCTTTCAGTCGCGCATTTGTTTAACCCAATAAAAGGGCTAGGGTTTGCATAAGAAACTATAGCTCACATGCATGTTGGGCCAGGAATTTTTGGTGCAAAAGGGTCGCTTATCTTTATTACCGCAACGAACAAAATCTTTCTTACCTTATCTTTGGTTTTTTAAAGGGTCGCTTATCTTTATTACCGCAACGAACAAAATCTTTCTTACCAAGTCAAATTCGGCTATGTAGGTCCAGCTCGAGAAACTGCTCGACTTATTCTCTAGAAGAAGTATCTGAACTAGTTTTTTCTATTATATCGATGAGTAGGTCCCTTAAATCTGAGGGATGTAGACCGCTTTTAACTCCAAAAGTTAGAGCACTGATTTTGCATCCTGTATTTTTTTATTATTTTTAAAATAGTACTTCAATCGGACCTCTCCTATTGTATTTGGTATTTAACTCGGTAATTTTTAATATGTACTTTCCGACATCGATCTCGGATCGTAGGACTGTGCTTCACAATCATCGATTTCCACAACCATCATTTCAAAATCGAAGTCCTCCTCTTCCCAAAGAATATATTGTTACGGATCATTATTCAGTCTTCCCAGAGAGCGTTCAAATTCTGGATGTAGTTGATAGTTAGGTCAACGGACGCGGACCTCAGGGAGGCCAACATAAATGAGAGGGTGATATCAGTTATCAGTAAATTCGCGCCGTTGCGGCAAATTGTTACCATTGCCAATTTGATCGGAAGAAGGATTATGACCCGATGAATCGAACACATTTCACTGTTTATAAACGTAATTTCGAAATTAATATCAATGAGTATATCGATGGAAAGTCCACTGTCACTATTGGTATCATTAAAATCGTCTTTTTCATCTTTGCTAGTATCATCGTCTAGCGCAATATCTGTTGGAATTTCATAAATATTAGAGAAAACAGCTGGTCGTCGGCAGTAAAGTACATCCATAGCTGCGAGACGAATCGAGTTAGCGAAACAGGGTTATAGATCACATTTAATTAGTCGCCCGAATCCTCCATCATGCCCCATCCGTCATTATGGAAAATCTGCATTTAGGTCGATTTTATATTTGTTGATCTCTGTTTCTAACAATACAATTCGCGGCGGCTAAGGATCCATAAATAATCCCAGACTAATCCCAAGTTCCACAACTTTTCCACTACATGAACATTGAGACTTAAATACCGTCTGTTTCGTGAAGAGATCCATTCATCGAAGGACAGGAAAAATCGAACACCAATAACAAAAATATAGAACAAACTAAGAAAAGCATTAACTCTTCTTTTAATTATTTTGAAATATTTATAATAAATAATAAATTCAGGTGTTCGATAATTGAATTCAATATTGAAAAGCAGTCAAAAATTACTTGAATTCCGGAATTCATGATAAATCGTATTCCGGCATTACATTCTATAGGTAAGGTGGGTTAAATGGCCAAGGTTAAGGAATAGGCTAGTTCCATAATTTTTGGCCATATTCCAGAACTTCATCTAAAAATCATTTTATAATACCATTTTTAATCATCGTTTTTAATCATTTATAAAATATATTGTATTTAGGTAAGGACATGGTCGCACGAAGTTTATGATTCTTTCTTCTTTAGCCATCAATCCATGAACCAGGATCGTTTTCGTCCGGGCCAAAACTACTTTTTGTAATTTTTTATGTGTTTTAGTTGTAGCATAAATTAGTGTACGTGTGTCTTTGAATGAATGTTATGCATTTATTATGTTTGAATAAATGTTGTGTGGGTGTGCGCGCCAATATACGTGATTGGGGTATATTGTGGCGGTGAACGAGTGATGAATAATTCTTTATAATTCAATTGAAAGAGTAAGTCAGTCGCTACAACCTGTCAAATTTTATCAGAATCGGTTAAAAAATAGCCAAGTGACAAACTAATTTTCCATATTGATAAACTCCATCAAAAAATCGTATAACAATCGCATTTCCATTGTATCTGACGAATTTCATCATATCCGCTTTCTAAATTACCAAATTCCATTAATTTCATCTGAAAATCGGTTTAGAATTTCCATTTAACCTGTCAAATTTCGTCATCAAGACACGGCCAAGTTACAGGCTAATTGGTCATCTCATATTCCAAAAATTGATTGATTGATTTAGTATGTACAACCAAGCTTAAGGCAAGTTTTCCGGATACGCCGGGTCCACCGTACACCCTTTTTTACGAATTACAAGATCAAAGGAAAGGAAAGGTAGCATTAAAGACTCGACCCGGTTCCATACACCTAAGTAGTCGATAGTTGGTAACTTTGTTAGTAATTTTTTTTTTGACACGTGTTAATCACAAGACAATACAATTTTTCTAATACAGCGCCCCCCCTGTTGTAACCACAAGATCTGAAAAGCCTTAATTTAATTAACTATTTTGTGTCTCCACTATTTTTACCATCGGCGGTTGGGCGGTGGGAGGGGCGAGATTTCGTTCCATCAGCATCTTCCCAAGCGGTCACCCAAATTTGTACTAACCGAAGTAAATGTTGCTTGACATCGTTGTTGAAGTTGTTGCGTCTCTTCTCTCTTGTCTACTCGCTTCGCCGGTCATCTCATATTCCAAAAATGTATCAAAAAATCATTTTAGATGCTGAGAATATTTTGGATTTCCAAAATACACGAAAAGTAATGCATTACCCACAGTTAACATAAAAAAAGACACAATCATTTTTTTGAAAAAGTGCCATTTGCACACAAAAAATTAATATTTGAGATACAAAAAATTGATAAAACGGCTCAATTTAATGAGCAACAAACAAAAATTTCTGCGCATCATAAAATTAATTTTTTGGAACAAAATATAATAATTTGGCAACATTTATAATTTTTTGGCACTATTGGAATGGAACACAAAAAATTATTTTTGGGCATCGAAATAAACCTTTTAAGCGACAAAAATAATAAGCTGACAACAAATTTTCATAAATAAATTAATTAAAAATTAAAAAAAATTGAAATTAGTTTTAAAATAATCTGGAAAATGCAGATTTATTTTTAAAATTGATTCAGAAGCCTTGCGCAGGCACAGATCAAATATTAAATAATTTGTATCGATTAAATTTTATTTTTTGTCTCGAATTTTTTTTTTTTTTTTTAGTTACTAAAAATTATTTTTTTCTGTTCCAAAATATTATATTTGTTGCCAATTTATTAATTTTGATGCCAATGTTTGTCGCCACAGTATTTAATAATGTCCTTCAAAAATATTTGTTTGTATTCTCATATGTGATTCCAAAATATTATTTGTGATGCCAATTTATTATTTTTGATGCTAATGTTTGTGACCAAATTTTTTTTCTTGTATGCCCGTTAAATTGTCCCTTTTTTACCATAACTTTTTCAAATTTAACGGTAATTTAACGAAAAATTGATATAATAAAAAAAACGTATAGAGTTAATAAAGCATAAAAAAAGCATTTTCACCTAAAATCACTTAAGCGACTCTGCCTGTTTGGTACAGATACTTTCTCTATTGCGATCTCATCCTTGCAGTTAATGAATATACTCTTTCATTTTTTCACAAGTATTCCCCATGGAAATTTCGATGATAAAGAGTGACGAATGGAAGTAAAAAAAGAATGATGTTTTATGCGGACAAGTTGAGGTCGCAATCGAAAAACCTTAATTCAAAAATCAAAAGAGTGCACAATTGTATGCTTGAAAAGAGATGCATGAACATGTCGATCATCGAAATCAATGCTGGTTAGGACATCCCACCACTGCAGTACTTTATTTGAAATAGATGAATTAAGCAGATTTGTTTGCTGAATTTTCTATAATTAGGTGAAATTTGCACTTCATCAGACTCTTTAAATTTTGCATTTTTTGGCAAAATATCGATGTTTTCAACCATGATGGTTGTGACTTGGGAAGTTTTACTAATTCTATTGTATTATTTACTTAAGTAATTAAAAAGTACGAAAGCCGTTATAAAATGTGTAGTTCCTTGTGGACTAAATCTATAACCAATTTATATTACATTTTAATGAACTATAATTTTAGATTTTACCATCTGTTATATAACCATAGATAATTTGTTGTAAAAGCAGATTTCCATTTTACATTTATATCTGCGTAATATGTACCACAATATCGCCAGTGTTCCTCCTTTTTAGTTTACTTGTATAACAGCAAACAACAATCCATTAAATCTGGAAGGAAATAAATAAAATTACAAAATAAAAGAAAAACAACAGCAGATGCTGGGAAAATGGGGCAAAATAAGAAAATTTATTTTGTCATATATTACATGATTACATTATAATTTGCACATAATTTATTTGTAATAATTTAATTGCACAGAATGAGTATAAAAAATATGTTATATACTTTGGGTGTTTACTGTCTGTATATATAGAGTTATAATTGGTTTTTAAATACAAATTTCCGTCAATTATTATGAAAATAAAATGTAATAATAAATTAAATTTGGAAATGGGTGTTGATTGTTATTATTATTACATGACTATTTTTTAAATGGCTTTATCAGACTCGAGTCATCGTCGACTAAAAAAACATAATTAACATGAATCTCATATGTTTTCAATCAAATTTTACTTACATTATTTACATGAGTACATAAAATCAACAAGTTAAATAAATTAAAGCGATTACTGACACATTCCAAAGCAAACAATTTTATTTTCTTAGTTCAACCAACCCATTAAATTCAACCATTTTACATTATATTCCAACAACAATATAAAAAGCAAGATGACTTTGTAAATTCCATTTTATTTAAACAAAAAAACTCTAAAAACAACAACAAAAAATCCCCCAAAACTAACTTTGTATCGTACTTATATAGAGTCATCAACTGCGAAAATATTTTTAAAGAATTTTCCAGAAAAAGAAAAATCAGATTTCATAACAAACCGCCGCGCGCTTCTTTTCATAACACATATACCATATATTTTTGCATTATTTAAAAGATTATTTTCACGGTATTCCGCACACAAGTAATGATCATCTCGATGACTTGAAATTTTCTCGATTTAACCAACTTTTTTTCCCGTTCGTTTGTTTACTTCTTTTGAAAGTTTTAAATTCGATTTTGTGCCAAGTCATTCCTATTTTAATTTATTTTTTTGACTTTTATTTTTGGCTTCGTCTTTGCTGTGGGGGGAGCGGTTTATATTGCAAAATATCAGTCATTTAGGCAATATCCTGGATAAAAAATAATTTTTCATTCCTTTTTTTTTGTAGTATAAGAAAACGAGAAACAAAAATTATATTTACTATTCATCAACAAGCACGATAAAAATAAAAATCTGTATGTTGTGTGTTGAGGAAAAATTTAAAGAAAACGTCGAAAACTTTTCCAATAAATTACATGGAAATGAAAAAACCGGAAAGACAGTAAGAAAATGTGTGTATATTTTGTGTGTTATAGGATAAATAAACGGATTTGTTTCTATATATTTTAAATTCTACAGTTTAACCCGTCGTCATCGTCACTATCACTATATCTCTAATCACATTTCTAAACAATTGTGTTTTAATTTTTTTTTATAAATACGATTCCAATCCGATGAAAAGGATGTGGGGTGCAGGCAGATATAATAAAAATCAATGTTGATAAATGACAACAACAAAAACTTTATTGTTACAAATCACAAGAAATTTTGTCCGATGCTGTCTTTTTATTTATTTGAATCGGAAATTTAATTAAAATTGTCAATGAAACGAAATCATTGGAGATTTTTAGTGTTACGCGATTTACTATAACAAATATACTGTGTCGTACCCGTACGTATAACAAGAAAATGTGGATGTTGTTAATTTATTATGTTATCAAATTAATGTGATTATATAAAATGGCATTATACAAGTTGACAGTAATTGATTGTGTTTGTGATATATGTTGTGTAAATATTTGTTTGAGTTATTTGCTAAAAATAATTTATTGTTAGTATTTCACCCTTCATGGTGGAAATTGATATCTTACTGTTATAACAACCCCCAAAAAAAAAAAATTTAAAAGCTTTTAAAAAATAAGGATATTAAAGTAGGGTTAAAAGTTCTGAAAAATGTATTACTGCGTAACGTAAATTTGGTTCAAATATAAAATCGATTTTCGTGGAATTCAAATCTAAATTCTTGGAAAAATATTGGAAATATAAAATATTATTCCTAAATTAACATTTTTCCCTTTCATAGGCCATGTTTTAAGGTCAATTTGGACAAATCAAAAACAAAACCGCTTTGGTAATTTGGGTGAAGTGATTTTTCCGAGAAATAAGGTTAACATTTTAAAATGAATGGTTGTTTCAGCTTTTTGTCGTATTTTTAAAAATAGGTAAAATTTATTAACTTTTGAAACCAATTAAGGATGGATTTAATTTTGAAATTGTTCATAACTTTTTTCAAAGTTAAAGAATTAAGTGCTTTAACCCTTCGCGAACACCCTATTTTTTTGAATCACAGAGAACATTCGGGATTAATCTGACTCTACACACTTTTTGATCGTCAACCATTTTAAATTGGTGAGTGAGATCAGCTTGAAAAAATTCTCAGATGTACTTGAAACATTGATAAATCAATTAATATAATTCAAAAGTGCCTTAATAGACATGATGTTCATCACACATAGGACGCCAGCAAGACGGTTATTGCATTTTAGTTTTTTTATCCTTCGCATAAGGGCAACGTGAACATCTTGCTCATTTTTGAAATTTCGGACGATCATCTTCTGGTAAAGCTGGTTTATGATCCAGAATAAGCTGATTGCTTTGCTTATAACGGTGCGTGGCATTTTTTAGTTTTCGTTGCAAGAATGAATTAGTAGACGAAAGACAGTGGCTTTATAGCAGCAGACAAAAGTTCATCCGCTTCTTAATTGCTAGAAATCTTTGGTTTATTCTTTTCACTACTTTGCAACTAAAATTTTCAAACGAAACAGAAATTATTTGCCCTTGCATATTTTAGTCACACAAAATCTCTCCGTATTTAAAATACTTCCTCAATGATACAAATTTTACACTTTAAATTGAACCTTTAGCAAATTATATGTAATGCCAATTGGGATGGAACTTATCTATTTCTTTGACGTGTGTGATGGAAACAGTATTCTAAAATGACTTTTAGATGAAATTCTGGAGTTTGGCAAATTATGATGGAACTTGGCTATTCCTTAACCGATTATGATAAAATCCGAGATTTGCGATTTAAATGACATTCTAAAATGTTATTTCTAATTTCGAGACTCTACGCTACCGTTAGTAGTTTTAATTGGCAAGAAAAGTTGCTACTCGATTCACAGAAACCTCAACAGACATCATTATAGAAGCAATATTGACATATTACAACCTCATCCGAAAATAATGTTTGTATTACATTTTCTTGTGTTTGTTTTAATCGTTTAAATTCATTATAATCGGTTACCTAATACCTAAGTTCCTAGTTGACTTTATTCTAGAATTTCATCTAAAAATTATTTTAGAATCCCATTTCCAACGCACGTGTCAAATTTTATCATAATCGGTAGAGAAATTGCCAAGTTTCATCCTAATTGGCCATATTCCAGTACTTCAACTAAAAATCATTTTAGAATCTGTTACGCGCCCCCCCCCCCATGTCCGGCCAACACGTTTTAATCGGGAAATCAATCAGTGGAAAGTGGGAGGATCTTTGCGCCGCAAGATCCTCAACTACTATCCTGAGAAATACACAGGTATATTCATACATAGGTAGAAACCAAAACACAAAATAAATAAAATTATCGAGAAAACAAATCAAGTTCATTGAACTAAAGAGAAAATTAGAAACAAGTATGATTTGCGATATACTACCATTCCAAAAACAAGAATTTACTTACAGAAATTTGGAACGATAAGCGCTCCACCAAAACATACAAATTTTATTTTTATTTTTTTCACAGGCAGCGGTAACAGAGCAGGTTCACTCCACACAAGAAATTGTTGTGAAGCTGAAGCTGAAAATATCACATGGCTGACAATCACGATCGAATGTCTTTAGTATGAAATACGCCTAATACTTTATCTTTTACCTCATACATGACATTACTGATCTTCCTGCTGACAATTCCATTGATAAATTGCGGGGGGTAATTTTGCCAATTTTTTTTTTTTTGCTACATCACTTTGTGGATGATTGCGTACAAAGACCATTTTGATCAACGATATAATTAATTGGTCGATGGTCTAAAACGATGAGGATAATAGTTTTACCGTGACTTGATCGTTGATAAGGATCAAGTAGATCAACGTAAATACGTTGCCATGGTCTTTCAAGTGCGTATAACTTTCCCATCGGTGGTTTTGACAGATTGTTTATCGGTTTTGTTGTTTTACATATTCCGCAATTTGCCATCCCCGGCCAGAAGTAAACTCAAGTGCTTTACAAATACCTCCATGAGCAGATAGTGGTTCATCATGTTCCTTCTTTATTAAAGACAATCTTATAGTGAAAATCCACAGTTTCCAGACAGCGAGATCCATCAAATCCATATTCTTGGTAGGCTCAAGCCGAATGAATATTTATTTTCAGAGACACGATATGCGGAGTAGTTATTTGGATCATCCTTGATTTGTTTGAAAAATTCCGTGTATTCTGGATCGTTATAAATCGTCACCTTCTAGGTTTATTTGTTTCAAAGATTTAGAATAGTTGGCTTCAAATTTTCGATGGAGTCGCAAAAAATCCTGGAGAGAGTATCCGGTACTATATTTTCTTTGACCTTTTGATGTTCGATTCTGAACTTGTAACCCTGGAGTTTTAAACTCCATCTCGCTAACCTATTAATGAGATCACGTTGGTGCATTAACCATTTCTGATTGGCATGATCTGTGATAAGCGTGAACTCGTATTCTTCCACGTAAAGCCTAAATTTGTTAATGGGCAATATCGCCGTCAGACACTCCAACTCAGTCACTGAATAATTCTTTTGTACCTTCTTGAGCTTTTGCGACATAAACGCAATTGGTCGCTCGTTTCGTTCAATGTCCTTTTGGTATAGTACACCCTAACACCTTCCGTGCTCCTAATTGCACCTAATGAAAAAGGTTTTCATACTTGGGATATATTTGTACAGGAGCTGAAGTTAGCAGCTATTTCAATGATATTCACGCCCCCCTGCACTTTAACCGGCCTAACAAGTCATCGATTAATGGAAGTGGGTCCCCATTATTTTCTGTTACTTGATTGAGCTTTCGAGCATCTAAACACAATCTCGATTTACCGTTTGATTTCCTTACTAAAGTAACGGGTGAACTCCATGCACTTTTACTAACCTCAATAACACCTAAACTTAGCATTTAGTCAATTTCTCCGTATACGTCTTTTTGGACGGCTGATGAAATCGGATAGAATACCTTTGCTTGATTTGTTTACAATCTTTCATAACCTCGAATTCATGTTCATGCAAACTTGTTTTGCCTAACCCATTTTTTGCAAACGAAGGGAAATTTTCAATAATTTCGTCTAGTCGATGTCTCTCAATCTCGGAAAGCTTGTTCTGGTTTTCACATTTAGCTGACATGTCCGAAGGAATTTTTATTTCGTTTGTACTAGGTACTATTCGATATTTTTGCCAAAAATCTATCCCTAAATAGAGTAGTGACTGAAGACTGGGAACAATACAAAATTTAATAAATTTTATTTCATTGCCAAATTTGACAGGAAGCCAAACATATCCCTCTATTTGTTTTTAGTACCTAGGCTGTTGTGATAAACGACCCTAATTTTTTAAATTTTATGTTTGCTTCATCTAAAAATTGTAGAGAGTTTTTACCTAACACACTTACCGATGCTCCACTGTCGAGAAGACCCTGAATAATTTTAGATGCAATAGTCACTTCGGCATAAGGCCGAGGATCATCTCTTGTTGAAACGCAATTAAAAGTTAATGAAACCCGAAAATCTGTAGGCTAATTCAAAAATCTGGAAATATCTAGTTTCAACAATCTTACCCAACGCTACGCTTAATTCAACCCAAACCAAATTCGAGCAATATCGCAAATATATAAAATTTCCGCAACATCTTATATAATCCTTATTTAAGACAACTCCAATGTACCGTTCAAAATGACCGGTTTTCATTTATTGAATTAATTTTTTAAAATTGGTAGAATTGTTTTGGAAATTTGTGATGCTTTTAATACCCGTACTTTATGGCCATATTAAAAGTCATCATACATTTTTAAAATAATTCTAACATAATAATAAAAAAAAATTATTATCATCGACATTTTGTCAATTTTTACACACTTTATCACACTTTAACTAAATATTTTCAAATTTTATTCGTAAAATAAAATAAAAATCCAAAATTGAGTTTTAGAAAAGCTTGCTATAATTGATAGAAAGCTTTTCTAAAACTCAATTTTGGATTTTTATTTTATTTTACGAATAAAAAAAATTAATTCAATAAATGTAAATCCGCCATTTTGATGGGTCGGTACTCAGTAGTTCTAGTGTTAACCACCACACGGAAAAAATACAGGTCCTCAGCTAAGAAAACGGACTTTTAATAAAAGAAAATCTACTTTTTCTTGATTTAAAAGCTAATTTTCTTATTTCTTTCGAGTTTTTCTTCATTTCAAGAAACACAATTCTTACATGAAGGAAAACTCGATAGAAATAAGAAAATTAGCTTTTAAATCAAGAAAAAGTAGATTTTCTTGAATTAAAAGTTCGTTTTCTTAGCTGAGCCTGAGGACCAGTTTATTTTTTTCCGTGCATGAAAATTAGACGCCTGATGGTGTATTTATTACTATAGTTTACAGAGTTTTTTTTTTCAAAATTGCGACAAAGCGCGATTATGTAAGATATTTCCAGCTCTCGTACCGCGTACATACAAAATTGCGTTGCAAAGAAGGTTAAATTGAAATGTGGATGGATTATAATAGCAGACAATTTGGTTATTGATTCTAATCCTTTTGAAAAATTATTTTTATACATTTTATTCTCGGTAAAAATCGGTTATTATCGGATCGATAAAATAAAAAGTTTAGATTAATTGGTTAACCTTAACCGTTTGTGATGTCCAAAAAAAAAAAAATAATAATTACAAAATTTTATTTACAACCAGAATTTTACCAAAGAAAAAATCGCAAATATTGAAGATATAATGAAAAATGGTACATTTGATTGTTTTGTTGCTTGGTCAGTACTAGCTCTAGTGCTAATGCCAATATCAGTACCAGTATCAATATCCACAGTACCACATTCTAGTGTAGGATCATTTTTGGTGTCGTCGGATGATCGTTTGTTCTTCAACGCCTTATCATGATATTGAAATCCACAACAAATTTTCTCTAGAACATGTACAGTGTTGCATGCTTTATTCTTCTTCAATGTGACCACCGAAACTAAGAGACATCCAATTCCAGTAATTAGAAACATGTTATGCGATCGTTTCTTAAGGTAGTAACGCCCAATCCAACTGCCCCAAGGTACAGGCAAATCATTCATCGTTGGTATACGACTATGATAAATGCAGTTTGTTTGATCAGCCAATGATGTACTTGGTTGTTCGCATTTGCCAGTAGACGTCCATCTATTATTTAATAAATATTTACACCTTTGCCATACTTTAAACATTCGCACTTTTTTTTTTATTTTATTGAATTTTTTTACAAAAAATTTTTAGTGCGGGATTGGTCACGTTAACCATAAAACGTTCGTGTAATAATTCGTGTTCGAATTATTTCAAATTGGATGCCAAATAAAAAATCAAATTATTTATGCAGGAATGTTTTCAGCCATTAGAAACCCAAATCAAAAGAAGATGCCAATATTTGCGATTAGACGATTCAGAAGACTTATCATTCCGAACAATTCAAGAAATTTCCGTACTATTGATAAGCGGATGTAACAATTTCCAGAAAGACTTCTTTCCAGCACTACATTTCATGTAAACTTGACAAATATGGAATGAAAATTTGGTAGATTTGCGATAGTTCAATAATAAGTTCATTTAATTCCTTATTTTGAAAATGGGCGTCCTCAAAAAATAAGAAAGAATAGCCGTGTACTTCGTATTACAATAGTCATTGCAGCGTCACATTGGAGCAGGTTTAGTAATTTCAAATTAGTACAGAGAGTGCTGGATATAGGGTTTCACATATATTAGTAGATTTCGACAAATTGAAAGGTCTATACGAATTACTTCTCAAGCGTGAAAGCCTAATGAATGAAATGTTTTCGGTTTTTCAAAAATTTAAGCTTGCTCAAGAACAAAATCGAGCAACATTTTATTTTGTTGATTTTCGGTGACACATATTTTCTTTAAAAAAAAAGCAACCGAATCAGTGGACCCCTATAGTCTTACTTTTTCATGCTAAATTATAGATGAGAGTATATCAGCAATTGTGATGCTACTGCAAGCCAATTAGCAAACGATAAATAACGATTATCAAAATATTTCTTGTAAATTTAGAACAGGAATTCTGTTCAATCCTCCAGGATTGATGGTAAAATCATCACTGCAGCCAGACGAGTAACCTGAAAATACACAAAAACATAACCACAAAGGGACTCATCTTAGAAAAAATTAATTGATTAAACTTATCTAATGGAGAATTCGACAGCTGCATCCTGCATCTTCACCGAAAATTAGAATATAAATCTTAGGATTAAAACTTTTATATATAATTAATCCAATTACCAGGCAAAATGCATATTTTGTTTATTTGTTGACTGTCACTTTGACAGAAGTTTTATTGTAAAATTAAACTGTACTAAAATTAGATTTACAGTGAGAATAATAGTAATTGACATTTCACAGTAAGAATAGTAGTACAACTCAAATGGTATAAACCATAGTTTAGCTAGTTAGATATAGATGGCATTATGCACTAGAATTATATAAATTAAGAAAATTGCAAATCATTGAAAATTGTATCCATTTTAGAAATCACTGTGCTGTGTGTAACTTGAAGCTGAACAGACAAGAAGGAAGAAGCGATCGGGACAAATATCATGTGAAAAATACAGCCCACTTGAGTAAATATAATAAATAAAATAAGTATTGTAAAATTTATGTAAACCAGTGAGTATAATTATTTATTGTAAAAACCTACCTTTGTGCCAAACCGTGAAGAAATTGTACCAATTACCGACCATTATACTTGCGATTTACCATCAAGTTGTGAGAACCAAGACCACCAGATTACCAAAAGGGAATTTTCAAGCGGTGTCCAGTCATTTTCCAATCTTCAAATTGAACCACAAAGCTGAGTTATTGACAAATTCGTTGAACCAAATTGAAATAAGTGCAGGTTTCTCAGTTCTTCAAGTCTACCTCACTAACAAAAGTATTAATGGAACAACCTACAGACTGCACCTACTCGGTCTTAGTATAATTCGACTGACCAATTCCCATACTAAATTTTGTGGAAATGTCACGCGACGATTATTTGGCCTTTATAGTAAAGTAGCATATAAAACGTTTAAGTGGTACATTTTTCCTCCAGCACTTAAGGAGATCTGCCAGTTAAGTAACTGTCAAATTTAATTTTATTTTTGTTATTGTAATTTATAAATAAAACATTTTCAAATGTAGCAAATGTTTTCAGTTTTTTTTAAAATGACATATGAGTCCGAGAGAACCATCGCATGCGTTTACTTAAGTAAAACGAGCCATGCTGTTTAGGGTTAAAATAATTCTCTTTTCAATATCTGAGACATTTCAAAGTCGAGTAAGATGAGACAAAATATGAAAAACACTTTTAAATGTTTCCAGAAAACCTTTTTTTCATTTTATGCGACTTTGAGGTGGAAACACCACAGTTTAAAATTCTAAGTTGGCTCACTTGAACTAAATAATATTTTCACAAAATCACACTTTTAAAATCTCAAAATCGTTTTACGTTTTTCACTGTTGAAGGTTCGCGATAAAATGATTACTTTTTGGTGCGAACATATTATGTACATTGTACATATAATGGTATATGTATACGTACAATCAAAACAATTTAACGATAATTTTCCCGTCTCAAGAATGTCGTACTCATTTAAAATACTTTGTTCTCGTTTTCCATATTATGATATAATTTCTTGTAAAGGGTGATCCAATAAGAGCTTTCGGAAGTTTTTTTGAAATGAAACGCATTAAAGTCAATTTAATAATCAAAAATTGTATTTGTGACGTAAGTTCGGTTTATGACATTTAATGTTTGAAAATAATTTCTTTTAAATGTTGTCTGCGACTGGCTCTTAGATGATCCATTCCGTGTTATGTTCGCTTCTAATGCAGGAATCGATTGTGGTTTATCGATATAAACAAGTGATTTCAGATACCCCCATAAAAAGTTATCTAACGGCGTCAGATCACAAGATCTTGAAGGCCAAAATTCACGGGTCTCTTTCTTGATATGATGTTCTCATTAAAATTTTCTTTCTGTAAATGGTTGGTTTGGCCTGCTGTGTGGCACGTTGCACCATCCTGTTGAAACCACAAGTCGGCTACACCAATGTCTTGATTTTTTTGGCAATAAAAATTCATTGATGTAGTTTGCGCCATTGACGTTTACACGCTGTCCTTCCTCATTTTTAAAGAAATACGGTCCGATGTGTATTTTTCAGGATGCATTGGAAGCTCTTGAACTTCTTCTGCCTGTTCATCAGCCCAAATATGACAATTTTGTTTGGCGACGTATCCATTCAGCCAAAAATGAGCTTTATCGCTGAACACAATTTTTCGATAAAAAACATCAATTTGGAGCTGTTTCAACGCCCATAAACCAAATCGATGACGCAAAGGAAGGTCAACCCGCTTCAATTGTTGAACAAGCTGTATTTTGTATGCCTGCAAACCAAGATCTCTCTTCAAAATACGCCACAATGAGCCATATAAGAGACGCAGAGCTTGAGAACGGCGACGAATTGATTGATTGCGGTCTTCACGTACACTTTCAGCTACAGCAGCAATATTCACATTAGATCGACTTGTGCGCACTCTAGTCGGGTGATGAATATCCAATAATGAAAAAGTGGATCGAAATTTATTGATCGTTTCGCGAATAGTGCGTTCAGGTGGACGAATATGAACACCATAAAATGGTTGAAGGGCACAAAAATTTTTTTTCACTGAACAGTGATTTTTGAAATAAATTTCCACAATTTGTAAACGTTGTTCTCGCGTCAGTCTATTCATGATGAAATGTCAATAAATACTGAACACAAATGTCATATGAACATGACAGTTGTCCCGCATAAATCCCAATTGGAAAAAGTACCTCCTATTGGATTACCCTTTATTAAAAATGTACTCTCAGATTATGAAATTGTTGTTCAAATAAAGAATGCGAGTTTTCATTGAAAATTTCGGGAAAAGATCTTTTAAGAGAAGAAAATTATGTCAAATAATTTTATAAAGTATGTTTTGATAAAATATTCCGTTTCTAGTTTTTGGATAAATTTAACCTTATCTTTAACATTTCAATAATTTGTTGAATAAAGAAATTGCTTTTATGTTCATGAAAAAATTGTTAATGTTTAAAATAATCTATTTTAAGAAAATTAGAGATATAGTTTGAGAAAAGAGTCAATTTCTAGTTGCAAGAAAATATTGGAAACAATTTTTTTTTCTTCAATCAAGAATTTTGGGCAGTTATAGATGCAAGACACTAAGTCTAAGATTACAATTAAGCAACAAATTTAAACTCAAGAAATTTTTTATCATTGCAAGAAAGATAAATCTTACATGAGGAAAAACGCGAAGGAAATAAGAAAATTAGCTTTTGATACCTCTATTATGGTTCTCACCTCACCGCAAAACTTCATACAAATCAAGTCACATTTGCATAGTAAGTACATTTTTTCGTGATAACAAGAAAATAGTTTGTCCCGTGAAGTTCTTTAAAGGTAGTCTTGAATCTCATAATATAGTATCTTTTGCGATGAATTATAATGTTAATGAAGGCATAAATTATTTTCAAATATTTCCAGGAAATCTGTTCGATTTATTATTCATCAGATTATCTCTATCGTTCTGGTTGAGGTTCTATTTCTAAATACATAGTGTCAATTCCTGTATTTCAATTGAAAATATCAGGCGCGCACTTTTACTCATATATGATGTTACTTTGCTTTCCAAACAATTTTCCAAAATATCTCTGGAATAACTACATAATGTACGGTACTTGCACAGTTGAATTGCTGGCTCGTGTAAATCGTTGGTCGAATTAATTGTTTTCGTTGTATTGGTCTTTCGTTTTCATTTTTTTCATTTTTAAACTACTTCTGGAAGACTATTTTTGGTATCCCTCAAATTATATAGGTTGTTCTACTCATATGTTACTTGCGAATTATATCCAAATAAAATCGTTTGTTAGACGAAACTCACCTTTTTAAAACGGAACTTTACATAGAACATTCAGAGATACTGGATTCAAAAACAAATACAAATTCAAATTAAAAACTACAATATGTTTAGTTTTTTCGAATACAGTCTTAAATTTAACATTTCGAATCGAATTTTGAAAAGTTTCACATTTTATGAACTATTAATGTTCAATATTCGAGTTTTTCGATATCATCAAATTTCATAGATATTTTAAAATCCATAAACACAATTTAGTTTCAAAAAATTTAAATCACGAATAATCTGAAATATTCTGGAATAAATATTCATTCAATTTAAAACTTTTGGCAATAGACAATTATATGTTTGGGAATAGGCCTCCTGGTCTTTACATTTTAATTAGACGTGGACAAAATCCGCTAGTATTTAACAAGTGTATAACTATGTTTCCCGTATCTTAAATTCCAAGTAAAATTGTTTACAAGAATGCGAAATTATTTAGCTAATTTACAATCAAAAAGTTGAATTTACCTTCTAACACGTCGCAACAATGTATGCGTGATTTGACGAGGGTAAATTTTGTTCATTTTATCTCAAATAAAATCGAACTTCTAAAAAAGTTTTTTTTTTATTTAAATATTTAAAATGTAAAATAAAATTAAGATTACACAAAAAAGTCACAATAAACAATTTCAACAATCACATAACTTTATAAGCAAACAAAATAAAGCATAAATCGTTTTTAACAGCTCATACCACCACTCACTCTCCTTATGCATTTTACTCTTGGTAAAAAGTTTTAGTCCGTAAAAAAAAATATTTTAATTCAACTCAATTGTTATTTATAATTAAACTAAATAACATTAAACTTTTTGGAGGTATTTTACCGTCGTGTTACGCTTGCTCATTTTCATGCAGGTATATGCAGTACGCATAGATTAAATTAACTTCAATAAAAAAAATTTTTAGTGTTTTTTTTACTAGTTAAAACGTTAAATTCCAATTAAAATCTGTTTTTATGAATTCGATATGTTTATATGTAGTACCATTTTATGAGTAATTATGTACTTGTGTAATTTGTAAATATGTATGTATGTATGTATCTATCGGGAAAAAGTTAATTAGAGGAAATTAAATATTATACGACTAATTAATAGGCAAATGAACATAATAATTATAACAACTTTATTTACATTATTTAATTGCTTATGAATAATTAATTAACATTGCATTTATTGTTTTGTATTATTAACTGTTGGGTCCAGTTTTTCAAATTATTTATTAGTTATATTTTTTATATTTGCAGGGTCCCATTGGACTTGATGGACCAAAAGGTGAAGCGGTAAGTAGATCTGTTACATCTGTTTTATGATATAATTTTGTTTATGGTTTAAGACTAACGATGAACTGATTTCTTGTGACATAATCCTTGGAACTAGCTAAGATACGTTATTGTATTTATTTAATTATTTAAATGTCCTTTTAATCTTATTAAATATGCACACATTTTTAAATTTTTTTAAAAACACTTGTTAAATATTTCGCAAAATTACAAAATGTTTAAAAAATTACGATTTCGGCTTGTTAGGCCATCATCAGGAATATCTACTCTGAGTAGATTTTTTAAACCTTTTGTAATTTTGCGAAATATTTAACAAGTGTTTTTAAAAAAATTTAAAAATGTGTGTATTAAGTGTGTTTCGCCAAGTGCCTACGGCAGAAAGTGTAAAAAGTATTATTAAATATGGATATTGCAATTATTAATAATAAATTTCCCAATTTCTTGAAATTTGGCAAGGTTATTCCGATACCAAAAGCTGGAATTTATTTGGTGCTAAACAATAACAGGCTGATATAAATATTAAATGCATCATCTATAATATTAGAAAGCTTGGTACTTGACAGATTAAATATATTATTATCGGTAAATTAGGTTACCTAAGATTCACAGTTTGGATTTAGGAAAAACTCAAGTACTACTGCTACGGTGTTGGGACTTATGAGGTTTGTGTATGGTGCTTTTATTAGAAAATGTTACGTTGGATGTATCTTCTTTATTGATATTAACAAGGCATTCGATTCTGTAGACCACGAGCTACGGTTAATGAAATTGAAAAAGTTAGTTCTTTCTCAAGATCAACTAGACTTTTTCGCAGATTATTTAACAAATAAAGAACAAATAGTACAATTAGGACACACAGTAAATGAAATTATGAAAATTACTAAAGGTGTTCCGCAAGGCTCAATTTTAGGGCTAACCTTGTTCAATATTTTTATTAATGACATCACGAAAATAGATCTAGTTGGTAATACTAATCTCTATGCAGATGATGCGGTAATATGCTAAAAAATGAAAATGATCTTGTCAAAATTAAAAAATGGTTTGACCTTAACCTTTTAATATTAAATGCCGGAAAAACTAAACTTTCACTCTTTGGAAACAAAAGTATTAAATCTGAGGAGAGCATGTAACTGAATATACCTATCTTGGTGTGATTTTCGATAATTTGCTAAGCTGAAAAAAACATATTGATAAAGTAAAGCCATCTATATATCTCCTTATATATTTATTATTAAAAGGGTTCGCAACTTTCTGCCTTTCAAATGTTTACTTGCCTTATATGTACAGTGGTAGACATTCGTATAAACGCACTATATTTTTTGAGGGATTCGCTCGAAACGCGATATTTCAAAACGCGATGTGACGAAACGAGATAAAATACGAAACGCGATATTTCGTAACGCGATATTTCGTAACGCGATATTTCAAAACGCGATATGGTACAAAACGCGATATATCCAATAGCGATGTTTTAAAACGCGATGTGTAAGCAAATGCAATTTTAAAATTATTTTTGATAACATTTTGGAATGTGGACATGTGGAAAGTGATTAGACTACTTTTGGTGAACTAAAAATGGTGAAAGTTGTTTAAAATATATTTGAATTACAATTTTTGATGTTATTTCCTTAACGATATTCAAATTATACATACTGTTACGAATCGTGCTTTCTGAATTCGTCCGGATTTTGCAATTAAAAACACTATGTACTTTTTGTGTCAACTACATAGACTTACTTTATTTCACTCTACTTTTATACACTTTGATATTTGCTTTGACTTCACTATTTAAATCTGTCCGCTTGCCACTGGTGGGGGCCATGACAACAGATTTATCTCCTTGTTTAGCTATTTAAAGTAAACCAACAACTGCTCTCTACTTGCCATTGGTCGTGTTTATATACCAGTTTGATACTGCTGTCGAAATTTCCTTTATTGCATGTCATAAATCGTTTTCTTTCTTGGTTATTCTGTTTATAACCCATAATCATCTGGAAATATCGTTTATGGCTTGTCATAATCATCATCATTCAACATTGGCAACGGGCAGTGTGTATGTATTTGTGTTGTTGTCCATTTCATTCTTCAATCACTAAACCACCTCTTCCTTTGTAAGCTATATCTCGGTCGTTCTTGTTTTTACTCGATCATTATGAATTTGTGAGTTTGGGTATAAACATGTTTCGATGTACATAATAAACAACTGTAATAAAAATATTGGCCGCGACAAGCATCGAAACATCAACCTTTCTGACTCCTCCACGCGCCAACCGTCTGAGCTATCGGTTAATTTGTTGTATGATGGCCAAAATCATCACAATATTAGGTATTGATTTATTTAACCATATTGCTTAAACAATAGAAGGTGTTTTAAGAATAATTCACCATTTTGGCCAGATGTGTTTTATTTTTTTTTGTGGGGCATTATACCTGAAACTAATAAGTGAAACAGAAACCCCAAAATACAAGTTAAATGGAGTAAAAAATGGGGTAAAAAATGATATTAGAAAAATTCCGGAGGCGTAATTTTTTTTAAATTCTTGTTTTGTTTGTTGATTTTCCGTTAAACCTTTACCTAACAGAATTTTCCTCCAATTAGTAGAATTATCTTTAGTTTCTTAAATTTTCTTTCACCCATTGGAATATTTCTTCAATTATCAACAATTTCTTTCGGAAGCGTATCGAAAGCTTAATTCCCAAAATTTAATTTTATCAAAATCTTACTTTTTGACGAATCTTATTTTCTTGAAATATAGGATTTCGATACGCTCCATTTCCTGTATCCCGGTTTTAAATTTTATTTTACTTTAAATTAAAATTCTCCTTCACGATTCGTCAAAGAGTAAGATTTTGAAAAGTAAGATTTTGTAAACTATTAGTATCCAACCCTTTTCTTTCACTTAACAGAATTTCCCGCCACTTAAACAAATTAAATTTATTTTTCTAATTGAAACCAATTTCTATGTAATTCTAATTTTAATTGAATCTATCTTTTATTAGCACGAGAACAATTAGCAACGTAATTAACTAATTCGATTTTTTATTTTATGTTTGTAATGATTGTTTGTAATCCCTTTACGGATTATTTTGTTTATGAAGATATGCTGAGAAATCCAGATTTTAATTTTAATTTTAGTTGTTTTTTTTTACCGAACTATACAGAATATCAGATGTTTTATACTTATATTTTCGGTTAGTAATCACTTTCCAGTTTTACTTAATAAAAAACACCAGAAGCTAAAATTTATTTATTACCCGAGTATTATTTTAGAAATAAAAACAATCATTTTGATTCTGAACTTTATTCAATTATGAATTAAAAGTGTAAAATTACTTAATTATTAAATAGAGGAATTTGGAGCCATAATAATTTAGTAAACGTTAAAAAGCAATAGATATGAAATAAAATTCTTGATAAAATTTCAAAAAATCACTTTTATTTTTTGTAGTTTACAATTTTAACTTACAAACTTATTTTAGGATCCCTTTTAAAAAATCCTTGTCGGATTTCATCTTAATTGGTTAACAATTGGCCAAGTTTTAAAATATGCCATTTTGAAATATGCCATAGTGTACCATAATGTCATAGTGTACCATATGCCGTGTAAACCATAATCGATTAAGAAATAGCCAAGTTATACCCTACTATATCTGATTATATTCCAGAACATATGTAGTCAAAAAATCATTTTAAAATGCCATTTCCACCTCACATGACGAATTTCTTCACAATCGGTTAAGAAATAAGCAAGTTTCATCCCAATTGGCCAAATTCCAGAAATTTGTTAAAACAAATTTAAAAAATTATCGCGTTTTGAAATATCATGTTTTGAATTCGTGTTTTGTACTATATCGCGTTTTGTACCGTATCACGTTTTGAAATGTCGCGTTTTAAAATATCGCTTTGCAAATGGGACCCGAGGGATACATACTTCTAAGAGTAAGAATTTTAGTGGAAAATTTAAATTTCAGGTAGACCTACGTATAAACGCACTTCTGATAGTGTACTAAAATAAAAAACAAACCCAACAATTTTTCATAATATATTACTTTATTTAATATTTGGTGTGGCCTCCATCTTTTTGAATAACTTCGAAAATTCGAGTAGGCATTGAATTTGTTCAATTTTGAAGAGTTTCCGGATCAATTTTCGATCAACATTTACATAAGGAAGGCATTTTTCAAAGCATTAATTCAATTATATTTTCGTTCATTTCCATATACTTTTCCGGCAAAGACCCCCAACAGTTTTCGTTGGGATTGCAATCAGGACTGCATACTGGCCATTCAAGAAGAGGAATGTTTTTCTCGAGAAACCACTGTGTGGCTTCCTTCGAAGTATGGGTTGAAGCATTGTCCTGTTGAAAAATATAATTTTCGGCTGCATTATTATCCAGATAATTTATCAAAACATTTTCCAAAAGTTCCACGTACATACCATTTCCACATACTACTTCCACCAGCAAAATTACATACTACAGTAACAACTGTAGTAGTCGGGACCATCCAGATTAAATTTGTTTTCGTCAGAAAACAAAACACTCTCTGCCAATCCTTTATTCACGACATGTATTTACGAGCAAATTTGAGCCGATTATTCGCATGCATGGCCGTTAAAGGTGGGTTTGTCCATTTTATGTTCGGTGAACGACTTAAAATTCGAGCAATGTGTCGAGTCGTCACAGGAAGACCCAATGTTTCCTTTATTTGCCTGCATGATAGATAATTTCGTGTAGCTTTTTTGCGAATTAAACCTTTCTGGCGAGCTGAGATATTTTATAGTTAATAATCCTGATTGCAATCCCATCGAAAACCTTTAAGGGCCTTGCCGGAAAAGTTTATGGAAATGCACAGCAATTATATATATGTATCAACCAAAAACCAGATGCAGACATCGCGCCACTTCTCAAAAATTGAAGATGTACAATTACATTCTGATAGGTCGAGCCTTGACTTATGTAGATCGTCATCGCCTCAGCTGGAAATATCGGAAATTGCTTTTGTATACTGCTAATATCTTTTAACTTTAACGCCAAAACACGGATCTATTGGTGTCCAAGACGGATTAATTCCCATGTTTCTTATTGGTTGATGATGTTTTCCTCTTAGCTGCGCTCCAGAGTGAGGCTCATCAAATTCTATTCACAAGGAGTGGTTTTCTTAAATCTTGAATATTTTTGTGTTTCCCAAAATCGATCTGTAGGTAGATTCCGGTTGAAATGAGAAAAAAAATCCCGCTTTCATGGAATGAAACGTCAAAATTTCTCATCGTGGGATTCGACTGTGAAATACAATTTTTAGTGCCGTGGAATTTATGCTTAAGTTGTTTGGAGCAATGTGTAGATTTAGCTCGAGGAAGGTAAATAGTGATTTAAATATTTTTACACAGATTTTAAAGCACATACAGAAAGTTTGGTCATATGAAAAGTGAAATTATAGTGGAGAAACGCCGCCGGTGAATGTAACAATAACATCTATCTCATCTCATCACACTATGTTCAATAAACGAATAAAATTAAATATTTATTAGCAAAAATTTAATTTTCATTTAATAAATTGTAATAAACAATTATTCTAAGATACTATGGTAAAGGAATTTTTGGTTCGCTAACCTTCCCTGATTCTTCTTTGTTCATGGAAGTGAAATTCTTGTATGCTATTTATTATGCAACACGAAGCTTTCATGAACGCCAACCTGTCGCGCAAAATCATCGCTGCAAATGCATGAAAGCATAAGCATCTTGAAAAATATTTAAATAAAAAGACAAATTATTTCCATTTTTGACATGTATACTAGATTTAGAACTAGAAGTAAATATGAATCCCACAAAGAGAACTAGAATACAAATTTGTGGAACGAAATTATTCAGCGAGAAAACGAAGTGTGAAAAAAATTAAAATTCCATTCCAATCCAATTCATTTCACAAAACCGGAATCTACATACTGGCGTAGTATTCCTATCGATCCGTTGACTAACCTGTCAGCACAATTGAAATAACGACTATTTACTTAAGAGATAAAGATTAAGTGAAGGACCATCGTATGTTGAAGTTTTAGACGTTTAGCAGACGCCAAAATTGCAATTCTACCAGCTTTGGTTCTCTCGCCACTTACACTGTCTGATGCTGTTCTCGTTGCGAGTTGTCCAGTCATTGATTGTAAAACTTCTGTGTTGTGTTATGATTAACATCCACATTGCACGAAAAAAGATGAATCGGCCGCTTATGTGCAAGGTCTTGAGGTAGCGTTCGAAATAAGGTGGCGTTGATTTGAAATTTCACATTTTAATTAAAGACAATTTAAAGAGTACAGAATTTTTTTTTATGGCCTCTGATGGACCCTATGGCGGCCGGAAGATGATATTCTCGAGAAAAGGTCACTAGGCGGTCGATAGCATTACTCCAGTTCTGATTTTCTGAAATAAAAATTTCAAAAATATTATTAAAATATAGGTAGGATGACTATGGCTGCATTGCATCGAACAGGATTCGAAAATTTGTGTCGGTGAGGTAGGATGCGGTGAGATGACATTTGATGTTACGACGTACACAAATTACCCAAATAAATTAACAAACAATCAAACAAATGGAATTTTTTCTAGTCATATACTGCGTGACAAGCCACGCTCCTCTAACCTCAACACTTAGAGACTCTGTTTCGGTCATTTCAAGCTAGTTTAGGGCCACTCAATGAACTGATTAATTTTCAGCTCTCTAACTAAAGCCGTTTGGCCGCTGAAAGCCGAATATAGACGCAGCGACGCACAAATTGACTCGTTGTAACAGCTTATGTATAAAAGATAAAAGCACAACGAAATTAATAAGAATGATTGTTCTCTATGAAAATAATCTGAAGAAATTAAAACGACTTTTTCGTTGATTTGGATCGAAATTTCACACTTATTATGTAAATTTGGGGTTAAGCTAGCTTATAGAAAAATGTTAATGTAAATTATGTGGGTAGCAGAGATTGCGATAGTTGATTTGAAAGGACAGGCTCTCACCGAAGTATTTGCTTGACCTTATGAGAATGAACTATCGTCTTAACATAAGTTTTGGTCTGGACGGACCTCAACAATTAACAAGTAATTTCAGGATGAAATTTCGAGAAATAGGACGTAGTTCGTAAATTGCTTAATTAATATTTGCGTATCATTTCGTCTTGGTCCGTATTTAAATTAGCTGTTTCGGAAACGGTAAGATAACTAATATCCTCATATAAGACAGATTATATTATCTTATAACAGCAATTCGACTTATGCTTTGTGCCTTATTAAATTGTTGGCATTCGATTTCAAGGCTACATTGCTACACAAAGTCTTCTCGTGAAGTTACTCTTCAATTTCGCTGACATTTGTAAAGGGAGTTTTTGAATTATGCTTTAATTTGCGCCACGGATGTTTTGCCATAAACTAACGGTAATGAAACGACTAATGAGTTATGAGTTCAGTTTCCACATCATTATTATTTATAATTTTTTTTAGCGCAATTGAAGCATATGTTATAATCTTTTATGAAAATATTGTTGTATTGGAAATGTAGTAGAGAACAATTCTGATTTTTCCAAGCTATTTTAGAATATTTCTGTGTACTCTATCTGCTCAAAAAAAACTGCTCTTTCTTTTATTATAAAATCTAAACAATCACCAAATACGAAAACCATCCCCTGATATGAGGACCCACCATTGTTGCTAGTTACATTTACACATACTATACGGCTCAGAGAACGAGCGACCGAGTCAGCATATGTTACTGTCCTTTAATTAATTTAATTACACTCATTCGAAACATACACGCATCATTCGAATCAAACTCCCGATTTTTCAATTCATTTCACATAACACACGCACAGATGATCTCTTCAATATCGTATTCAGCTATCTTTCATAATCATCCAGCGTTAAACTGTCACTCTCAAATAAGTATTTTCTATTCTTGTTCGTTTAATCCTTTTTTGTTTTTCCGTTTTTTACGGATTGGATAAATTTAGCTACCAAAATGTAGGCCTACAGCCCTTTTTCCTCAACTGTCCAGCGAAGTAAATTGATAACTGAAGGCCAAACATACTCGAAAATATTGGTATCTTCTTTCGTTGTTTTATGGCCTTTTCACATGAATCGCGATTTTGCTCGTACGAGTAAAAATGATTCACCAATTTCTCAACAATTATATGGTAAAATATTTACTAGTCATTTGAAAAATAGTAAGTAAACGATTTCGAATGTAATACCATTGACAATTTTTTTAGCAAACGCACATTTCCTAATAATAAGTGCAAAAAAGCGTTTTCTCGCGCGAACTTTCCAATATGGCGGCGGTTTAAACATATTTTGCAGCTTTTATTAGGAAATGTGCGTTTTTTAAAAAGTTGTCAATAACATTACATTCGGAATTGTTTACTTACTATTTTTTAAGTGACTTGTTTAAATTTTACTATGTAATTTAAGAGAAATCGTTGAATCATTTTCACTCGTACGAGGAAAATCGCGATTCATGTGTATAGACCATTAGTCAAACAAATCGCAGTAAATTTCATTTAAGATTTTTAGATGTGATATTAACCGCATTTCAGGACACGAAGTGATCCATATCAGATTAAAGTTTACATTAAAATCAATAACAAAAATTATATTAAATTAACCACTTTCATTTTCGCCCTCGATTAGTTTAGCTATTAACATTTTTGAAGAAAAAAGGGGTGTTGTAACAGCTATCCAAAGGTATCGAATGTGTAATTCAGTTGACTATTTTTAAAAGTAAAAAAATAGCATCTTGCGGAAGATAGAAAACGTGGACCAACTACAAATAAATTGCGATGCAGCCATATCAATCGTGCTATCAGCGCTTCTACGGATAAATGACAAATGAGCTATATATACAAATCGAAACTATCCATTCGCCAATTTCTTAAAAATAAGGAGTTTCACCACTGGTAATCTCCAAATTTTCAGAATAACGTTAGCTTGACGAGGGTAAAACAACATTAAAGTTTCGACAACTGGCTGCAGGAAATCACTCGTCAAACAATAGTCCTCAATATTGTATAATGAAATAAATCCCAAATTAAAAAATGTAGATACTCCTCATAAAAAATGTAGATATAGGGCTCCAGATACTCGATACTCTGGCAATTCGCAAATCGGTAAATATGGCGGATTTGCGAATCGTACATTTATTTGCGAAATGTGATCAATAAATATTTCCACAAACATTTACGTAGATGTGTATACTTTAAAACCCTCGCAAAATTTCTACGATTTGCTTGCTTGCTAACCAAGAAAAAATATCGTGTATAAAATTTCGAATATCGAGTATCTAGCCCATAATCACACAAAGTTATATCTTGAGTTCCATTCCGATTTTAAAAATAAATCTTTAAAAATATTTGTTTTTGCACGCGACGCGATTAATACATTTAATTTACCGGAATATTTTTAAATGAAATTTTCTTTTTCCATAAAATTGAACAGTGAAATAAGCTTCCAAATAATTTTTGGGGTGTTATTTCATACCCGATATTTGGGGAATATTTTTTTATTTTTTTTCGCTGGCGCTACATCCCATAGAGGGATTTGGCCGCTTCATTTTGAAGTTTCGTCATCATTTTGTTAACGGATAATGAGTGGTTACCAGCCGTGATTTTTTCATCACCCGCCGGGAATCGAACCAGGGACCTCCGGAGCGTAAAGCAAGTATGCTAACCACTACGCCACCGGGGCGGAATATTTTGATAATGAAATAATTTTCCAACTCAGCACATGAACTAAATTACCAACTGTAGTGATGAAAAAAATCCCTAAATTTTGGGGATTCATTTCATTTTAGTAAATTTTCAATTTCCATAGTAATATTGCGGACTTGTCATTTTGAATTATGAATGAAATTCTTTGTAATTTTAAAAATAATTTTCAGTTTTCCGATATTTACCTCCGTGCCTCCGGAAAATCTAAATAAAAATGAATAAATACAGAATTGTTGGATGACCAACACACGTATTGTGTGCTACTTAAAAAATTCTTTTTTACTTGATTTTAACTTGAGGTCAAGATGTGGTACCCAATAAAGGATTGATTTAGTAATTTGTGTTGGCCAAAATGGGTGAGCATATACATTTTTACTCAATTTGTCAAAGCTTTAAAATGCACTTCTTGCTTTATATTGCGATACTCTAAAGAATTATGCCCTTATGTATGTATATGAACGGTACAAAACCGCAGCAGCAATTAACTGAAATATTACGAGTAATAAAAAGGGAACAAACCTCATTTTAAAGTATTATACATATTTGAAATATTTTGTTTTATACGATTTTCTTGGGAATGTTCTAAAAAATGTTTCTTGGCTAATGACTATCTATCCGATAGTTGAAAAGTTGAAAATATAATTTAATTACTAAATTACCCAACTGAAAATTACCTGTAAATAGCATTAATTTTCAATTCCTAAATACATCAGTAAAAAGTCTATACTTTTCCTTGTCCCTCAAAAAGATTGGTTAGGCAACAAATACGTAATATATGTATAAGATTTATGAATAAAAAACTAGATAATCTTAACCTTGGAAAATACATATTTTATTGATGTTGAAAAAAAAACTTTTAAAAGAAAATTTATAATAAAATAAAAAACGTAGCTGGAAAAACCACACCATACACACACACATCCACACACCTTTTAAATAGATAAAATTTCCATTATCAACAACAGATGTTTGAAAAACAAAAACTTCATTGGAGACAAACGTTACGTATAGAAAATAAAAATAAGTTATATAAAACAGATACAATTTATGTATAGATAACACAGCAAGACGTAGCAGCACACAGAAAAAGGACATCTTAAAACTTTAGTACTAATCCCAAAAATAAAAAGTAAAAAATTTATTATTTTCAACACCAAAATTTAAAACTTTTCTTTTTACAACAACAACAACAACAACCGTGATTTTAATTTATTAAAGTACTGCAAATAACATCCAAAAACAAAAAAAAATTATATTTAGAGCTTTTAAGTATTTTTAATTTATTAAACTTTTGTTTCTGTATTTTTAGGGAAAACCAGGTGAAAAGGGACAAAAAGGGGATTCTGGGAGTCCGGGAATCGATGTCTTCCAAGTAGCAAAGGTAAGCGATGTAATCATGTTCATGCCAATCTTTATTGTTTTCATTTTCATTTTCTATTTTTTTTTTTAAATTACATGTTACTTTTATAATGTCGTCATGTTTTTAACATGGGCTTTATAATACAATGTTTTAATACAGTCAACTTTTTTTTTTGGTATTAATTATAGAAAAAAGTAAAAAAACCTTATCTCAATATCAAACAAATGATGTAAAATTAGTTACAAATAAAGGTAGAAAACAGTTTTGGTTCACCAAGGAAAATGCATAAAACGTTTATTGAATAAGGATCCACATCATTCCCTTCCTAAACTGGGTCTTTTTGATTGACGATACCTCGCCGATGCTGTACAATGATGATTGTTTTCTCGCCTTATCATAGGTCTTGCGATTTTCGTCTTCAACTTTTAAAATTTGTTATCTCGTCGTTTCTCTTAGGTAGGTTTCGCTGAAATCCTTTGCCTCAATTTATGGTCTTCGGGCAGCGCATCTTTACTCCTATTTAATTTGAATGGCACCATTCCAATACTTCGTTGCTAAGTGTTATTTAAAAATATTTGCAAGCTACTCGTATTTGTGAACTTGTATAACCATTCCTCACACTTCTTTAACTTATCTTCGTTAACACTATTAAATTCTGTTAACAGGTTCAACCTGCCAACGGGCATAGACTGGAACGGTTGGCGTAATGGCAATATGTTTAATCGACTGGTTTCTGCAGTATTGCTGGAAATCTGATGACTTAGTACTTTGGTTCAAAATAATATACCTGGGATTTTCGAACAATGACTTCTATAATTCCAACTTTTGGACAACTCCTTTGTGGTACTACAATCGTATTGGTGGCTTGATGATTTGTGTCGCATTTTATACGAGATAGATCAAGAAACAGCTACGGAGATAGAACAGCTATGGAGTTGGATTATGTACAGAATAATGTGGTTGTTGTATTCCTACAAAAAGTTCTTTGATTTTTTTGGCACCTGATTTGTTTTTTCTGCATATAGAAATTTTGTTTCACGAGGGGGAGGTTGAGAAAAAGGTCGGGTATGACATTTGATATCAACAGAATCGTGAATACCTTGCGCTTTTTCCATTGTCGTGCAAATAAAAGCATAAATTCTGTACCTGAAGGCCTGTACCAGGCGCAGAAGAAGTGAAACTTCCAATGGTAGTGTAGGGTCCGGATTCCGGAATAAGATTTCCAGAAAACTCATTTTAAAATCTCATTTCTTTTGCATATTGCAGAACTTCATCATAAAATTATTTAGATAAAAAAATCGTACATGTAAAATTTCATCATAATCGGAACGCTCAATCAGCCAGGTAATTACTAGCACATACTTGAAAAATTTTGGAACCCCTTAAATGTTTCGAAGAATGTAAAGCACAGTTTTATTGACCAAAATGGATTTGGAAGTACATATATATAAATATAACAAATAATTTTGCAATATATACTCGAATACACGCAATTTTCTTGGTCGGTAATAATATCGATCAATTATCTGTTCATTATTAAATGTATGTGTGGAGCTCCAGTCATAAAAATTCAGTTCGTCGGCAATCCGCAGCGAATAGTACAAATGAATGAACATGTGTCTAACTAGAAAATAGCCTCTCGATTTGGGCTGAAGAGGCGGGAATCAGCAATAGCTTTTTAGAATTATCCCATTCCCCTAACCTATCTGCATTGAGGTGTTTAAATAGAAACCCGTTAATTTCGTTCATTTGTTGATTATTCAATTTATGATTATCGTATTGTGGATCAAAATAACAAGCCATTAAAGCATAAATATTGTGATGGCTTTGTTCTTTTGGGGATTCCAGAATATGATCAAGCTTTTCAGGTAGTTTCATGTCAAACCAGAGATTCACGGCATCCGCAGCATAAAAGTCCCTAGACTGTCATTTATTAATAAAAGCATATACACGGGACCAAATATTTTTATGTAACGATTTACGTTTTCTAAAAAATCATCGTCAAATAGAAGCATTGCTGCGGTTTGCTTTACCTTTTTCAATTTTGGATCGGCTTCAATTATTTTCATGTAGTTCAAATTCGAAATCTTGCAACGATAGGAATCCCTGAACGGGCACCATCGAGTATTGCAAGGTAGCTTGACTCTGGTTCCACCTTTTACCATAAGATATCTTTCATAATCCGGTTGTTTAAACTCTTTTAAAATAGAAGTAACTTTATCCGTTATAGTTTTATTTAATAAATCCTTAGCGAGTAAATTTCCGGAATGAATGCTAAATTCAACATTATGCCGACCGTTTTAGTATTATTTGAAGAATTTCACCATCCATCGACTAGTATTACCGACTCTGGACCAGTATCTGATTTGGCTTCTGTAAGGCATTTATTGTAAGCTCCATCAAGTGACGTAGTAGATAGAAGTTTTCTTCCGGGGACTTTTTCAGTATAAGCTGGACGATTTTTTTTAATAAAATGTTTAAAATGAACCGACTCAACGATTCTTAGCGGTAAATTACAGCCGTATATTCAAATTTATTGCAAGGGCATCGTTTATTTCAATTTCATCTTGATTACTTAGTCTGTCTGTAAAATTTACCATAGAGACGTTTTGTTTCGGAAGATCCTTTTTTCGCCGTGGAGTTAGAGGAGATTTTAACTTCAAGATCGGTGTCGGCGCACGTTGGTAATTGCTGGTAGAACTAGGTAGCGTGGATGCTGGTGTAAAACCGCAGACTGAAGTTGGCCTGAGATCCGAAAATATATTGGACGATGAAGATGTCGCACTTAAAGGTAAAATAATCAGATATTCAACGATTTGCCCAATACACTCATCGACATAACTTGACGAAGCCAATCTCTAAACCAATATATTTCGTTATTAGTATCATTTTCGAAAGAGCTCTCGGAAGAGTTAAAATTACCAAAGTTTCGCGTTGAGAAGAATTTTCCTCCTGAGATGTAATCATCCAAAAAAATTCTATATTTGTACTAAGCACATTAGGTTCGCCAACCTTTGGCAAAAAAAAAAATTGTTTTCTAAAATTTTACCTGTGTCCCTGAAGATGTTTTTCTGCAGTATTTTGTACACATTTATTGCACAGATTACACAAGGCCACATATTTATTATTAATTTTCATTAATTCAAATCCTAGTTTGTCAAAATTTTTATTTTTAGGTGGTTGCCTATCACCATAACCACTGGATTCCTATTTAATTCTTCAATATGCTACATTTCATTTCCAAGTCGATGCTCGAGCTCGTAATTAAACTCTTGAAGTTTTAGTTCCCAACCGGAAATTCCCTAGTTTAACTGTTTCTTCTTCATAGCGGCCTTAAAAGCAGCACAGTCGGTCACTATCTTGAAATTAGGACCCACCAAATACTCTCTGAATTTTCGTTCAGAAACTTCTTTCACTTTAATTTCATATTTAACGTTTTTTCTCAACAGATTGGATAATGGTCTTGCGATCAATGCAAAATCCTCGACAAATCTGCAAAAATACCCAGTTAACCTTAAGAAACTTTGTAATTTTTTAGGAGTATCCAGCACCGCGAACTTCCCGATGGCTTTCAGTTTCAATCGGGGCCGAACGGCGTCACAAAGTTCGTATATTTTATTGATCCCTCTGAGATTGGTAGGTGGAAAAATCCATTAAGTAGATCTAAAATCGTGAAATATTTCGCAGCTCATAGTTGGCCGATGAGCCCTATTTACTAATCAGTAATCACTATCTTATTTGATTTTCAAAAGCCAACCCAAAGTTTTTTAGACTCATCTTTTTTGGGAATAAATCCACTTTTCTACATATAACTTTCGATTTTTATGAAAATTGCTACAATGCATTCAGGTAAGCTGACTGTTGGCAACATGTCAGGTGAAATCAACATGCTGACAATTGAATGCACATGAATATTCAAAATTTCATGGCAATGTGATAGTTTCCGATTTTTTCCATGGTTAATTTTTTGATTCTAACATGTTGGAAGGCCTAAATGCACCCAATGCAATTCTTCTATTTGTCTTCATTTTTATTTCAATATTAAAACAAATTACTGCCCGGGTTGGTTACCAATTTTAAATATATGAGTCACTTATAATGCTGGAGGTCATAGTTATCGCATTCTTTCCATCTCCTTCATTGCATTTGCACGGGGTCTTGCCAGTAAGTTTTGAGCAATCGAGCTCCTCAATTCTTAATTCATCAAATGATCTGACACGACTTAATGCGTCACATATCTGTCCGCGAGGAAATCACAGGGAAACATCATGGTCCACCGTACATCTTTGCATTTTGTGGACTGTCCCCAGCACAGTATTAGCACAGTATTAGTTCCGGAGTGCCGGAAACTGTATTGATTTCGACTTGATCAAATGAATTTCATCTCTGCCAAAGTCAATACGAACAGATGGAATGTCGGTATTGTATATCTGATCACGACGGAATAAAGGCTAAACAACTTCAGTGATAGCGACCATTGCACCATTCACTAGTCCTTGCTCTATGTTAATATTTGAGCGAAGTATCAGTCTCGCTTCGTTTAAAATTTCTAACTCCTTTTGTAATCCTCCAGTCTTATTGATATCGCCTAATATAATGTTGCCCATGTTTAAATTGTCGGCATTTCATGTCTCATTCAGTAGCACATCTTGAGCCCTAATCCTGAAAATTCGCACTGCTCGGGCTCGATATTGTTCAAGTCTGTGTTGTGTGCATCAACTTGTACACAAGTTGAATATACGCAAATTGATCTATCCAAATAAAAATTGCCAGGTGCTTCTGTCAACGGCAAATGTTGTGTAGCCTGAGGAGTTGCCACAAATGAGTTTCCGGAATAAATTTTGCAGGCTAGTGGAATACCGGAGCTAGTCGGATATGTGTAAGCTGAAACATATCTCCAAAAAACATAATGTTGATGCGGCACTGAATAGTTCATTTTCCTTGTTTTACAGTTCTAGACAATCTAGAATCAACCATGGACAACATTTCGTATGGAACCATAGAAATCTCATCGATGGACCGGAATTCGATGTCCTTCCATTTTTCCGTCTTTTTCAACAGGTAATTTAAATAATGTGTGCAGCGTTGTTCTACCAATAAGCCGTGCCGTTACACCGGTCAATGCGCCAACTTTAACTGCTTTCAAAGCAGCGATTGGCCTGTTCTTTGCCAACTCCCGTACCATCGGTGACAAGCATTCTGATGCGAGTAATGGTGTTGAATAACTCACGCTATCGTAAATTCATTGCACACATTCTGGAACTGCCCAACAATTTCTTCTTGATTTTCAAAAAATTTGGAGGCATGTGCCTGATTGAACGCAATTTTAAATTGTCTGTCTCCTGCATGATGTATTTCGAAGTATGCATTTGTTTGTCTCAATTGTTCTTCTCGATCCAGAAATGCCTTGCGTGCATTGTTATGCTCATCAATTAATTCATCCTCCGAGTAAAATGGTGCATTTTGTACGAACAGGTTATAGAAATAATTTTCCGGATCCATCGGCATTTGAAAGAATAGCACTCGCACAACAACTGGAACATTTCTAATTACGATTTTAGTGTTGTTTGCCAGCCTGACGAGTCTTCGTCTTGGTGGTTGCTCTTCCTCTTCATCGCAAATTCATGTAGGTACACATTTGGGAAATCATACCCCTAAATATATTTTAGCAAAATCCAACTCAAATAGAGAGCCGAAAAACACACTCTGAAGAGCTTTCTCGCGATGTTTGTTTCATCGCGATGAATTTGACGAATGGCTTGAGCTACATCTCCGTTTTTATATGTCCATATTGGCATTCCAGAACTCGTGACCCATTTTTCATTCGTTGTTCGTTTTAAAGTGCAGAATCCTCCTCCATTTCGAATGAACTCGTCTGAACTCGGCAGTACTTGTTAGCAAGGTGTTTAATTCGTGTTCAGAAATCGATGACTTTACCACGAAGAAGATTGTCATTTCGTTTGATCTGTTTCACAACAGGATACCATTCAAATTAACGCTGAACTTTATCAAGATTTAATTGCCATCTGCAATCAAAAAACCTTTGCGCGTCAAAAGTAATAAACTAAGTTGGAGGACCAAGACAACGAATAAATGCAATCAATTCGCTGTAAGCTATTCGCCAATATGATGCCGATCCTCTGAGATTCTTTAAATGTAAATGAAGATCTACGACAACAGTTTCTTAACCTCGTATATAGCTCCGCCACATGCATTGATCGTCGACTGCATTCGATGATATTCAAACATCGAGAGTGCGTAAAAAATATTCTGTTCTTTGAAAACGAGTATCCGAGCGTAGAATTCGTTACTGGACATAATGCAATGGCGTAATATTTACTGGGCTCTCTTTGTTCAAGCCATTGTTGCCATATGGAAAGAGATGGAACCATGAAAATTCCTAGCCTTTCAACTCTCATTTCACATTCACAATATTGTCCTTAGTTTTCGAACAATTCCGTTAATGTTTCTATTTTCCTCAAATTCATCATTACAGATGTTTGCATAGGAACGAATTGCGATGAATTTTCTCTGGTTCTGGATCTGGTTCATTTTCGGTAGGAACTTCTTCATCTACCTGTGTATATTTCTTTGACGACAACATTGGTGGCATTAATTGAAAATTTTGTACCGGCGCATTAGAATGGTTAATTGGTATATGCTAAAGTCGTTGGTGCTGATACAGTTTTGTCATTCGGAATTTGTCATCGAGGAATATGTATGCCGATGCAAATCTGTCACAAGAAGCTCCACTTTCCGCCTTATAATTACAAATGGAATATTGGGGTAGGCAGCGGTATGTGCTTCTATATTTAGTATATTTTCTTATATACTAAAGGTAACTTCACTTCAAATATCAAATATTTTTCCTGCAGCCTTGTCTTGGCTGTCATGAGCTGGTACAGTGCCAATATATGTCATCAGTATCTTCGATATTGGTTAGCATAAGCTCATTTGGTAGATTTGTGGTCATGAAATTTAATTCTTCTTTGAGTTGTTGGGTCGCCAAGAGCCTCGTGATAATGACTCGATTGTGCGTATCCAATACTGCTTCTATCAGTGTGTCTTGGATTTCTTTGAATCCAATCATCCGCAACATTGTATGTATTGATAGGGCTAGAAAGTTGTCTTTTTCATTGTTGTTCTCCAGAGCCTCCTCTAACTGAGTCTTGAATACCAGCCAATATTGTGATCATACCTTCCTGTCTATTCTTAAAAACGTTATCAGTCGCGTCTATGATTGACATATGATTCTTCAACAACGCCGTGAAATGTTTATTATTCAGCTTGAACTTCTCTATTGCCTGTTCATAACTTGGTATCTCTCAAGGAACTTGAGTATTCGATTTTTAAGGGTAGCTGATGAAAATCGTGAAAACTCTATTAACTCTGGTTGAGCAGGTGCATTGATAAGCAAGCAATTTATTTTTAGTTATTCACTTCAGGTAGTTCAGGCGTTGGTCCTCCCACCAAAGTTGATTGTTTCGCAATTGTCGAGCGTTCATTCCACGTGAAAGTACATCTGTGGGGTTGAAACTGGATTTTATATAATGCCACTGGCTAGAAACGTACTCCAAATTCATGGCATCCAGAACCTTTTTTAATAACTTTGCCAATAGCATGGCACCACCTTGCTGCCATGATATTCTGTTTTTTATACGAGCCACTTTGGTTTTTGCTGCTATTAGATAAACTACTGGTGTGTCTTCGTAGTTTGTTATTTTGTAGTATACCACTGCTGGAGTTCACTTTTTCCTTGTTGTCTGTGTTCTAATCATCTATACGGTAATATTTTTGATTTCATTCAAACCTTCTTTGAATTGAATCCATTGTTGTTTTAGTTCAACACTTAGTGTTTCATCCTATTCAACACCAGCCAGCCATAGGTTCTGGATTAGTAGCTTTGCTTGGATGATTATCGGTGCAAACCATCCTAGCGGATCGAATAGTTTGGCAACTTCTGCCAATATGCTCCGTTTTGTGGACTCTCGCATATTTTCGAACGATGAAATCTTGAACTGAAAGTGTCTAAAACGGAGTTCCAGGTAATTCCGAGCGTCTTTATTGTATAATCGATTTTAATGGAGCACAGTACATCCTCGCGAGAGTTTGCAGGTAGATGTGTTGTCAATTTTATGTTGTTACTTCCCCATAATGTGAGGATGCGTGAGGGATGCAACTCGTCTAATTCCCAAAATCGTTTTAGCTGTTCATCTATCTCAGTTGATGAGACGTGCGCGTTATATTTTATCTCTGTCGTCTTGTTGGGTGTTGATATTCTTTCTAAGATGACCCATCCAAATTCCGTGAGCTGCACTGGTGGTTCGTTTTTATTTCCTTTTATGAACTGTGACTTCATGATATGAGTGTAATAGTCTGCATCCAATAGTATGTCAATCCACCCTTTAAAATTAAATGGCGCTTCTGGCAGATTTTTGCTTTTCTTTGCTAGTACTAAAGCCTCAATTCCAATTAAATATGCTGACAGATATCTTGGTTGTAGGTTGCTATCTACAATACTGTTAACCTTGCCAATAATTTGTCCACCTACACCATGAACCTCCGCATTGATTTTACGGCCTACCAGAATCTTGCTTTCTTTGGCTTCTGTTGTTATGAATGACGGTTGTGAGCCGGTGTCAATTAGCAATCATTCATTCATTGTTGCAAACTATGTCCAGTAGTTAAGCATCTTATGCAAAGATCATGCAATTTGTCAAGTTGCATCCGTTCTATGTGACTCATTTTGTTGAATTTGTGGTAGCATTCCAAATTTTGATTGTTCGAACACAAGATACATGACTGATTTTTTATTGCAATTGCAATCGTAAGGTTTCTAGCACCTGATATCTTTGTTTCAGAAATTCGAGAAATCCGTTGGTGGTTTGAACCTCCTTTGGATTTTTAAACGACATCTCATATGATTTGAGAGTTCATTTAACTAATTTTTTTGATAACTATGGTACTAAAGAAGCACCCCAGGTCGTAATGTCGACTGCTAAATTCTTTATTGCATGTAAGTTTCCCCTGACGATGTCATGCAATGTTCTAATTGCAGATGCCGTTTCTTGTTGTATATTGTGTAGGGCGAGAATAGCGTTGATATGATTGTTTACTAGTAATATTGCTCCTGTTGGCTCGCAACTCCCTCCAAATGAGTTTTCAGGTACATCATTTTGTGAGTATCAGTTAAACTGTACCGATAGTCCCCATTAAACTTTGGTATCGCAATTTGTTTTAAACTGTATTATTTTGGTTGCTGGTTGCTCTTCATTCCACTGATTTCAAGTTTCTTATGTACTGCCTGTTGTAACCTAGCAGTACAATCTTCAGTAAGGCTGCTAATTTTGTTTAAGAAATTCGGGTTCTTTTCTGTATTTAATTAAGCCGTTTGCTTGCGAGATAAGGCACTGCAAGTGGCCTATTTTTATTAATCGTTGCTTAGCAGCTTTTTGTCGGGAATATTAATTTGGGTGTGATCTTTTTTGATGCCGTTGTTATGCTGGCTGAATCACTATCCAAATTACTCAGCTCTGATAGATTGGTTATTGCTGATACTATCGGCGTCGTTTTTGTTGTGAAGTCATCTCTTGCTGTTAGAGTTGATGGCAGCAGCTTCTATATTTAGGCTGATATAAACTGTAATGCTGTCACAAGCACGTTGTATGAGCTTACGCTCTTCTAAGTAAGGCAAATTGTTTATGGTAGCGTAGCTTATTAATTGCTGGTCGTTTGTTTTTTATCTGTTGTACAGATCTGCGACTTCTTCTTTCCTTTTTTCCAGGTGATCCTTTGTTTTTCTGGCAGCTGGATCATTTTTAATGTTTGTGATTACTGATTAGTTTCTGGATCTGTTCTCCAAGATCGTTTTGATCGTCTGTCGTTTCGTTAACTGTTGATCGTTTCACCGTGTGTTTTTACCGTTAAACGATTTTCACCCTGGTTTTAATTAGTTTGCCAAATTAAATAAAAGATTCTTTGTGATTGTAACGCTTTCTATAAAAGTGCATGAGAATTATCAAAAGTTGTCTTCGCCATCTGCAGAAAACCGAGTTGGTTTCTATTAATTTTAATTTTATCTCTGTAGAAATAATCACATGATTTTGCTAATTTTTAAATTTTGTGACATAACATTTTTTTTAAATACGAGCTTTAAATCTATACTTTTTCAGATATAAAACCAAAATATAAAAGTTGACTGTATTAAAATATAAAAAGCATAAAATCGATTTTCTGAATTTTCCCATCTTCAAACATTAACTCTGCAAACAAACATACAAAACAAACAGAATAAATTTCTAATCACTCATCTCTCGCAGATCAATCAATAACGTCCAGTCATTTCATAATTCAATAAAAACCGTAATCAATATAGCTACGCTCTTTTTTTATACCATTACAATTAATACCCAATCAACAACAAAACTACACATAAAATGTACAAATAACCCTTTCAATTTACATCCTCACATATAAACAAAAAAACAACAAAAAAAAAAAGAATTTCGGTTTGGTTACCTCATCATGATTGCATGCGGCAAAAAAGGGTTTGTTTTTGAGCCCACCTCATAATATTAAATTTATTTGAAAATTTAAATATTTAAATCACGTATTTTAACGACAAAACTTTTTTTTTTGTTTAAAACAAACCACATTGGGTTTTGTTTTTCACTACGCTACATACTTGAACTTCACATACCATACATATTGGTTTGTAGGGTAGAAGGAGACTGGTAACAAAAAAAAGGATTAAAAACTTACTACACACAAACTTTTTAAAATGTTATACCTGTCAATTACTAATATTTTTGTTTCAAAAACGTTTTGAAACGTTAAATATGAAACCTGAGAAGTGATAGAAAAAAAATTTTTTTTTTTTGGTCCATCTCTACACACGAATGTGTTCGTTCGGTGTTACATTACAGATTGATTTATGTACAGTACATTATGGTGTACAAAATTTTGACATAAATCAGTTTAATTTTTTTTTTTTTGTATGTTGTAGGTAGAGAGAACTGATGGTAACTTTTTTTTTGTTTTATTTAATTTATCATATAAATAATAATTTTAAATATAATAACAAAAAAAAAATAAAAAGATATTTTACGTGATGTAATGACACTAATTGTAAATACGTGATTTTCTTTTCTTCTCGTTTATTTTGTTCTGCGTTTTGAATTTATTGTATTCTGCGTATAAAATTTGTCGAAGGGACTAAAGAGGTCGGTAACAACGTTAAGAGGTGGATCATTAGGATATGCTGAAATTGTTGCTGTTAAGGTACATATACACAAAATTATTGTACTATTTTGTAATTTCTAATTGTGTAGACTCGTTAGAGTACATTTTTAATATTTTTGGTTTTTTCTTTTTTTGGTAATGTACATTTTCTAAAAACATTAATAATATTGGTCGTGTTGTTTTATAAATTTTTAATTATACACATTTTGGTTTTTTTTTTGTAGATCTATGTAGATTAATTTATAATTTTGTTATTACTATTATTACTCTTTCTGTAGTGTTGTTTTTTAATTTAAATACAAATTTGTTGCAAATATACATATTATTACAAATTTTTACAGCCAAACGAAAATAAAGGGTGAAATAGTTACATTTAAATTTGCTTTTGGGTTGAATTTATGTGACCGAGGGGTATTAAAATTTTGCTGCACAGTTTTTTTTAAATTATATTGTTTAAAATAATTTCATTTAAATTTGAAGGGGTCTGTATTTAAAGCGAATAAGTTGCGTAAATTTAATAATATTCCACAATAAAAGTGCCGCCCGCTTATTTCTTGATTTTCTGGTATAGTAAAATTCATGCCTATGAAGTTTATACTATATTTTACTAAAATTTGTTTAGTTTCATTTTAGTAAATTCTGCACTTGTGCACACAACGGCATGAATATTTTACTAAAACAGTACTATACTCAAAAATATCGCTATTCAAACAATGACATTTAGGGGAATTAAGTTGGTAAGGTTTCATTCAAAGTTATTGTGTACTAGTAGAGTATTGTAACCTAAAAATCTCAATTTACTACATAGGCCGAAATAGAAAATTAAATGTTTAATAAAAAAAAATTTTACTGGCCCAAAACCACATGATGGCTATCGGTGGAGCTATGAGTTCAGCTATATCTATGCAGAAAGTTAAGAAGTTCTATTGGACCTTGCTACCCTTAGTATTCAATCCGAACGTATTCGACTTTTCGAAATATTGATGCCTATTGGAATTGTTCGTTTCTTATTTAAATCAAATAAGAATTGTATACTTAGAGGAGTTGAATATTATGTACGAAACGAATTCAAAAATACGACGAGACATCACTAGTACTAAACGTAAATACATTTGTGTTGGTTTCATACTTACAAGTTTTATTTTTAACTTGTCCTTCTCTTTTGGTTGATTTTAGTTGTTTCCTCGTTTCACATCTCCTTTCCATTAAATGAAATTATTAGTTTATAAAAAAAACTAATAACCGAATAAGCAAACATATATTGTAATCCCTGTTGTACGACTGAGCGCTCCAAGAGCGATCAATGACCAATGACGGTGATGCTCTCTTATACCTCACCGTGATGATCATATGTCCCCATATTTCGTAAAAAAAGAACGAACAAAATGCGATTATTGTAATTTCCCAGTTGTACTTTGCGTGAGCGATCGACAAATTTTGTTTGAGATGGCACGTTAAAAACATGAAACAGAAGTATAAAGCAAAACAAACGAAATATTCGGCTTTTTAAATGTGTTTTACATGGGAGTAAATTACAATAATCGCATTTTGTTCGTTCTTTTTTTACGAAATATGGGGACATATGATCATCACGGTGAGGTATAAGAGAGCATCACAGTCATTGGTCATTGATCGCTCTTAGAGCGCTCAGTCGTACAACAGGGTTACTCCCATGAAAAACACATTTAAAAAGCCGAATATTTCGTTTGTTTTGCTTTATACGTCTGTTTCATGTTTTTAACGTGCCATCTCAAACAAAATTTGTCGATCGCTCACGCAAAGTACAACTGGTATCTGACTTCACCTGATCACCGATCAGATTTTTTTCTCTTTAATACTAAGGGTAGTAAAGTCCAATAGAACTTCCTAATTTTTTGCATAGATATAGCTAAATTCATAGCTCAACCGATAGCCATCATGTGGTTTTGGGCCAGGAAAATTTTTTTTATTAATCATTTAATTTTATATTTCGGTCATTGTAGTTAACATACATTCCAGTTTTGTGCGATACCAAATATACAATTAAATTAAATTCCCTTGAACTATTTATTTTTATTAATTAAATGCAAGTCGAAAACACCAGTGCAATCTATCGATTTACGATGTATGTATTTTTTAGTAAATAACGTCATGTTAAAATTAAACTTCAAATAATCCCTAATAACTAGTATTGTTTATATAATTAAAATTATTAAATACATATGTATGTATATTTCATTAATGAATTTCTAACTTTTCGTTTTTTACCCAAAATTAACAAATTATCTTAACGAAATTTCGCTATTAAGTGCAATTTTTTTTCTGAATTATCAAAATATAATTTTCAAGTTTTTTTTAATAATTCCATTTATTGATGAAATACCCCTGAATGTATGTGTTTGAGTAGGTAATAAATTTGTATTTAGTAAAAATTAGTAACTACTTCATTCGCGTTAAAATTCATATTCGCAGTATTCTAAATACTTGTGTCTACGTTTTGACCAACATTATCTATTTACGTACTCTAAGAGCCAAACCTTCAGTAAAATCGTGTTGGTTTCTGCTTGCTGGTTTCTTAGCCCAAAAATTCTTGTCTCTTTTAATTAAAACAAGTTGTTTCTCGATGACCATTATACGGCGCTATCGCAGTCCGTTCTTCGTTAAACTATTTTGCTCACTGTAACAAAAGCACCGTAATATTTTTCTCGTTGCGCAAATTGTTGCACTTTGGAATCCCATTTCACTTGGCCATATTCCAGAACTTTATTTAATTTTCTGTCGTGTTTTGGGCGAGTATTACAAAAACAATCTTTCGATCTTTAAGGGTTGACAAGTAATGGTAGTAATAGGGCAACCAAAAATATGCACTATAAAACCGGTTTTAAGCGCTTAAAATATTGTTTTATGCATTTAAAATATGCCCTATAAAAGTAGAATTATATGTTTGGAAAATTATTTTCCTTGATAAAATTTTACAATGATGCGAAATACTAAAAAACACCTAACTAGAGAAGTAGAAATAAATAAAAATAATCACATGCTATTGGGTTTTAAATGTTTCTTTTTTTATTTCAAAATGACGCTTAAAAAATTGGTCTCAAAACAATTACCACGCTAGTAGAGCAAAAAAAAAAAAACATTTAATATAAATTTTGGTTACAATAAATGATGAAAATTTCACTAAGATTATCAAACAAGTAGCTATGTCTATTAGATCGGAGAACACTCTTGTACATAGAGAAACTTCCCTCGACATCAACTGAAGTGATTGGTGCATATTTAAATGACAAAGTCTCTTCAATTGTATACTGGTTTGGGCCATTTTGTACTGATGTTCCCGTTAAACTTGCTGACATTTTAGTTAATGTTGCGAATCCGTGGTTATTTTCGATTACAGCGCTAATTTTTTTCTTAATATTGGCAGCTACCTCGTTTTGTATACTATTTATATTATTAACAGCGTCAGCAACTAATTTGATTTGTACAGCAAGCGGCAGTTCATTAGTCCCTAGTTTTGAAATGGTTGATTCGAGAAATCCGAAGTTAGCTGAAATAAAAATCAAATCAGATCTAATTGTGCTGTCACATAACAACTCCTTTGAAATCCTAATTAAGGCAGCTTCGTCTTCGTCCAGCGCATCAAAGATGCGAACCATATTTTCAAAATTACTGGACTAATAATTGAAAGACTCAACTCTAGACGGGGCTTTTAAAAATACTTTTTTACCGTTACAGATTAGGCGATTAACCTTAACGTAGTGGCCGCGAATTTGCTCACACAAACGATGAAGTCCATGGGCAAGGCAAGTTAAATGAGTTATTTTAGGGTAAAATATTTGTATTGCCTGAGCCGCTTTTACCATGTACGTGCAGCATCTGAAATGAACAACAAAATGGAATCTTTTGAGGGGAAAGTGTCACCTAACATTTTCACCGATTCATCAAAAAGCCGCGCAATGGTTGAATGATTTGCTCTCTCTAAGTGCGCAGATTCAACAAAAATTTTTGTTTGGCGATTATTTCGTTGGAATCCAAAATATCAATTATGACATTGGCCACATATCTGCTGGTTGCGTCAGTGGTTTCATCGATCAATATCCATAATAAGTGATTTTTAATATGGTTTTTAATTTTTTCGATGGTCGCTTTAAACAGAGTCTTTACGGGATTCGTATTCGACATTATGTAAAATATTTTAAATTATGCACTTATATCCAAAATATGACAAAATATGATGGGTGTGAAGTTTTCCACAAATCCACAGATTCTATATATGTATTAGTTTTACACTGCTAAAATAAGTTCCAATTGGAAAAATTACGATTCATATTGAAATATTTAGTACTAAAAATGTAATTTCTTTACAAAATCTTAAGAATAAATGCAATTATGTACCTGGAAAAATAGGACCAGTCAAGGGAAATATTAGTGGAATTTAGTCAAAATAATATATGGACTATATTAAATTTAGGTAGCTCCTCCATGTACTGTCGGATCTTGACAGTAAAACATTCAATTATACCTTAAGTCTCCAGAATAATTTATTCCCGTGGATAGGGGTAGTTTAGGGGCTCGATAGACGGAGCAGTAGGCTAGCTACTATACGGACATTCCAAAAGTGAATTCAAATCTATGGTAAAGAGTGCCAAGGTCCATTTATCAGTTTCAGTTAAAATTTCAATTGGTACCTAAAGTTTCCAGAATCATTTATTCCCCTGGATAGTGGGTAGTTCTTAGGTTTGATAGGCGGAGTGGACTGTCAGCTACTACGTGTGCTATCGGAAAGTGAATTCAAATCTCTGGCAAAGAGTACCATGGCCCATTTATCAGTTTGAGTTAAAATTTCAGTTGGTATAAAAAGTTTCCAGAATCATTTATTCCTCTGGATAGGGGGTAGTTTTTTGCTCGATAGGCGGAGTAGACTGTCAGCTACTACGTGTGCTATCGGAAAGTGAATTCAAATCTCTGGCAAAGAGTGCCATGGCCCATTTATCAATTTCAGTTAAAAATTCAATTGGTATATAAAGTTTCCAGAATCATTTATTCCCCTTGATAGGGGGTAGTTTCTGGGCTCGATAGGCGAAGTAGACTGTCAGTTACTACATGTGCTATCGGAAAGTGAATTCAAATTCTGACGAAGGGTGCCATGGCCCATTTATCAGTTTGAGTTAAAATTTCAATTGGTGCCTAAAGTTTCCAGAATCATTTATTCCCCTGGATAGTGGGTAGTTTTTGGGCTCGATAGGCGGAGTAGACTGTCAGCTACTACGTGTGCTATTGGAAAGTGAATTCAAATCTCTGGCAAAGAGTGCCATGGCCGATTTATCAGTTTGAGTTAAAATTTCAAATGGTCCCTAAAGTTTCCAGAATCATTTATTCCCCTGGTAGTTCTTAGGCTCGTTAGGCGGAGTGGACTGTCAGCTACTATGTGTGCTATCGGAAAGTGAATTCAAATCTCTGGCAAAGAGTGCCATGGCCCATTTATCAATTTGAGTTAAAATTTCAATTGGTACCTAAAGTTTCCAGAATCATTTATTCTCCTGGATAGTGGGTAGTTCTTAGGCTCGTTAGGCCGAGTAGACTGTCAGCTACTACGACGTGTGCTATCGGAAAGTGAATTCAAATCTCTGGCAAAGAGTGCCATGGCCCATTTATCAATTTCAGTTAAAATTTTAATTGGTGTATAAAGTTTCCAGAATCATTTATTCCCCTAGAGATAAATGATACCTCTGGCGGAAAAAAACATTATTTTCCAATTTCCTTTTTATAGTTTATGAAGAAAATTATTTTTGTTTTAATTTTTAATTAAAATAATTTTTATTTTCTTATTAGAATAAAATTGTATCACAGACACAAACTATAAGTAATGAACTTTAGTACAAGAAAAATTGTATTAACAGCGCCATCTTATTTTGTTATATTAATGATAAAGCCAGTAAAATACAATAGACATGAAATAAGCAAACGTCAAGCATAGACTATTCTGTATTTGGAATTTTATTCAATGAATTCTAAGGAAGTTGGTTGATTAAAATAAAATACCTAATGTTAAAAGAATAATTTTATTTTAGTTGCAAATAAACGTATAATTATTTTTAAGTTCAACATTTTTAATAAAATTAATTTTATTCAAAAAAAAACTTTTCTAAAAACGCGTCATTATTTTACTTTTAGTAAGGACCTGGGGGCTATTATGAAATTTTCGACGCGCACTTTTTTTTCGACAACGTCGAAAATGAGGTATTATGAAATTATTCGACGCGCTTTTTTAACGATCATATCGAAAATTTTCCTATTATGAAACTAAAAATTAGGCGACCGCGCTTTGTTTTAGATAACGTCGCACAATATCAAAGCAACCTTGATTATACAAGCCATAATCTAAAAAACGAAGCTATTATAAAGGAATTAGAAACGAGGAAAAAACCAAAATTTTCATAGTAAAACACATAAAACATATGGGAAATCACTTTTTTTCCGAAGACAAATTTGTAAATGAAAACGTTGCAAATTCTTAATTATGATTTCTGAAATATTTTCATAAATGTTTGAATTTCAACATATATAAATCTCGTTTAAGTAAATCGTTTTTATTTTCTTGTAATAATTGATTTATTTAAACCAAAATATAAAAAAAAGTTCATAACGACAGCATTCTGGTCAAATTAAAAAAAAAGCTTACTACAAATCGTGTGCATTAAGCCAATATACATAGATGGCAGTGGGCAGTAAACATTTTGAAAAACCGTACCAAAAATCGCCACTTGGGGAAATTTAAGTTCAAAAATTGTAGGAAAAGCAAAACAAATTCTCAAAATATTAAGAACGTGCTATAATTTTGTGATTAAACAATATTTTTCGTATTTTTCTGTATAAATCTGAGACATCTAACGTACACTAGTAAAACTAAAGATAAATGTAGCAAGTATTATTTTAATTCGACAGAGCCAACTTTGATGTATTTTTCAAAATGAAAGTTCGAAAAATATATTTTAGAAATAATTTAATTTTAATATTTCTGCAATTAATATTTACTTAATACCAATAAACCCTTCCTAAATATTGTTGGTAAAGATATGTAGAACACTTTTGTATAAAATTTTTGTAACATTTTTGCTTTTTTCAATGAAAAACTTGAAGCTAAAAAACACCATTTTTACTATGGATTCCTATGGAAATTAGTGAAAAGTTATACCACTAAAAAAGCTTCAAAAAAATACGTCATAATGATTATGGCTCTATACTCTAGAAGGCTCTGACAATATGCGACTGCTCTTGAAGTGACGAATGCATACGCTTGTGTAATAATAAATCGTGAGATAATAAAACTTAAGGTTTTCAGTTCGTAACGTATATTTTAATTTTGGATTTTTTTTTAATTTTCCGCTTAATTAATAAATTAGTATTAATTTTTTTTTGTAGTTTATTTTCGATAATGTTGAATAATTCATAATAGCTATTTCCGACGTTGTCGAATTGGTCGACAACGTCGAAAATTTGCGATGTCGAAAGTTTCATAATAGACCCCCATAAAAATAATTGTAAACAAATCGTAAAGAACAACAACAATAACATTTTTTTTTGTTATTGTTGTTGTTCTTTACGATTTGTTTACAATTATTTTTATAAGGTCCTTACTAATAGTATAATTTAAAAGAAAAGTTTATTTTAAAATTAATTTTATTACAAATGTTGGACTTAAAAATAATTAAACGTTTATTTGCAACTAAAATAAAATTATTCTTTTAACATTAGGTATTTTATTTTAACCAACCAACTTCCTTAGAATTCATTGAATAAAATTCCAAATACAGAATAGTCTATGCTTGACGTTTGCTTATTTCATGTCTATTGTATTTTAATGGCTTTATAATTAATATAACAAAATAAGATGGCGCTGTTAATATAATTTTTCTTGTACTAAAGTTCATTACTTATAGTTTGTGTCTGTGATACAATTTTATTCTAATAAGAAAATAAAAGTTATTTTAATTAAAAATTAAAACAAAAATAATTTTCTTCATAAACTATAAAAAGGAAATTGGAAAATAATGTTTTTTTTCGCCAGAGGCGTCATTTATCTCTAGGGGAATAAATGATTCTGGAAACTTTATATACCAATTGAAATTTTAACTCAAACTGATAAATGGGCCTTGGCACTCTTTACCATAGATTTGAATTCACTTTTGGAATGTCCGTATAGTAGCTAGCCTACTGCTCCGTCTATCGAGCCCCTAAACTACCCCCTATCAAGGGGAATAAATTATTCTGGAGACTTAAGGTACCAATGGAATGTTTTACTGTCAGGATCCGATAGTACATGGAGGAGCTACCTAAATTTAATATAGTCCATATATTATTTTGACTAAATTCCCCTAATATTTCCCTTGACTGGTCCTATTTTCCCAGGTAATTGCATTTATTCTTAAGATTTTGTAAAGAAATTACATTTTTAGTACTAAATATTTCAATATGAATCGTAATTTTTCCAATTGGAATTTATTTTAGCAGTGTAAAACTAATACATATATAGAATCTGTGGATTTGTGGAAAACTTCACACATATTAATTGGTCATAATTGGTCAGCTAGTTTCAGTAATTGGTCAGCCATAGGAATTTTTTAAAAGCGTTTTGAAAATGTTCAAGGTCATGTATAAATGTTGGCACCTCATACAATGATAATGAAAAAAAATTGAAAGTGTGCAATCGATAAAGCTTGAAACGCTGATAATTGGTAAGCTAAAATTAATAATTGGTCCGGTTTATTTATTTAGAGATTTGTTTTTATCAATGATGCGCATGCAACAAATCGACATGGCAAATTGTCACGTAAGTTTGTTTATTCCAATTTTTCGCTAAAAATTAGAGAATTCGATGATGTGAAATAGTTAACTGATCCAACATTCAATTCTGATAATTGGTCAGCCATAAAAAATAATTGGTCAGAAAATTTTGCATCTGGTCCCTTTGTAAATGACCTAAGTAGTCATAAGAGTTTTATCACCCCTAATAAAGACAAAAAACGTTAGAAGTGCTGTCGATCAGGCTCGAAATTCTGACAGAAAATATAAGTACTTATTGGCACAAAGATCAATTTGTGATACGAAATTAGATAGTTTACATTGAAGTTGTGGTGATTCCGTATCCATGCATAATTCCAATTGAACATAATACGTTCTATCAACCATACATTGCTGATGACACTGTCGGCAAGTAGGTTGGTAAAAATATGCCCAAGATTTTAGATATTTTGTTAAAGTTTTGTACTCTGTCCTGCAAATTTCATTTTGGTCTCGTATCAAAATGGTTTTTACGGCATCTGTATATTTTCCACACTTCGACAAATGAAAACTATCAAAGACACTTGGAACATCCTGGCAACATTTCAACCATGCTGGTGTGCTCTCCATATTTAACGTATGGGGGAAGAGGACACAGTTTTCTTCCTTTGGTTTTGTAATTTTTTCTAGAAGTAGTTTGGCGCGCTCTTTTTATACTCCATGCAGTGTTGATGTTTGTATGAAAGTTGTAATAAATTTCATTGTTTGGTTGCATTGTTTGGCAATTTAGCGAAATTATTATAAATGGCTCATCAACAGTATTAAATATTAATACTGTAGTATGTTCTATTATACGGTAGAGCTCGACGAGAATTTCCATTTCCAAGAACATTCATTTTTTTTAGTGTTATTTCTGATTCCAAATTATCATTCACAAATGAAATATTCTGTTGATCTTTGAAATAAAACACTTTTGACTGGTTTATTTGATAAATCTTCGTTTTTATCCAATAATCTTTGAAAGTCATCTTGAATAATTTTAGATTTATTGCGCCAATTGTCGTATGATTTAGAATCAGGATTCATTGAATGTGAAACTGTATTTTCCACTTCTCTCTCGTTTGATTTAAGTGATGTTGAAGGCATTTCGACTAAATTTTCCAAAATATTTGTTTTATAATTTTCATTGATTTTCGATCGATTTTTCTTCCCAATTATTTTATTTTTTCTGTTTATGTGTTCGTCCTTATAATGTTTTAGTTTTGTTCACTCTTCCGTTAAATTAAAATTAGATATAACGGAACCACCTTTAAGATCGTTGTGTTCATTTCTTATAAATTTATCGGAGACGATTTTTATAATTTGCCAAAATGCGATGTTTTTTATCATTAAAATACCCTTCAGCATAACTCGCAGTGGCATGCTCATTAGTAAGACCCGGCAAACATGCAGCTGACCACAACGGGAATTCATAAGCCTGATATTTTATAAATTATTCTATGTTACAGTGCAAATATTACGAAATATGATCTCATATTCAATTATATTTTGGGCGTCAATTACACTGGGGATGATTCTACTGCTAACAATTACCAAACCACTTCGGATGTCAGTTTAGTGCACTCTGGTCCGGTCTCGCTCTGGTCCAACGCGCATATTAAGACGTAGATATAACGGGTTGGTATCGTTATACAAAATAAAAAAATCTCCAAAAATCAAGTTTTTAAATATAACAAATTTTTGAAAGATTATTTTAATTCGTTTTATACCTTAGAGGATGGGGGCCCGCATTAACGGTTTTTTGAAATTCATTGAAATTGGAACAACTTTCAAAATTTTTTGTTTTAATAAAATAAAGACCTCCGCAAAGCCGCTTAGCATTGGGACCTTCCTGCACAAGGATGACATGAAATTATGTAGCTTCCTTTTGTTTTCATATTGCGATTAACAAACATTTAATATGTGGCCTTCCTTTTTAACGGGGCACATTATTTTATATTTTTTGGGATGTTTTGGGGCCAATAGATTCAAAACTCTTTCTTCCTTCGTAATATAAGTTTGCGGAGAACCAATATTAAATGGCTTTGCTGGTAGTATTGAAAAAATGCCTTCTTCCTAATTTAGAGAGCCTTATAGTTTGTCGATTTGAAAGCGACTAATCTACTCCTTCCCGTTCGATATTTTTCAAAATATTTGGTCGTCTGGATAACTATATTTATCTTCAAAATCTGTTTAATAATTTTCGAAAAACCTTTTTAAGAAATCGGTGAATTTGATTGAATCATTGATGGCGGGAATATTTTATTATTTCAACATGCCAAATGCAGTTTTTATAAAAAACTAAAACCTAGTTCAAACTTGAACGAATTTTATATTCTATCATACTTGTGGCCCAAAAGATTGTTTTGCCATTATTGTCCTCTTCAAATCATTTTGTCAGATGTGTCTCCTTGGAAAAGTTGGTTTCTTCATCGAATATTTATTTTCTCGAAACAAATTTTAAATTATGTACGTCATTCTGTAGGCTTTTTTAGCTTCATATAATAAAGCCTTCGTAGCTGGTAAAAGATAACCGGTGACAACAAGCCTCCTTCTAACATCACATAAAGTAACATTGGATAAAGATGACTTGTTTTGTCTAGCGACAATTAAAAATCTGTGATGCCGTAGAAGACATGAATTCCAATCAACAACAACAGGTTTTGTATCGCGCCTTTACTTTATATGGTAAATAATGCGTATATCGCTTGATATTCAAAACCGATAACTGTACACAAATTTTTCAGTAATTGATACAATTTGAAGTTGTCAGCACCTAAAACCTAATGACTTGGTGCGATTATTTTGTCGTTCCAAAAAACAATAATGATTCCGAACCAATGATAATTGAGTTTATAAATTACACAGGCACACAAAAAAAATGTCAAGACCCGGAGGGTAAACCCCCTACCCTTCCGTTTTTGGAGTCGCTGAAACCGAATGTGACCGTAAAAAATGTTAACTAGCCATTTCCCCGTTACTACGACCAGGAGTTGAAATGTCAATTCTCATACAAAGTCGAGTGGGGGTGTCTATGCCTACGTTTTCTAGGCTGCTGAAAACAAAGAAGACTACCCAAAATGAATCCAACCCCCTAGTCAACCCTCAGCACCCTTTGCCACCTATATACCCACACTTATGAGGGCCTTTCCGAAATCGGAGTACTTTATCCACTGTAAATCCCCTCGCCTCTGACGAATCAGGGTGATTTTTAACCGTAAGTCCCCTCACCCCTCACGATTGTTCTGCGGGTGAACCCTCTTATTTCTCACGAACTGGTAGATTTTCACACGAACACCCATTGGAAAAATGAAAAATTATCTCACCGGCCCTGATTCCCCCAATTATTGCGCCTTATGGTATCGGGCTCTCTTGCTTTTCAAGAACCTTCTGCGGGGCTTCCTCTTACTGGTTCTCTTCTCTTCTGGTACATCTCTCTTCAGATTCCACCAATAGTCCGTCAACACACTGACGTCCCACTTACCTTGATAGCGGTATTCCACTTCCTTGAGATCTTGGCGGAACCTCTCACCTTGCTCCTCGCTATAGTCTCCCAGGTTCTCTGGAAAATAGTCTACACAGAAATGGAGGAAATGGAGCTTCAAGTCCATAAGACAGCCAGCAACCTTGTAGTTCCCAAGTAACCCCTGTATATCTTTTTTGTAATTAGAACTTTTCTTTTTGCCTAAGAAGTTTTCCACTATAGTTTTAAAGCTAAGCCAAGCTTTTGCCTGCTGGGCGTTCATTGTTTCGACAAATTCAGTACCTCGCGAAGGAGTTTCCGAATTTCCGGCCCGTCGAAAACTTTTTCCTTAAGTTTGGCTTCTGATTTATTTGGAAACTTCTGTTGGAGGTACCTAATTCTCTTTTAAATGATATGACTAATTGTTTAATTTATCCGAGTTTTATATGTAATGGAGGAAGAAGAACTCATTCAGGAACTAAAGTATTTCTCATAAGCCAATTTTTCAATGTATAGTGATTTGTACGATCACAACTGTCCCACAAATACAAAAAGTACGGATATTTCGTATGCCCCTTTTGTTGCCCCAAGAGAATGGTGAGTATTTTGAGGTCTTCGCAAATTTGCCAATTGTAATCACTATAATGAATTTTTTCAAGCACAAAGCATAATTACTCGTACTCTTCTGGCATGTTCACGGAATTTGCTATGGGTATGGAGCCAAGTTTATTTGTGTTGTGCAACAGTTGCGTGCAGAAGAGTCAATAAATAGTTTCCATTCTTCACTTCTTAGATGCTTGACTCCAAACAATCAAAAAGTCCTCGAACATCTTTGCAATAAACAAGAAACTCCTCGTTCGTGAAAAAGGGAAGGAATTCTTTCTCCCGATGTCTTTAAAAAGTAACAGAAGCCTTCTTAGCCAAATGACCATCTTGCTTAAGGTTTGACGCGAGAAGCTTTGACACAAATCCCTTGTCAGATCGTTCAATCTCTTTGTGTCCCATCGCTTCATAGGGAGATTTCTCTTGTAAGGCTCAGCCTCTTCATTAATGTCAGTGTTTGAACCACTCCTACTTTCTTCCTCACTTTCGTCCTCTACACTGCTTGAATCATCTGTTGGCTCATTAATATCCATTTGAATTTCTTCCGCAACCGGGTGATCAATAACGTCCATTTCATCAGTAGTTACGGAATCATCATGATCGTCCTGGAAAATGGAATTTTTGGCTGTAAACAAACCATTGAATCTAGTCATGCATATGTAGCACTCCCCTTCTGTGTTCGGCTCACTCCATATAGCGAAATTCACCATAGATCTCTGTGCTTCAAGATGTAATGTTTGGCGATCCAACATTTTCCTGCACGAATTACAAATACTCGTTGGTATCCATGTTTTGCCTTAACCTCCTATAGCCTTTATTATGAAAACAGATTCAGATATATTTTCATGTGCTGAAAATTTTCTACGGCTATTTTTGGGCGGAAACTTACCTCTCATGTAGCAAAACATGGAACTACTCTTGTTGCATCTATGAGTAGAACATCCTAGGGTGTCCGTACAATGTTCGATGGTTAGGTCCATCTCATCGTTCCATCTTACGCCTTCAGAAGCTACATGAAGTCTTAAGTCACATCGACTCAGAACTACAGTTGGACTTGTACTTCTTCTTGAAGCATTAAACCCTAAAGTAGCCAAGTTGCCCACTACTCCTGACCAACCGCCGATACTGGGGTCTCCTTCCCCTGCATCGTAATTTTTTTCCCTACTCTTGCCATGTAGGCATCCTGTTTTACCTAGGAAATTAGCCGGCTAACCGTAATCCGCCTTCACCACGTGGAGGTGTCCTAGTCGCAAAATTAGTACGGAACTGACTTAAGTTTCTTGTTGGCAAAACGACAGCCGATTTATTGATGCGGGTCACTCCAGCGTCGGGGCACTTGGATATAAATGACAGAACTTGATGCGAGAAGACATAATATGTTCATTCTTTTCTATCTTTAAAACTCAGATTAACAAAGCAATTAGTGAAATATATATGTATAAGGGGGTGTGGGTATGGGGGTGGTAAAGTGATGCTAGGGGGTAACGAGGGAGTCTTATTCATTTTTGGTAGTCTTCTTCGTTCTTAGTGGCCCAGAAAACATAGGAAATCACATCCTACTCGATTTTTTATGAAAATTGGTATTTCAACTCCCAAAAACGGAGTGGTAGGGGGTCCAGCCTCTGGGTCTTGACAGTTTCTTTTGTGTGTGCCTGTGTTATCATTGTAATTCTGAATAGAAATAATTTTCTCGGTATTTGACTTAATTTTACTTTCGAGACTAATAATATAATTATTTTTAACCATCATTCATAATTATTGAGATGTTTAACATCACAATGCATATAATTAAAACAAAAATCCAAATGTTCCAAAGTTCCGTTACGAAAATTTTCATCTTTATTTTAACACTAATAGTTCGAGAATAGCAGCATAGTTGTGAACGAGTTACTCTCTCATAGAGTTGTGGCAACCTTTAAAGAACAATTTTACAACTGTTTACCAACGATTTACCGACAAATTCCAAAGTTGTGGGCCACAACCACAACTACTGGTCAACATCGTTACAATGTTGTGTGGCAACCGCTTATTTTCGCCAAATTGGTTGTAACGACCTTGTGAAGAAGCTGTGATCTACGGTTCGCTACATCTAAATAGCGATGCATTTTGTTTTGACGACGATATGAGAACCATTTCACAACTCAAAGTGCTACTTGGAGACTAACTACATATATATTTTATTCATGTAAAGTTATTCGCTTAATTTATTCCGTATAGCGTAACAGAAGGTAACCGTTAATTTTGATTTAAGTCAAATTAATGTATTTTAGAAGCATTTGTTGAAAATGTAATATTCCACACAAACCCACTAGTTATGGTTGCTCTACCAAAAAAAAAAAAGATTGTTTGATGTAATCAACTGCAGAACATTTTAAAAATGCAAAACCATAGAAAAAACTCTGTGCTGGCCAAATTTTACTTCCTCTCATTAAAACATATTAAAAATGTAAAAACTTTGTAACAATTTGTATACAAAATAAAATGTATTTAAAAAAAAGAAAAAAGTATGTCCTTAACCACCAGATTTATTTGGGTTAGCCGATGAGGTAAATTAAGAACTAAAAAATAAAAATAAAATACTGAATCACATAAATTATCATCATTGCAAACACAAATTACTACTCTTCATTTTTGTACATAAAACATTATTTTTCCACAAAATCTGCATTATCCGTTCATCATTTTCATCATTTTACATTTTTATTTATTATCATTTTATAAATAATATTATTTGTCTTACGTTATATAATTTTTTCTCTTTATACGTTTTTTTTTGTGTTGAACACAATACAAAACAAATCACAAACCAAACTAAAACTGAAAAAAATACTTAAATAACAAACAAAACAAAACAAAAAAAAAGGAATTACAAGCAGCAGGACATAATATATCTTCAGCAGCAATAATACAGTTAAAAGTAAGTATCTTTGCTCAGTTTTAATATTTTTTTATTCCTTCTGTCCACATTTCTCGATTTGGTCGAGACCACAACTTACACAACATTTATCTCTATATAACAATAGCGGTTTTACAATATAATAATCATAATAATAATGATAATAAAAATAAAACTGATTGCTATCTTTTTCAACTGCATTTTCTTTACGAACGAAACGAACAAGATTTTAAGAGTATGGTGGTACAATTTATAATAACGAAAGAATGGGAGGAAAATGAATGAAAATCTTTAAATGTGACTGAGTTAAACCATAACCAGTGAATGATTTCTATCTTACACCACATTATGTGCTTGTGATTTGTGTCATTATTATTCTACTTTTATATAAAATTCGAATTATTTACAATACAATAAATTAAGTGAATTGGATTAAGTTTAAGTAGCTTTAATATATTAAACTTTCACTATCTTTTGCTTTTGTCTGCTGTGTATGTGTTTGTTATAAATAATCAACGCGAGATAAGCGAGAACAATTCGCGTTTGTTTCCGTATAATGATTGTAAATAATAAGCTTTTATTTTATTTTTAATAATATTTATGACTGTAACATTAAATTAACAATTTTTATTTTTATTTTTATTTTTCTGGTATTAAATTGATGTGATTTGTTTTTGTATATATTCGAAGTATTATAGAGGGAGATGATAAAATGTGGTGATCAAAATAAAATATAATGGCCGGGTGGGTGCCAAATTATATGGAAAAGTTGTTATAATTTATTACGTACAAGATAAAATAATGTGGGATTTTTTGATAATTTTTTTTTTTTCCTGTTTATTATTGATTTGACAAATTGTCTATAAAAGGATCTAATCTATTTTATCGATTAAATTAATTTTGTTGTTGTCAAGAAAATTCTAAATCATTTATTATTTGTATCGTAAAATTTTAGCGGTATCGCAAAATTTAGTAAAATTCGGACCAAACCTTAGAGGTAACAGTTTTAAAAAGAGTACTATGTTAAAAAGACATTTTAACTTTCAAAAAGGACTTAAATTTGTTAATACTAGATTTTATTCTGTAAAAATAAGTGTCAGAGCCGTTACCACCCAGCCTAACAAAGGATCACCACAGAATTGGGATGTCTGTGACTTTTGGGATGTTTGCCCCCCCCCCCCCTCTATATCATTCCTGAAACATGAATGAATTTGTAGTACATCCTATGTAAAAGAGATTCTTTAAGTCCTCAGACGTATCGATAGCTCAAAGTGTTCTGACTAACATTTCCGGCCAACAATTCATACTTCAAACAACTTGTTAATAAAATTTTAGGAAAGCAATAACCATTGTTCCTATATGCCAATAGCACCACAGTGCTCCAATCCCAGCCTTTCCTACAAAACTAAAAGTAGGTAAATTAGCTCAAGAGAACATCTGATGAGAAGAGCTTCTAAAACTTAAATTAAATTGAATCGAATGGGTAAATAGACGAATCCCAGGAAGGGATCTGCCAATCTGGCCAGTGCAATCAAAATCAGTGTGATCACTCGATCCGTAGCTCTACTAGCATCGTATCTGCCATGTCAAGTCAATTACCGGGGTGTTTTAAGCTGATTATACACAAACAAGTATTACTCGGTTTTGATGGCTAGGTATGGAAATTCCTACATATTACAAACTCAAAGATTATATCGGCCTTTCACACGACCGTAGATTTTGTGCCTGGCCTTTCCGGCCTTGTGGCACAGTGGTTAGCATACTTGCTGTAAGCTCCGGAGGTCCCGGATTCGATTCCCGGCGGGTGATGAAAAAATGTTGGCTGATTAATGAAGGATCAGTGAATTAATCACCAAGTATCCGTTAACAAAATTATTAGGAAACTTCATCATGAAGCAGCTAAATCCTTCTATGGGATGTAGCGCCAGCGAAAAAAAAAATATTTGTTAATGATTGTTATGTGGTAAGTTCCTATTAGGGTTTTTCAAACACGGCTCCGGTCTCGAAAGTATGACCATGAATTGTAACTCCAGAATCGCACAGGAATAACATAAGAGGCTAATTGAGGAGTGAATTGCCACCTAGATCCGAATGTAGAAAATTTGATTGTCTCTCTGAGGAGTTTATCCATATATAGCATTTTCAAGCCAAATTCAGACCAATTAGGAAGGAACTTGGCTGTTTTTAATCGATTTTGATAAAATTCGATTTTTAAGATGGAAATAAAATTCTAAAGTGATATTCAGAAAAAGTTCTGGAATATAGCCAATTATAAAAAAACTTGGTTATTTCTTAACCGATTGTACTGAAATTCGATACACGAATGAAATTGGTAAAGAAATAACCAAGTTCCTTCTTAATTGGCCATATTCCAGAATGTCATATAAAATTTATTTCAATCTTGAATGCTTAATTCTATCATAATCGGCTAAGAAATCACCATTCCATCCTAATTGGCTATTTTCCAGAACTTCAAATATGTAAACATCATTTTCGAATTTTATTTTTGTCGTACCAAATTTCATTATACTCGGTTGGAAAACGGCCAAGTTCCTTCCTAATTGGCCATATTCCATGTCTTCTTCTAAATATCACTCTAGAATGATCGTGCATGTTGAATTTCATCATAGTCAGTTGAGAAATAGGCTAGTTCCTTCCTAATCGGCTTAAATTTCGCTTGAAAAGGACTTTTGTCGATGGATAAACTTCAAAACGAGATACGTGAATTCTACATTCGGATCTTAGAGACCATCGGAAATAAGAGACAGGTGTATCCCCAATTAGTCTAACCAAGGTTTTACTATAATATATTATTCCTGTGCCATTATAGAGTTCAAATCGACTATAAAAAAAAATCTAAAATCGGTAAATCCCGCGAAATCCTACATCTTATCGGTTTTGCTTGAGTGATTTGATTTAAATTGGCAGTCTCTAGGTAAATAGTACGCCTCCACGCTTTTACATTACTATTGGTACGATTTTTATTTAAACTTATTTGCACCTTAAGAGAGCGATCCCAGCAATGTAAGAATCAATTTGCCTGGGAATTATAAGGCGCCGTATATTTTGGAAACTGTTGTTTTGTGAACTCGAACTGTATGTCTTGATCTGTTACTATTAACAAACGTATGCCATCTTCGGATGTTGCTAAAAGATCCACTATATCGATGTGGACCTCATCGAAGCACTTGCTAATGAGACGGAATTGGCCAACAGGACTCTTTGTACCGTTGCACTTTTGCTGCCTGACAATTGGCGCGATTAATTAATTCTGAAACGTACTTATTACGCAGTATTTTAGCTGCAGCTCTAATTCCCATATGTGGAAGGTTGTGCACCATGTTAAATATGAACTTCCGAAACTCACTTGTTATGTACGGTGATTATGAGGCAGTAATCTTTGTGCTTTCATATAATGTCCTTAAAATAGTAATCTTTGTATTATCATCTGATGCCATATATGTTAATCTGAGAAGATTTCGTTTGTGTTTGTTCTTGTGACATGATGAAATTGCCGAGCCATAGAACAGCACCTGTGTCGATTAAATAGCTACGTTTACCAGACGTATCGAAAAGTACAGGGCGACAACTTATGTTACTGAACACAACATATGGTACGTGTCACTTGTGATTAAGGAATTAGTATTCCGATCATTCTACCTTGTACGTATGCGCAAGGCTTAATTGATTTATTTGCCTTGGGACCACCCAGCATGAAAATTCGTAACCGAAATCCGACTCAGATCCACATTTAAGAAAGTAGTGCAAGAACCCCTAATGTAGATAATAAACCATCAAAAAGAAATCAGTGAAATCAAGTGAATTTTGCAATCTATTTTTAAACAGACCAATTTCTATAATCCTTAAATATTTGCCTATGGTCCAATAATCCCCCACAAGCAGCGAAACGGCTCGCGTATTGAATAACACATTTACGTGCTCACCTGGAATGGTTAAAACCAGCTTGTCAGCACCACTCTGAGCGACGAAATAGCTCAGCATAAATTTGGACTCTTTAGCAGTCCAAATGTCAATTCACAATATTAGGGTTGACAAAAATCTCACCCACAACGCTAAAAAATAAAACCTAAGCCATTTAATGTCCAGAAGTGACTAAAATTGAGCTTACAGAGGTAAAAGTGTTTCCAATATATTCTTTATTGCCAGAAATTAAAAATCCAGAAAAAACATTCCGGAGTAGAGTTTAATAAAGTGAAAAGCAGATTAGCTTTGGAGAGAAGTGACAATTCGGAGGACTAGGTAACGTACGTACATAACTGGAACGTATGTACATAACTGGAAGTTTCGCTAATATGAGGTAATACTTACCTCGCTAGAGTCGCGGCCACTTGTGCTTACAAATTTTTAGGTTGAAAAGAGACAGTACAGAAACGTGCTTTCTGGCTAAGCAACCACTTTGGATGAACCAGTTTGATGTTGTAGGACACTTTAGTTGGGCCGAAATTTATGCAAGTGTACATACATTCGAATTTCATCGACGAATTTCACATGGAACAAGGACCGTGTTCTCTATTATACTGAATAGTAGCAATCTCAGAGATGGACTCAATTAGTGACCGTATTTACTATTTCTGAGAATCGTGCCATTTGGTATAATAGAGAACAACGTCCTTCTTCCATGCGAAATTCGTCGATGTGTTAATTTTCAAAATTGTTTGCAAGAGCCCACGGCTCATATCAAAATGGCGCTTCTTAAGTTATTGTAACAAGAAAATTAGAAATTAATGTTATGTCGTTTATGTCGTGCTATTTTTGATTCAATCGAAAACGACATTAGAAGTTATTTGAGCTTATTTCATTTGACACTGTCGCGATTTTGTTGCCAGTGGATTGCCATCGCAACAGATATAGGACGGCTGCACCATCAAATTTTGATAAACGATGACGATACTAATTATCAAAGACTATTATGGCGTGAGGGCCCACGAGAGAGGATGCGATACTATAAGCTGACTACGGTAACATTTGGGTTGGCATGTACCGCGGATTTGGCAATACGCACACTTCAGCAATTAGCGCACGGGAGAGCGACGACAATACCGTATTACAGCACATAGTGAATGACTTCTACGTGGATGATTTCTTGTCGGGTGCAGAATGTGAGGAAGGTGGTTTACGTTTGAAAGAGAAAATAAAGACAACTTTGCAGCAAGGATTCACATTGAGAAAATGAAAGTCAAATAGTTCAAGTTTAAGCGTGGATCTAACGACTAGGCAAGTTTGTAATGACAGGTCACCAAACATAACGTTACTGGGGACGACCTATTCACGTTAAAAGTCAACAGCTGACCTGAAAGTCCAATCACTAAAAGGCGAATAATCTCCGAAATAGGCCGGGTCTTCGATCCGTTGGGTTTCCTAGCGCCATTTTTAGTATTATTGAAGAGTTGGTTTCAAAAACTATGGTTGACCAAATGCGGATGGGACCACCAGTTACCGGAACCCTACGAAAAGAGTGAGAGAGCAGTTTCAGTACTTCACAGAAGTTGAAATAAAGCGATTCACTATTTTACAGTAAATACTGGTAATTTTATTAACGGCTAAGACCAAAGTGACCCCTATTAAAAGGGTATTATACTCATGTTAGAGCTGTGCGCGGCCCACCTGCTAGCTAATTTGATGCACACGGTAAAGGAGATCTTAGTACCAACTGCCCGATATTTCGCATGAACCGATTCCGCTATCGTGCTTGCCCGGCTGTCATCTTATCCTGCAAAATTGTCAACCTTTGTGGCAAATCGGACCAGCGATATTTTGGCCAAATTTCCGAGACAATAGTGGGCTCACGTCAGATCCGCTGAAAATTCAGCGGACCATGGCTCTAGAGGAGTATTTCCTAAAAGGTTGGTTAATTTAAAGCAATGGTGGTGTGGACCCGAAAGACTGAATAGTTGTAATCGTACTAATAATACCCAAGAGGATGCGAAGGACGTTGAGGGAGAGATCGATTGTGAATCACGTAAAACGAAATTACTTGAGTATGTCTTACGAAGTGTCATCGTCAACGACTGATTATACCTCTCCTTCGAAAGAAAGGCCAGTTTGAGCAAGATACTACGTGTTATCGCTTTTATAGAGAATTTAAAGTGATGGAACAACAAACATCGACAAATTTATAAAATAACCGCCCAAGAGATAGAAAGAGCCAGAAATGTATGCATTACATTCGTACAAAACGACAGCTTCAGTGAAGATACTTCTAGTTTGAGAAGACATAAAATAGTGAACAGCAGCTCGAAGATGGTGTCTTTGATTCCTTTCGTAGATGAGGTCGGAATACTACGAGTGATAGGTCGAAAGGATACTTGTGTATCTTCATTTGCATGTCGGTCAAAGCAGTACACTTGGAACCGGTGAGCGACTTGACGAGTGAAGCTTCCCCGACCGCTCTTAAACGGTTTAAAATGAGACGAGGATATCCCAGGAATATATACACCGATAATGGGTCAAACTTCATTGGCACCAGAAGAATTCTGAGCGGAGCCTACAAGGTAATACAAAACATTAATCGAGATAGTCTAATTTCAGCATCACTTAGTAGCAAGAACAACTCTTCTCCTCACATTGGCGGCTTATAGGAGTCAGCTGTGAAATTCGTAAAAACCCATTTATTAAAAGCAATGGCCAACGTCAATAAGACTTTTGAGGAGACGGCCACCATCTTATGCCAGATCGAAAATACTTTGGATTCTCGACTACTTTTTGCAACCCCACATGATGAACACTACGAAGTGTTGACGCCCGCTCACTTTTTGATAGGGAATATAGCCGTGACAGTACCTGAAATACCGATTATATCTGAAGCAGATTATTTACTAACTCGATTGCAACCGACTATCTAACACGTTAATCGCCACGATAATCGAACTTACTAAAGTAATTTTCAGGTTTTGCTCCTGGTAGGCTAAGCTTTTGAAAGATACAGCAAATTTATCGTTTGCGTCGGAAATCAGTGACTGACGTGGCCTTTTACTAAATCCCGTATATCAGACATATATGTCTGACATGGCTCATATAGAACTCCCTAGTGTCAGACACATATGACTGGCATGGCGATTAACGTGCTAAATACCCTCCAGCAAAGTTATAAGTGGCAAAAGCCGAAATAAGACATTAAAGTTGGCGACATCGTTCTCACTAAGGATGATAAAACTACAGTATGCGAATGGCCGCTAGGAAAAATAGTACAGGTACATCCAGGAGCCGATAATTTAGTGAGAGTGGTTACCATCAGAACCGCAAATTCTACTTTACAACTTCCGGTAGTCAAGTTGTGTCAGCAACGCATTGAACGTAAACGGCCGTGGAGTATGGTCGAGCTGATCTCAGTAGAAGAGTCCAACCTAAAAAATAGAACGAAAAAGAACCACATAGAATCATCAAGCAAAAACAAATACTTCAGAGAAACACTTATCTGATGACTCACAGCTGATCCACATTCCACAACATACACTCAAACTTACCTTTGAAAACTTAATGATTTTGACAATCAAAATGTCTTTGTTCTTTGTTTATAATTATTTGTCATTTGGTAAAAAAAAAGAAACGAGAGTAAAAGAAGTGATGGAGCATTGTCATGAATACTAAAATCTTGTACTTAAAAATCAAATAAAATTCGACTCACGTGATTCACGGGCCTATGTTATTATGCCGTCCCACGACAAAAAACTGAAGAAGTTCCAGATTAATTACGATTGAAAGGCCTAACAGAAAATTGTCATAAGATTGGTATCAACAGTGCAGGGCTTGAGAATACTTAATTGAATTGCGAAAACCAAATTATTTAGGACTTATGTGCCTCGCGGCCATATTGGCGATGCCCCATGACAACAATTTTAAACAATTCTAAACTATTGCCAATAGAGAGTTGTAATAGAAAATGGCCGTGAGATTGGTGTCAACCACGCAGGACTTGAGAAATACGACAGTTTTATTTTTGGGCTGAGAGTCTGTTATGATAAATTTTGCTGATCTATTATACGAGATTATGTCAAACACGGTTGTCCTAAACACGATAATTCCTCACTTTTTTTAAACGTGAAATATTTTTGGAATAGCTAAGACTTTGTGACAAATTTAGATTCTGGACCATTCTGGCGGCCGTTTTCTAGGATTTCCTCAAAAATATTCATCAACGATTTTTCATTTCTAATGAATTTAAATATCAAAAATAGTAATGCCCAGCGCCGCGGATATGATGCGCAACGCAGATGAGCACAACGCGGAATTTAATTTCGTAAAATGGTTTCGAACCCGAACGAATGTAAATCAGGGCATAAAAATTAATCAAAACTGAATCTTTACCGGAATGAAAATACAATTTAGAAACGTAATCGCAAAACAGGATGAAACTAATTTCGGTTTGAGAATATTCAAAAATTTTAGTTTCTAAAACTACCTAAATTATTATTTGCTACGACTTGTTGACTAATTCATTAAATAATGAAAGCTACAGCTTGAGTCTTATGATGCGCGAAGTACCTGAGCAAATTCGTGTAGAAAGAGTATTTGCTCAACAAAGAATGATAGTCAAAATTCCCTTGTGAGAAATGCTGTTCAACCTGCTTGGTACATTTACGGATTGGCAAGGTGATTCTGATGACCTAAAGCTAAGAACTAAAGATTGATAAATTAAAAGGGAAAAAGGCCACAACTAACAAATTATTTAGGCTATTTTGCTCATTTTACTCACACTGGGTGCAGCATCTCCATAACTTTATTTGTGATTCTTAGATCAAAATTTTGAATGAATGTAAAGTAATTTATTAATTTAGATTAGCAATATGAATTTCAGGTTAAACGTTATTAATTAACAATTAATTGGCTTAGCAAATACTAGATCATTATCTTTGTTGAATCCATATTTTCTATTAAGGACTAAGACAACTAAAAAACTAGGTTTAAAATTTAGAAAATTGGTAGAGTTTTGATTTTATAAATGTTACCACCAATCAATATTATTCTTACAATCTTTATCGCAAACATTATTGAAAGTAAATAGATCTTAAAAACTTCCGACAGATAAATAAATGTTTACAGTGAAAATTTGTCCTTACTCACACAAAAAAACCTTAGAAAAACATAAAATGATAAACGATAACAAGAAAAATCGCTTTAAAAATTCATCACCATCTTCTTGCTATATATAGTCAAGCAGCAGCAGCAGCATGAAAACATTAGTGTTATTTACAAAATAATCTTTGTGACAAAGATAAATTGACGGACATTGACATAAATTGATGCGAAATTGAAATTCCCAAAAAAAAAAAAAAAAAAAATACAAATTCGAACAAACAATAAATCGGTTTGAATAAATACCTAAATAAATAATGTTTAATGTCAAATTGTTAACAAACGGAACATTATGACCATTTGTTAATACACGAATAATAAATAAATTGATCTATTCGATATAACAATACGTTCAGGTGATTTATCTTCAGTATAAATTATAAAAAAGGTAATCACTAACAAATTATTCTATTTAATTTATATGTATATGTACGTTTTGTGTATAGGCATGTGTGCATGTGTATGAAGCACGTTATTTCGTTAGTAAATAATTAATTAAAAAATTGTATCTCATTTTTAGGAATATTGTAAAAATTATTATTAATTTAATACTCGCTTATATTTAATTAGGGTGAACCCGGTGATCCAGGACCACCAGGATCGCCTGGAACCATGGGACCAGCCGGAATACCTGGACATGATGGACGGCCGGGACCGCCGGGTGATGCAGGGCCGCCTGGTCCAGCCGGTGTACAAGGAGATATAGGCGAACCGGGCCCAATTGGACCACCCGGTATACCTGGAACAAAGGTAAAGAAAAACTTTATGTTATTCAATTAAATTCTTAAACCAATTTTAAAAGATTAAAACATCAAAAAAAAAAATTTACTTAACATGATTTCGAAAAATTTTAATTTATCAAAAGGAATTTATTCGCCAAAGGGTACCAATTAAAAAATCAAAGATGTTTTCTTTTTTTTTTTTTTTTGAATATTTTGCCTAAAATCATAATATTTTGGATAATTAATGTCACTCACTCTTCCATCACTTTCCAATTAATTTCCTATCTAATCAGAGAGAAATAATAATTTTGGTTACTGTTACTATTCTTATCAATTTAATGAATATTATTACAACATATTTATGATTATGGTTTAGGTAAAGAGTATTTTACCCAAAAAATATTTGGTGAATTTTAAAGGGTGACCTTCCTCTATCCCTTTTGTGGTTCTGTTTTGTTGTGACGAGAAGCAATTATTATATGTAGTATGTATATTATACAGTATATCGCACACACCACATTTTATAAAGTAATTCAAGCATTATATTAAAAGTAATTGGATAATTAGTAAAACAAGTGATTGTGATTTTTATACTGCTTTTGCCGACCATAAAGTCAAATGACTTTACCAAAAAGTTACTTAAAATTAACTAAAATATTTTTGTTATAAATATGTATTGTTTATTTTTGATTTTGTTGGTTTATAAAGTACTTTGTAATCAGTATTGTTGTCTATATTGTATTTACATAAACAAAATACTAATGAAATTACAAAATTAATAATTAAAATTATTTCATTATATTGATCTAAAGTATAATCTAGGACAAACCAACAAAAGTATTTTACAAAGATTTACTTGCCCTATCCTCCCTATACATCCTATAGAGCGAAAATATCGGAACATCTCTGAGTGAGTGTAAATTGATTTAGTGTAGCGTAACTTCCATCCATAGTTTTCTATGAAATTGGTTATGCTTCACCATATCGATTCTGTTCTATATAGATTTTTGGTCAAACAAACGACAAAGTAAACAACCATTTTTAAATCTTAAATTGAAATTAACCAATAGCTTTTTAAATTTAATCATATTTTGTCATTTATTTTATACGAGTGATGATGATAATTACTTGAAATGCGAATGAAGATTTTACTAAGTTTTACTCAATAAAAAAGGCGGCAGAAACTAACGATGAAGCTAAACGTCAGAGTATGTAATTACACGTAATCTGGCTCCATAGAAATAAAAATGCTTTTAGGTTTTGCAGTTATTTAGATTTAGAAGAAAATATGCTAAACTCGTTTGAAATCAAAGCTTTTGACATCAAACGAAACCGATTTTAGTGTTTGCCAGGTTAATTTATTTGTAATAATAACTATACGTGTTGGACTCCAAAAGTTTTGATAAGAAAAGGTTAAATTTGATTTCTTGCGAAATGTCATTGTGATTTCCATAAAAATCAAGAAGAAATGGTTGAAACTTTCTTCCTACAAAATTACCTTTACCTAACCGCCACTGAAAACAATTTCTTGTTTCCCTAATTAGAAGTGCCTTTGTCTTTACAAAGGGGATCAAGGAATACTTGTTGCAAACCGGTCAGTCTCTATAATGAATTAGCGTTCGCTCAACATTTAGAATCTCATTTACCTAATCATTTTGATTACAAAAATTAAATTTACAGGTAAACCCGGTAAAATTGGTTTATTTTGAAAAATTATTTTAAATATATGTAAGGAAAATGCAAATACCAAATTAATTTTGCAATTAGTGATGGTGTTTTATTTTCAGCGGAGTTATTCTGATTTAGAAAATTCTCGTCACTTGCCGATTTCATATCCCCTTGGCTTGGATTTCATCTTTTGATCACTATTTAAAATTTTCAGGTTTCTTCGAAATTTTAATGGGTTTTTTAGATTTTTACAGACTTACCGAAATTATTCATTAATATCGAGATTTTTCGGTATTACATATTGAAATTGTTCGAGATCGATGTAAGTTCTTAAGTTTCTTAAGTTTTTCGACATTTCTAGGTTTATTTAAGATTTTTAAAGATTTTCGTCAAAATTTTGTATGGTAATGTTCTAGGCTTGCCTTTGAGTTAAGAGAACTTGCAGAATCACACATATAAATCGTAATATTTAGTAGATCTTTAGAGATTATGCCAAAATTTCGATATTTCTCCGATTTTCAAGGTTATTCGAAATTATTTAAGAATGTCAGGTTATTTACACTTTACATGGCGGTCATTAGCACTAAAATATTCAAGATACTTTGAAAACTCGACATTTTTGAGATTATTTCGAAATTCTTGATATTTTTCAATTATATTTGAGATTTGTGATGCTTCATCGATATATTTAGAAATCGTCATAGCATTGAGTTGATTGCAAGATGTCTCCTTTTGTTTGAGGTCATTGAAATAAATGATATCTACTTTCGATATCAGATACTGTTAATTAATGCGAGGCTGGACAATAGGAAGAAAACTAGAGCAGAAAGTAAAAGCTTTACTTGTTAGGTACAAGAAACATTTTTGGAGCCAACAGAAGTAACTTCTTCTTTTAAAAGCATCCATGTAAAAAAATGTATGCTAATGAAATGTGGGGGTAATGATCCAAGTATTTACAACAATTTAAATAAAATTGCTCCATTTCAGATTTGAATTTGTTTTCGTTGAAGCATCCATTTCCAATTAATCTAGGTATTTAAATCAGATCTGACTAGAATTCGTATATAGTTCGACATGTGCCTTTTATGTACATAGTTTAATACCCGCTTATTCCCTTGGTCGTAGCACTTCATTCGTCGTGTCAATTGTAGTGTCACTTCAACTTTAAATTGGTATTCTCTTAGTCGATCAAAGTGATAATATAAGTGAACCCGACGTAAAAGGATATTTGTCACTTCAAACGACGATTATCGCATCCATCGACTAAGGGAATACCATTATTTGATTGTCGGTACAAGTGGCAAGTGACACGGCTAAGGGAATAGGGATGTAAGCCTCAGATTAATCAGTAGTGCTTGTTCAACTTGCCTTAATATGTTTTTATCACCTTCGATAGATTTTACGGTGAAATGGAAAATTGCGGCCAGATTGTGCATACATTTAAGCAAAATTTCAAACAACACTGACAAAACTGACTGCGGATTTGATTATTGCTTCAGGTTTACAAATCACATTAAGCAGTCAATCTTAAGACATAACACTCTAGAAGCTGATTTTATAGAAAGTTTCTAATAATTTTTGGAAAATCGAATTTCCTCGATTTCCCACGGAAAATTTGATCTGAATTTTTTCCTGTAATAGCTATTGGTAATTTACATAAATGTAATGCATCTCCAGTCCTAACACTCTAGAAGCTGAAGAAATTTTCTAATGGTTTTCAATAGTTAGGTCGCTATATGCATGTGGAAGGAATCAATCTAGACATATAATTCCCAATCTTAACGATTTGAGTTCTACAATCTAAGCACGACTTAACCCACCTAATAGGTAAACTATTACAATCCAAAAACTCTAATTTATCCAATAGCAGTTTGTGATCAAGTTTGTCAACGGCCTTGCTAAAATCTAAAGTCGAAATAAAATAAAATTGGTCAGTAAAAACAAATTTGAAACAGTTGATCTGCGAGGAAGGAAGCCATGTTGCTTAGAAGAAATAAACCTACGAGCATAAAAAAAATAAAATCTTTGACTAATTTTTCAAAAAGCTTTGTTAAAACGGATAAAATACTAATCGCTCTATAATTTTTGATATCACTTCTGGAACCTGACTTAAATAGGACAATAGCTGTCGTTATCGGTTTCTTTACATAAACACTCTCAAAAAAGTCAGCGAACAAGTTACAATTATCTTTCAAATAATGATCCACCCGAACATCCAAAAACATAGTAGACGGATATCCCTTTATTTTTCTTTTAGAATCAACGAATTTCCAGAAGCTATCAGGTCTACCTTTTATGTTTGACTCAATCTCCAAAATGTAATTGTTGTAAACAAATTTATTCAATATTCGGAATTCATTTCTCAAGGATTCAAAAACAGCGTACCTATCGGAAGTAGGGAAAAGTTTAAATTTCTTACAAGCCTTGCCTTTACAGATTTTTCAGATTAATAAGCTGTTTATTATGCCACGGTTCCTTTTTCTGATGCGGGGATTTAAATTTAGGAATACATTTCTCTATTCCTACATTAAAAACATTATAAAATTCAGTCAACACTTCATCTAAATGATCGTTACCGTCAAATGAATTCCAATTGTATTTGTCAAGAAAAGCATTAAAGGAATCATAGTCCCCAATTTTAAAATCAAAATTTTCAACAATTAACTCATCCTTGACAATTGCACATACCATAAAAGGCAGTGACAATTTTAATGGAAAATGGTATATGCTGGACGATCCTGCTAAATCGTCACACGTATCGACAATACCTTGTTGATCCAATGGCAAAAATACCAGATCTAAATATTCTCACAATTGTTCTTAACGTCCACACATTGTTTGAGACCCATAGAAAGTAATCCGGTCATGAAGCTTTCAAAATTCGCATTCAAGTTCAATGGAGTTAAAAAATCATCAACTCGAAGGCAATTAACATCTAGTAAATTGAAATCACATAAATCCTCTGGTTGCAAAATGGAAAAAATGAAGTGACACAAACAATTAGTGTAAACGACTGATATCTTATTCGTACTGAAATTATGTCCTAATCGCTATCCGTCAATGATAAAGGTACAGATGACAATTTCTCCGCAACAACAATTAGCACACCTCCACCTTTCTCATATGTGTCTTCCAGAAGATCTGTCTCGACGAGGGACAATGTATAATGTCGGAAAATATTTTTCAGTCTTAAAATTAAATGTGAGTCATATCTCCGATATTCCTTTGAGACCTGTAATATTTCTAAATAAGTTAAAAATTATTTGGCATATTATTTGTATTAATAAAAAGCACAGAAAACACGCTTAAAAATAAAAAGTCGATTTGGACCATCCTGGAAGGGATGGCCCACCAGATATATCCATACAGAAGGACATTCTTGCTCAAGTGTTGCAAAAACTGAAAATGCTACTGTTTAGTAAAAATTAATTTAACTGATATGTATTTCAAAATAAATAAAGTAAAATTATAATTAAATTCAGTCTAATTAAATAAATGATAATGTTAACAATAAGCTTCAGTCAATTTTGTATTCGATCCAGCTAGCGGAACAAGCAAAATCCAGAAAATGCGTAGTTATTCGTAACGGCCATTTTTTTGATTTATTTATATACCACCCACAGATTCGTTGTATAATTTAATTACCTGCAGTTGCGGAACTTCCATGTATTTTTTTATTTTTTTTCCCACCGAAAGCAAGTTCCTGGTGTTCCAATTCCAGTAAAATTAGATGCAATGTGCACCGGCTTATTGTCTAACCACTTGACAATAGAAATAAATATTTTTATTTGTGGAGCTTAGTTCCTCATAGTAATCTCTCCCCTGCTTTTTAAACTGCTTATCATCCTTAAATTGAGGGTTGAAAAATCGGTTGATTTTGACGGTACCAACGGCATTGATGCCCAATTCTTTTAATATCTCGAACAAATGAAAGCTACTAAAATAATTGTCAAAGAATAATTTGTGACCTTTAGTATCTAGTCGTGCTGCAAGATGCAATACTACTGATGGACCGAAACCAAATTTTTTCAAGTTGTACTCAGAAAAACCAGTATTTGCACTCTGGTACAAAATAAAATCGTAGGGTTGCCCCGATTTTCCACACAAAACAAACATTTTAATTCCCCACGGCTTCGGTTTGTTTTGTACATATTGTTTGGCCGATAACCTTCCTTTAAACGGAATCATCTGTTCGTCCACACACAGATTTTCTTTCCACTTTCCTTGCAGACTATATTCCCTGGTTAGAGGTAATTTTTAGAGGCAGCCTAGAACTATGTCACATTCCCAGTAAATGGACGGAAGTGAAGGTTGTCTTCATACCTAAGGCGGGAAAACGCTCACATTGCAGTCCCAAAGACCTTAGACCAATCAGCTTGTCTTCTTTCCTGTTTAAAATACTGGAAAGACAAATAGAAGCTCATATTAGAGGCACGATTGTGCCGGAAAAGCTGTCCAAATCTCAACATGCCTATTGCAAGGGGAGATCTGTAGAAACTGCTCTTCATTCTCTCACATATTTCATTGAAAAATCTTTCGAATATGGAGACTACGCGATGGTAACCTTTTTGGACATTGAGGGAGCCTTTAACAACGTGCTAACAGGGGCTATAACTCGGGCACTTTCGAATCTAGGAGTGGAGGATTCTCTTAAGGACTGGATAGATCAGATGCTAAGAGGCAGAATCATAAATGCCAGTCTGGGGAAATCCTCCGCCAGAAGATTTGCAAGCAGAGGCACGCCGCATGGTGGCGTACTGTCCCCCCTTCTCTGGAACTTGGTCATAAATGATCTGATGCTGAGGCTGGAGGATACTGGCTTCAAGGTGGTTGCCTATGCGGATGATGTCGCTATTGGCGTTCGGGGAAAATATCCCGGGACACTTAGCGAGCTTATTCAAAATGCTCTGGGCATTCTTTCATTATGGACCAATGATTGTGGGCTAAGTGTGAACCCACAGAAAACCGAATTGGTTCTCTTCTCTAGGAAATATAAAATTCCTCATGTCGATCCTCCTACTTTAAATGGTTTCAACTTGGCTTTTACAGGTGAAGCAAAGTTCTTGGGTCTCGTCTTAGACAGTAAATTAAACTGGAAACCGAATATTACGGAAAGGGTAAAGAAAGCTACGGTAGCGCTATACTCCTGCAAAAATGCAATTGGGAAAGGTTGGGGCTGGATCCCCACATGGTCCTTTGGCTATACACAGCAGTAGTTAGACCCATTCTTCTGTATGGGGTAACAGTTTGGTGGCCTGCTCTGGACAAAACTGTCAACCTAAAGTTGTTGACAAAAGTTCAGAGAACAATCTCTCTGTGGATCAGTGGTGCAATGAGGAGCACATCCACTCAGGCACTGGAGACTCTGCTATTTCTAACTCCTCTAGATATCATGGGAAAACAGTGGGCAGCTAGCACTGCCATACGACTGAAATCCACCTTAATGTGGACCTGTAATAACACAGGGCACTCATCTATACTTTGTAACAAAGGGCTTCCCAAGACCACCGACTATACTGTCCCGTCACTATCTTTTGATAGAAAGTTCCGGACTATTATACCATCTAGAGAGGACTGGATGATGGATACAGTTTTGGAACCAGGAGTTTTGAACTTCTTCACTGATGGTTCAAAACGGGATAGAGGAGTAGGGGCTGGGGTGTTCTGCGAGGAACTCATGTTAAACCTCTCCTTTCGTCTCCCTGACTACTGCAGCATTTTTCAAGCTGAGGTAACTGCGATAAAGGAAGTCGCGGACTGGTTGAGGTATAATGTAATATCGACTAGTGATATTCGCATATATACGGACAGTCAGGCAGCCATTAAAGCGCTTCAATCACACCTTCTCACGTCGAAAGTAGTCCAGAGCTGTCTCTCATCTCTTAACGAGATGACAGATCAGTTCAACATCCATATCATATGGGTGCCAGGACATTTCGTTAGTACGGGGAACATGAAAGCCGATGAACTGGCTCGACGTGGTACAACGGACCACATTTCAAACAGCAAAAAGGATATTGAAATTCCTCTTGCGGTATGTAAACTGCTGCTTCAGGAGGAAGCCAGTAAGTTGACGAATGACAGATGGTCAAATAGTACCTCATGCGTAATAACTCGGCAAATCTGGCCAAAGTTGAACTTGGCGAGATCCAAACAGCTGATCTCACTTCAGCGGAGTCAGATCAGTGTGGTTGTTGGAGTGATTACGGGGCACTGTCTCATAGGCAGACATGCAAGTAGACTTGGTTTTTCTCACATGACTACTGTCGTAGTTGCGAAGACGAAGAGGAGGAAGAGACAGTACTTCATCTTCTTTGCACCTGTCCTCGTCTGGCACAAAACAGACTGAATTTTCTAGGGGCACACCTTTTCAACGACCTGGCGGAGCTCAGCGAGAAGGACGTCAGGAGTATCCAGCGCTTCATAGCAAGCTCAAAGTGGTTTCAATGAGTTGGAGGAAAAATTTTTAATTTGTGGTATGGCTACGGACCTTTTTGTGTCTATGCCTGGTCCTGGTGGACCGCCACCCAAACCTAACCTAACCTAACCTTCCTTGCAGACATCTCGACCGTATCGTGTTTATTAAAGGCCTAAGCTTGTAATATATGTCAGAGTTGTTGGGTGGGATATCAAGAACATTCACGTAATGAAAATTAGTTCTAAGTTCGAAGAAACGGTCACGCGTCATTGCGTTGGACACAAGATCCGTCTGTCTCACCCGGTCCCAATAGATTCTGACTTGTGGCAATTTTGTTGTACCCATAAACAAATGAATTCCCATTAATCGCATCATTTCGTTGCTGTCTGTTGGTTTAAATGAAACATTATTTTGCATGGCATAGGTGTTGGTATTTGATGTCATTATTTGGTATAGTTCGTCCGTAAAATATTTTTCAAAATAATATAGGAGATTTTTCTCCAGTAACCTGAACACTATCATCTTCGAATTCAATTGGTGGTTCGTACGGAATTTCAATCCGACGTTTTTCGCCACTGTATTTCCTTTTTACGAGTTAGGGTTATATTTGTGTCTGCTTTCATAAAATCGAACACTTGAATATTAATTTCATTGTCGTCTATTACAGTTCCATCTAGTGATGCAGACGCCACAACCGTTATTTGATGATCATCACAAATCGCTGCAGGCGCAACGAAATTGATCAAATTATTTTCATTGCAATTCAAATCGTCGGTTTGTTCATTATTCTACAGTGCATGTGAGTCATCCTCTCATTGTTCTAATTCAATACGACTAAGATTGTTTTGAATTGATTTTGGATTAAACAATTCTGTGTTAGCAGCGCACTCATCTAATTCTTCTTCGTCAGAACTCTCCATCAACAATGCATAAAATTCTTCATCGCTTAATTTTTTCCCTCGCGACACGGTTTAATCTGCTATGAAAATTACTTTGCTGTGAAATTCAAATAAAAATCATCAAATCATTATTAGGCCAACTATGAAACGAAATGCCCTTTCCAGCGGACAAAGTTAATTATGTCCGTTGAGAGGGACATTACACTTGTAACGGTTTGTCCCTCAAGAAGGACGTTAACAATTTACGTAAAAAATACAGAAGTTAAATGATGAAAATGTACAATTAAACTTTATTCACAAAATAAAATATTGAATTTATATAGAAATCATTTTTTCAATTTGTTTCAAATAACTGTAAATATTTTACGACACTTTAAAATTAACGGTTTCTCTTACCTTACAAAATGAGTGTACTTCTGTCAAATTATCTGCTATAACTAAAAACTGCACTAATATATTTTTACTCTAATATCAAAACCAATACTAATGTACAACAAGCCTGATTCCTTGATGAGGTACACAGATACCTTCTTACATTAAATCGCTTATACTTGGAAGTATTGGTGCGAAAATTCATATGCTTTGTTTTGTCTACAATTTATATAGTGTATCCGATCACCAATACTTTCATGTATAAGCGAAAAAAAAATATTGACAGTCAGGCTTGTATTACATTAAGGTTGGTTTTGCCTAATTTCGATAAATCTTTACTAATTCATAAAAGAAGAATAAAAATTGTATACCATCATTATAACATAAATTTTTCTGTATTAAATTCTCACACAAATTCAATGTCCCTCTGAAAGTCTGAACGGACAATGGGTCTCAAAGGGTATATACAGACAACTTAATATTCTTCCTCAAGTAAAGATAAATATAGATTCCTCGAATTATAAACTGCTCGCGTTATGATAATAAAAAATATTTAGAGCTGAGCTTCGAGGGAATATTTATTGTAATGCTCCTGAGTCAAACCGATTTTAAAAGAAACGAAAGTCAAAGAGCTATCCGCAGCACGATCCTTTGCCAGCAATGATTTACAATCCGCCTGGTCCGCTATGCAGTCCGGTAGTTTCGAGCAAATGTAGAAGAAGAGCTATTCGCACGGTTTACATCATTCACATAGGATGACCGATCATACAATTCCGATACACCGATAGCTTTATCCACTAATACACCAATTAAATTTTTGTTCTCGGTCACTTCTAATTCTAATATTTTTATATCAACAGCCTCCATCGCTCTATCGAGAGCACTGCGACCTAAACGAACTTCTGTGCTTGGACCATGCAGTCAATATTCAGGCTCTTAATGAACCTAATAATACTGCGGACCGCTACGCGATACATATTATCTGGGCTCATTGCTCTCCCTCCTAGATGTTTACTATGGCATGTACTTCTGCTAGAAAGACGGTAGCAATGGTTCGCACGGACTTCTATAGGGCAATCCCAGTCTCGCATTTTCCTACCTCTGCCCAGTCTATTTTTTTGGTTTTACTCGTACGAGTTGCTGGGAATGCAAAGTCGCCTGTAGGTTAGCCAGCTTTACCACAGGAAAGCTAAATAAAACCAGAGGGTGCCTGGTATTCAGAGCATACTTGTCCAGACTGATTAGCCTATCAACCAATTATTCATCGGCATATGCTGTTCTATCTTAGATTAGGATTTTTTGTCAATGGTTTCTCCTTTAGCGCTGTAGTTCAGCCTGTGCCAAATGGCTCAGTTACCAGTGGTTGCCACGAGGAGACAGCACTTACACTTATGAATTGTGACCAGGTTACCCTCACGTTTGTACCCATCACGTTTCTGCCTGATACATGACCAGAACAGCTGACGTGATGCGCACCCTACTGGAAGGTTATGGAGCTGGTAGATTAATCTATTAATCTATTCAACTTTAGACTCCCTCTCCAATAGACGCCAAATCATCAATATTGAAACCATAATGTAAACCAAAGCAACCAATACGAATAAAAATGACAACTAGACATAATTTTTTAACTAGACGTAATATTTATAACAACAATTGTAACCTTAATATTTTAATGGGGCCATGCGTTTAATATGTTTAGTAAATTAAACAAATTGTCAATATTTAAAGCGGTTCTAATAATTTAATCACCTTATACAATGCAATTTTGTAAATTTACCAAAGCAGCACTTTATAAAAGGTCCCTAAGGCCGTAACCTTAGGGACCTTATTTTAAAGTGCTGCTAAAAGTTACAATTTTTGGCGTCCGCTTGTCTTTTTTAACTTTTGGAAATAAACTTGCATAATTAATAAATAAATTAGAATATCGAAAACGAATACTAATTTTGGGTTAAATATTTGCTTATTTATAATTATTCATTTGGTAAATTATAGAAGTATACAAAAATTGTAAAATTTATATCGAATAATTATGATTATTAAAAATCTTTACTGATTAATTAAGAGTCATATTTGAGAGCCCAAAACAAGTCACTAAACTCAGTGCAAAAAAAACTAAACTCGAACATTTTTTACTATGGCGAGTTTAGTTTTTTTTGCACTGAGTTTAGTTTTTTTTGATCAATCGAAAACGCCATAACAGGTTATACATTGTTTGGTGCTTGCATTAAGACTTATAGATCTGGTTGGGTGAGTGTTTATGTTTACTATAATTCCAATTTGAGTTGTGCACTACCTGCTTTCAACTTAGCTTTAAAATTGAACGTAAAAATAATCTGGAATTCATGTATATTCATTATAATTCATGTTTTGCATATTTAATGATTTTCGCTAAAATTCGGTATATCCATATTTGCAACATATAACAAATATTTCATATTTTACTTTTTTGTTGAAATGCTTGTAAACCTTAGATTTAAGCAAACGAATGGTCCATTTACATTTTGTCAATGCTTACTCAATAACCGCTAAACACTTTTAAACAAATTAATTATAAATAATGCTTACTGTTATGGGACGCAAAATACGCTAATTACATGTTATGTCTACATAAATGTAAACGAACATAAAATCGCTGTATACCCAGTAGACAGAACAGAACGACAGCAAAAAAAATTAAGTCATAAATTTTTGCAAAAATTAAAGATCGCAAAAAATTATAAATAAAAGTGAAAAGCTATAAATTTTCCATAATCGTTTTACACAAACCCAATTGTATCATTTTGGGCTCCTCGTTGTATAAATTACATTAAAAAAAAAAAGTTTAATTTATGATTTTTATTTATTTCCAATGTACATACGAGTACATGCATACATAATATATTTACCATTTCGCGTATTTGTTTTAATTTTAAATAACAATAATTATAGTGATTTTATTATTATTGTTTTTTTTATATTCGTCGCGATATTTGTATACATTCATATTTGTACAGAGTGTGTGTGTGTGTGTGTGCCCGCTTTTTTTATGTTTTCATTTCAATTAAAATAAAATAAAAATATTTATTAAAAATCATAAATTATTATGTATGGATGTACATACGTAAATACGTAAAAAATTGGCATAAAATATGAAAATTAAATTTATTAAATTTTTATCGTTTTTAAAAATGATAAAATTAAATAATAAAATTGTATATTATGTATGTTCAATTGTGTTGGTATGTGTAATAATATAAATAATATCAATTACACTGGAACTTTAATAGAATCCAAGTATTTTCGAATTTTGTGTGGAATAAAATAATACTGAAATAAAATCCTTCTATACATATTTTATTAATTGAAGTGCTTTTGTTTAAAATGTTGTCACTATTTTCCGAAAATTATTTTGTACAGGGTGCACTAAACAGAGAACTGAAAAGCATTTTAATAGGGTATTCAACTTTTAAAACTGAAAATAAAAAATGCATCGCTCTTAGTTACATATAATCGGAGGTCCTTATTAGAGAAATTCGGGTATCTACACGCTTTATAATATGTCGTGCTTATAAACTATCAAATTAACCTCTGTAGAAGAAAGTTATCGGATCATGATGCAATTCAGTAAAAACTCGTCTAAGCTCAAGAAATGGCCCATATTACAAAATTCGAGTACCTGGAACGTGGGATATGTCGTGCGAGCGGGTTACGCATACAGTTTAGTACATTACATTTAAAATTAAAGGCCAAATTTTGTCATGTATCGATTACATGACATAAGTTATGAATGTTGCAGCTAACCAAAGCAACCTTGATTATACAAGCCATAATCTAAAAAATGAAGTTTTTATAAGGGAATTAGAAACGAGGAAAAAACCAAAATTTCCATAGTAAAACACATAAAACTTATGGGAAATCACGGTTTTTCCTAAGACAAATTTGTAAATGAAAACTTTGCCTATTCTTAATTATGATTGCTGAAATATTTTCATAAATGTTTGAATTTCAACATATATAAATCTCGTTTAAGTAAATCGTTTTCATTATAATATTTGATTTATTTAAACCAAAATATAAACAAAGTTCATAACTACAGCATTCTGGTCAAATTAAAAAGAAAAGCTTACTACAAATCGTGTGCATGAAGTCAATATACATAGATGGCAGTGGGCAGTAAACATTTTGAAAAATCGTACCAAAAATTGCCACCTGGGGAAATTTTAGTTCAAAAATTGTAGGAAAATCAAAACAAATTCACAAAATATTAAGAACGTGTCATAATTGTGTGATTAAATAATTATTTTTTCGCATTTCTCTGCCAACAATTATAGACATCTAACGTACACTAGTAAAACTAAAGATAAATTTAGCAAGTATTATTTTAATTCGTCAGAGCCAACTTTGATGTATTTTTCAAAATGAAACTTCGAAAAATATATTTTAGAAATAATTTAATTTTAAAATTTCTGCAATTAATATTTACTTAATTCCAATATACCCTTATTGTATATTGCTGCTAAAGATATGTAGAACACTTTTGTATAAACATTTTGTAACATTTTAGAAGCTAAAAAACACCATTTTTGCTATGGATTCCTATGGAAATCAGTGAAAATGTATACCACTAAAAAAGCTTCTAAAAAATACGCCATAATGATTATGGCTCTATACTCTAGAAGGCTCTGAGCTAACTGAATAAATTCCATAGAGTTTTATAAACCCTTCTAAATAATCTTTGAGTAGTTTTTCAGCTAGTACAATATATTGTAAATATTCTTGGCTTAATATAATTGTTACAGCGCATGACAACGTCAACAAATTTTTATAATGTTTTTTGGACAGAACATCTTTTAAAACTACAGGTCCTAGATAAAGCAGCATAGTTTGATACTCCGAACCCTTCCAATATTTTAAACATGTTGGACCTCTTACAGCGCAATTAATTTCTATCGGTTTCGTCTTATTGCAATCTTCTAAAATCAACGATAAAGTCATTTTTTCACCCGGTGAAATTTTTTTTCGAAAAGTGTAACTGCCATTGCACCAACCGACCAACAAGCATTTTCTCATCATTCCTTGAAATATTAAATAATCCAAAAATTAACAGTTTTTTTATGATCAAAAATATTTTTTTTAGTACATACCTAAATCATTTTATTAGATCCAACTCCATTGGCAATTTTATTAACGGTGTAACTTACTTATGGTGATCTTATCAATTCCATTTCGAAAGCTTTCATTAGTTCTATATGTACAATTAAAAATAGGATAACTCATTTGATGGCCACCTTTACCCCGAATACCATCTACCGTACATTTTATACAAGCGGATTTTTCTGAATTGGCACCAACAATACCTTTAATTAAAAAATAAGTCTTAAGATGATGCTTTATGGCCATGGTTTATATCACTTTTAATTAATACATTTTAAATAGCAACTAGTTATTTTAAACAATTTTATATTTAAAAACACTAATAAAATTTAAATATTTTAGACATAAAGTTGTTTTTTAAAATGTATTAACCCTTAAATGACCCCAGTCCTTTTTCAATCGTACATATTTAAATGTTTCCTCCGGAAATGCATCTCGTGCCCCCCCCCCCCCCTTGACCGGTTGACTGCTAGCAGCTGTGTAGAAATGTCAAAAATAACGGTGGGGTCCAATGGACTCCAGTCTTTGACGATAAGAAAAAATTCAACATTGATATTGCAAAATAAATACCTTTTTTTAAAGATTCAGTATCAGACTTATTTTTATCTATAAAGATGCTATCTCAAGAAGACACCGCTAAATTTTTAGCTAAAAATATTGAAAATTAAAAAAATACGGTTATTTTATGTAAAACAAGCTATTTTCTTATTTTTTCACAAACTTTTTTTTTTTGGTGTCATAAAATTAAAATTTCATTAATGTAATAATTTGATCTCCTTTAGTAAGCTTTAAACTATATTACCAAAATTTGTCAAAGATAAATATGAAAAATTCAAGGAATAATAGGCAATTTTCATGCTGGGGTCTAAAAGACCCCAGTGTGGCATTTATGTGATTTTTCTTAAGTGTGTCATTTAAGGGTTAAATAAAGTTAAAGCTGTAAGTTCGATAGTTTGATATTAAAAAAATTACTAATTTTCTATTTTTACCTTTAAGGAAAGCTCGAGCTGGTGTATCGCAAACAAAACAAGATACACTCAGATCTACTTTATGATCGTTTATATGTTGTCCTGAGGCTAAAATTTCATTTAATTCGGTCACAAAAAGCTTAAGATAGGCTTCCAAAAGTATTGTAGTTTGCCAACGCCATAATAAACTGCAGCAGCCATTGGTTTTAAAAATTTATACGTAGAGCTTTCGAACGGCGATATTACATCTGCATTGATTATCATACTAATCGACGCCGAATTTTTAGTCACAGAGCGCTCTTCCTAAATTATACTTTATGACATAATACCAATATTGTCCGCTTCTCATCTCAATAATATTAACTTTTATTGGAGGATATACTAAAAACATCTTCTTCGCCAAAAATAAGGTCATTATTTATGGATATTTCCGTATCTGTTACTGCCGCATCTGATACTGATGATGAGACCCCATTTAGAGGTGACAAGTCGTTTATGTAATGTGAGATCTGCGAATCTTCATTTCTCGTTGGACCCGTAAGTGTTTGTGATGAGATAGAAAAATCTGAAGTTGACGACATATTTGAATAATTGTAAGATTCCAAATTTAAATTTTCTTTTTGTTTATAACATTTCCATTTCACTTTCCTAAAATTACTTGATGAATAATTTGGAAATTTTTCCTTATTTTCGACTTTAAAGAAAAATGTTTTCGAAGCTATTCGAAAATTCGTTTTGGAAGTAACATTTTCAGGTGATTTCCGTCTTTATAGTCGAGCGCACAAATTAGATTTCTACTTTATTTTTTTTAAAGAAATTCTAACCATACGGTAAAAAAATTGGCAAAAAAGAAAAAATCCTTACTTATCGTTTCTAAAGAAAACTCCTTCGTTCTCAAAGTCGAAAATTGCGAAAATTTTATATGAGCAAACTTCCTCCTATTTGTGTGACATTTCGATTTAAATGATATATTTATTTAAATTGGAAATATCTGAGGAATTTTTTTCTTATTTTAAACCCTATTTGCAACCATAAACAATTTTCAACTTTAAACGCACTTCGCTGGTGTTAATTACGCTAAATTTCCTTATTATTCCACCTTAAAGTAAACACCGGTTCAATATACAAAATAGTGGGAGAATTTTCGAAATGTTTCCCTAATATTTTACCAATAGGGAATAACTCCTTTATAGTAGCAAAATAACTAAAAAGTTACGTAATTTTGACTTAACAAATTTGACGCTGGAATAAATTACCTAATTTGTTACTTGGGAAAGTGTCGATAATACGCTTTTTAATTAATTTGTGATTGGAAGAGTGATTTCTGATTAATATAGATCTTTGTGAAATATAGGTTATATGTTTTAGGTGTCCAACTAATTTGAAACTTGACAAGATCTCGTAAAACGATATAGGCAACGGTTCTATGAGAAAATTCTTAGACAAATTTCTTTTGTTGCAATTCTTTAAAGATTGATTTGGGAGTTGAATTGCAGGTTACATTGAATTGACTTCAGATGAGTTCACGTATGCAACTAATTTTCCAGACAATTGCAAGTTTGTTTTTCAGAGTCCCAAATGAATTTAAAAAAATCTTCATTACTTTTAAGGAAATCGACATACATTCATCTAATAAGGAAATCTTTTGAACTGCCAAATTTAAAAAATTACAAAAACTAAATTGTAGTACTAAGACATTAATGAAACCATTTTGTTTATCGGTAACCAAGCCCTGTTTAGGCATTATATCCACCCCTTAATTTGCGAAGAAAGGTAATTTCATCCCCTAAAAAAACAGAGATGAAACTCTCGTAATCTAATTTAATATGAATTAGTTGTACATACTTCTTATGACGAATAATTATCAAATTATTTTATTAAAAAAATGGCTTGGTTGCCGTCTTGTGTCACAGAGTACTATAAATAAGAATAGTTAGTTATGTGGTAATTATGACCCTCAATGTTTTAGGTTTACGGTGAGTATTTCCCGGAAAAACAGAATTAAACAAAATATTTAAAACAATTTGACAATGATTCCAAATTTTTCATAGTTTGATTTGCTAAGGGAGGTAGATTATTTATGGTGTACCTACTCCTTGTACGTTGTTAAGTTAACATTATCAAATGATTGGATAACACTACGAACACTTCATTGAACCTGATTTTGTGTGCATTGCCAATTGATTACTGTGGATTGTCTATTGATTTCTAATTCTTCTTCAATTCGAGATGTCAGATAGTTAATATGGTTGGTTAAATTACCGAATCTATTGGTCATTAACTCATTAATTTGAATTTGATTATTATAAATTGAGTTTACTGCGTAATTACTTTCTAATTTAGTTATTGCATTTTGTATTTGCAAATTCCTTTTATTAATGTCCCTAAACCATTAAATATACTAAAAAATTAGTACATTACCTATTCGGACACCATAATAAAAATTTGTGAATTTAGGGGAATATTTTTCAAATAAATGTCAGAAATTTGTACTAAAAAATATAGGCTTCAGACACAGTCTAAAGGTAGAGAGATTTTGATTAATCATGATTTCCTCAATCATATTGATGTTACCGTTTGTTGTATTCAAGCTAATTTGGAAGTCATTTAATTCAATAATATGAATTAATTTAACTAATTTGTGATTATTCTTGTTTGTTCCAAATCCAATCCTAGGATAAGGATACCCTTATTACCATAGATATTAAATATTTCGATGGATGCTAGTATTAACCTGAAAATTATTAGTTTTTAATATGCTGTTTATGAACAGTTCGTTTGTTAGTGACAACAATCGTATTATTATCTTGAACAGTTTCGTGTTTTATGTATTTGGGTGCTAATTTATCCCTAGTTGGATTAAACTCGAACGTTTTAGGATCTTCTCTATTTCTATTCAAATTACAAATTAATTTTTCTTTTTGTTTGAGATTATGATCGCTTACGATCTTTTGAACTACTTTGTAATTTTCCCTAATATTTTCCAAGATTTCATCTGGTTGCGAGTCTGAACTTTGTGGGATTGAATCTATATGGCCTAGATGTCCTTCGTAAAGTTCAAATGGTGTGAGGTTGAGGTACGTGGTAGGATGTATGCAGTTATTGTATGCTAACATATTTCCATCCATAAGTTCGGAGATTGATATCTTTTTATTTGGAAATGGAATGTTTCAAAGAGTCTATTACAGGTGCTGGATTTAGCTGTGGTAAAATGAAGGTCGATATCATACATAGCTATTAAATTCCTAAATAACTCTGATTTAAATTGGGCTGCGTTATCCATAACAATTTGTTTTGTGATACCGTGTTGAGAAAAATATTTTTTAAATTTTCAAATTATTAGTTCTGACTTGCGACTGGTTATTTCGTAAGCAAGAGCGAATTTAGAGATTTTTTCCAATATGTTTAAGAAATGTTTACTTCGCAATGAAAATATATCACATTCACAATGAGTTATGTATATCTATTGGAGAATTAGGTGTTGGTGTTAATTTATATTTAACTTTTACTGGATTTCATGGAAATCTCATGTTAGGAAAATAATATGTTCGTTTTAGTTTAGCATAGTCAGCGGCGTAACTGCAAGGAAGCAAACCCCGGGCTGCGAGGGGTTCTTGTAATGAAGAACTGTTGCATACCCTCCACAATACGATTTTCTAAATTTCAAGTCATTTAACAATAAAAATTAAATTTTGGTTTAAAATGTTGTATGCAGCCAGACTAATTTATGAAAATGATCTCATGAAGTCTGCAGGAGCGATACAAGAAAAATATAAAGACGACCTATCGGTAGAGTTCAGGAGTATCATCAATACTTGAATTCGCTGAAGTTCTAATAATAAAATTTCCTATAGCAGCTTCAAGTGTTTCGTAGGTAATAACAGGTTTATTATTATTTCTACGTTATCTATGACGGTCGCAACAGCGGAACGATCGACATTTTTTATTAATCTGAAGGGAAAGATATGCAGGGTGGAGGGAGGGTAGTCTAGGGGGCGGGCCCACATTCAGTTTTGCGAGGGGCCCAAAATTTGTAGTTACGCCACTGAGCATAGTTCTCGTTTATACTTCGGTGGTTTTTATTATGACAATTGTTGATAACTTCGGCTTGTTTAGTTAAATCATCTATGTCTTCTCGTGTATTTTTGTTGTTCTCACTACTTTTTAATCCTGCTTCACTAAACTTCTCAGTAAAAACTTTTTGGATTATTTGAAATACTTCATCGCTGCACATGATTGCTGCGAAATTCTTTGTGTTTAAATATTTAGAGAATATTTCTATAATATCATCCTCACTGAACTTATGTTTTCTTAAAATAAAACGCTTCTTCTTTAAATGTTTTGTAAAGAAGGTTTTTGTAATTTTGTCGTAATTATGGTGTCGACTTCCAATACGACTTAAGTTTTAAACTCATTTAAAATTGAATCTGTTTCCTAGATTCTTTTAGATAACTCGTTTGGCTCTGACAAAACGTCATTGCTAATGACGTATATTGTTAAAATTGTGTATAATCCCTTCCAGGTTGTCTTCTGAACCCAAGAAATTTATATCAGTTTTATCCACTTGTGAATATTTAATTGAATCAATAGTAATTGGCCATGATAAACCGACATTGCTTGAATACTTTTGAGTTTTTTAATCTGCGCGCCTTCCTCGAGCCTAGATAATACATTTGCATTTGTGTTTAGGGAACGTTTTTAAGGGGACGTAGCACTTTCAAATTTCAATTTTTTTTTTTTTTTAAGGTGTAAATTTTTAAATGAAAACGAAGACATAATATCTTAATTAGACTTTGCACATATGTTTTTATTAGTATTTAACTATAATACAAAAAAAAAATTTTAATTTTTTTTGGCCCCGATGCGGGTCTAGAACTTTTTCAAAAAAACACCAAAATATCACGGTGGGCAGGGTTAAAAAAAAAATATTTATCCGATCGTTCTGAAATTTTAACACGTTAACTAACACATGTTATTGTTCAGAATGAACTACGGATGAAAAAATCGGCGTATAATTTTTTAAGTTACAGCAGGTTTTCGGGGGCAAAAAACGTCGATTTTTGAAAAAAATGCCGCCATTTTGTTATTTTTCAAATTTTTTCTTTTTAGTTCATTTTATAGCGGCCTTGATGCTGATTAAGATCCCGTTCTTTTTTGTTTGAGACTTTTCTGAAAGCAGAAATCCTGCCTACCGTGATATTTTGGTGTTTTTTTGAAAAAATTCTAGCAGTCGACGCGAGGCCAAAAAAAATTAAAATTTTTTTTTTTTTGTACAGTTAAATACTAATAGAACGTATGTGCAAAGTTTAATTAATGTATGTCTTCGTTTTCATTTAAAAATTTACATTAAAAAGAAAAATGAAATTTGAAGGTGCTATGTCCCCTTAGTGCGAGTTCGCGACAATATTTTGCTGAAAAATTTTCAGCAGGCAACCAATCAATGTAGTCTATTTCGTAAACAAATTTCCCCTTCCGAATAAAATATTTTTAAATCGCATGCAATCCTGCTGAAAATTTTTCCGCAGAATATTGTCGCGAACTCGGACTTAACGTTGAAAACGTTTATACTGGGGTTTCTAAAGAAAAAGCGAACGACAAAAAAAAACCGACCGAAAAAATTTAACAAACCACAAAACTGCCAACTCTGTTTAGGTACTACAGAGAAATTTGAAAAATGTAGAAATTGGCATTTTTCATGTTCTGTATTGCAATGCAATAAAATTGTATTACATTTACATTCAAACAATTTTATTTAATAAACCTACATACTTATAAGGAAATTCATGGTGGATTCAGCGAGAAAAATTTGCTGGCTCGTGATCACGAATTATTGAAATTTCGTCATCTTTTTTACTCCCTCCAAATTATTGTTTACTTCTTCTTATGGTTGCTCTTTTAAAAAAGTAAACAAAAAATTGGAGGGGGTAAATACACACATACAAAAAAAAATCATAGCCATCTGCGCAATATTTTTTTACGGTAATTGTGAGTGTTGTTGCTGTTTGTAATTTTGAAATAAAATCATTTATGCGGCCCATACACGCTAAGACTAGTTGTACAACTGAATGACTAGTTGTACAACAGTTGGATTATTTACACAAACGCTCTAACTGATTTCATAGATTCGACTCTATGACAGATGCCATAACCTCTGTTTCGTTGGTTGACAGTTTTCACAAAGTAAAGCGTAAATAAAGCGTAATTTAATTCAAAATTAAAATGGACAGTATCTACAACAAGACGAGGAAATTGAGCGGAATCAAACGCCAAAAAAAAAAGGATTTGACAGAAAGAATGGCTAGGTGATAAAGAAAAGTTTTGCAAATAACCACTTTTAAAAAAATTAAAAGAAACAGAACCTGGAGACTACAGGAACTTTATGCGAATGGATGAACACACATTTAATAATTTATTGTCACACATAAAACTAAAAATTCAAAAACAAGACACATTAATGCGAGATGCAATTTCGCCCGAAGTTCGGTTAGGAATTACGTTGCGTTTTTTGGCAACGGGTAATTCCTTTGAGGACTTGAAGTTTTCCGCGGCAATTTCGTCTCAGTCTATTGGGAAAATTGTCATCGAACGTGTGAGGCGAGAATAAGTGCCTTATATACATTTATAAAGGTGAGAAAATAACGTTTGGTTAGTTATTAGGTATCTTTCTAGATGCCGATATTAGGTGAAGGTTGGAGAGAAATGGCGTGGCTACTTTATTTCAGAGTGTTTCTGGTTTCCTTCATTGCATAGGCGCTCTGGATGGCAAACATATCCGTATAAAAAAGCCAGCACTTTCTGGTTCTTATTATTTTAATTATAAAAACACTTTCAGTGTTGTGCTACTTGCAGTAGTGAACGCCAACTGTGAATTTTTGTATGCAGACGTTGGCACTAATGGCAAAATTTCTGATGGAGGAGTGCTACTACAATCAAAATTTTATAATAAATTAAATAAAGGCCAACTAAACCTACCTCCACCAGAGCCTGTATATCCTGGTGGAAAAAATTTGCCATATATGTTTGTCGGAGACGACGCGTTTGGCTTGCGAGACGACTTATTAAAACCATATGCCCACGCAAATTTATCGATACATGAATTACATTTTAACCAACGTTTGTGTTTAGCACGAGTCAAAGTCGAAAACACATTTTCGGGTATTTCTAACAGCTATGCAGCTTTGTCCCGAAAAGGCAGCAACAGTAACACTAGCTTGTTGTTACTTGCACAATTTCTTGAGAACGCGCCGAGGGACTCTATATACAAATTTAGAAAACGCACCAAGCCAGCCTCTCATGCCACTTGAAGCTACTATGTCACGAAATGCTTCCAACCAAGCAAAAAAAATCCGACAAGATTTTTGTGAAGCCATTTCCCAAATTTGGGAATAATTATTTAAAATAAATGTCTGCGATATTCGACTTTATTACGACTCAACTCAGTTGTACAACTAATCGTAGTGTGTATGGGCCGCATTAGACATAGTTATTCGATAAGCGAGGATGCATATTATAAAAATATTTTTTTGACGTGGTAATAGGAACATATTTACTGACATTTGGTAGAAGACAAAAAAACATAAACAAATCGTAACAAATATGTATATGTAAATATGTATTTGACTGTCATTGAGAAAGGTGATTTTTCAAGTTTGTTTGTTTGTTTTTTAATTTTCTCTGGCCAGATCTAAACTAAGATCCATATTATATGGCCTATGCCCCTATGGTTTATAACAGCATGTAATCCCATAAATTTCTCAAGGGAAATTCTGGTATGCCGAATGTAATGTTATTTTATTTTTTTACATAGTATTTCAATAACGGTTATTCCAGAATCTTCTCTAAAGAAGCTATGGGCATCCCCGAATATAATTTTTATTTTACTGAATCGCAAATTTGTGACACCTTCGCTTTGCACGAATATTATGGGCCTTATACCATAATCCGCAATACCCGGAACCACTATTGCAAAAACTTAAAAAAGATGTTCACTATTTGAGATATATATTGCGACTCTGTTTTTTTCAAGTTACTAACTCCATTTTCAACGGGTAAATCGGCAGAATTTCTTCTGCCGCCATTGGTTTTTGTGTATGATTTCATATTCATACTCTTTAAGCTACAATCGCCAGCGAATTATTTTCGAATTTGGTTCTTTGCAATTAAAGAACCAAACTAGGGGTTTGTGAGCAGTTCAGATATGGGCGAATGTTCTAGATGCATAGCAGATTGGAAGATCGAATCCTATTGGAACCTGAGGCAGTATTACTCCTAAAGTCCTAATGCTACATTACTAGCATCAGTAGTCAATATAAAAGGTTTGCTAAAATCTGGATATTGGAGTATAGGCGAGGAGTACTCTTCGTTGAGAATAACTTTGGTATCTTTCTTTAACATGTTTGTTAGGGGTTGCACTCCATTTTGTGATATAACATGTCCAAGAAATCCAATTTCTTTTTGTAAAAAATGAAGTTTGTTTATTTGGATTTTACGGTTTGCTTGTTAAAGCTTTTGAAACATTTTTTTCAGATCATTTATATGTTCTTGGAGACTAGTACTAAATACTATAATGTCGTCCATATAACATAATACATGCTTTCCCTTAAGTTCACCCAAAATGTTATCCATTACCCGTTGAAAAGTACTGGGTGCATTTTCAAGCCAAATGGCATTCGTAGGAATTCATAATGGCCTCCTTCAATTGGAAATCCTGTTTTATTTATGTCTGATGATTTAATTTCAATCTGGTGGAATCCTTCGGTTAAATCTATTGTGGTGTAGTACATAGATTTTCCTAATTTATATAAAATTTTATTTATATTTGGCAATGGTTATTTATCGTCTATAGTTTGTTTGTTGAGTTGTCTATAGTTGATGGATAAACTCCATTTTTTGTTGCCTTGTGAATCGGGTTTTTTTGGTACCATCCAAATTGGACTCGACCAAGGACTAAATGAAGGCCTATTGATCCCTTTATTCAAGAAATTTGCTAGCTCATTTTTAATTTCGGGATTTTGATTTTCCGGGTGTCAGGTTTATTTCACGTTTGATATTGTTAGAGAAAGTTAGTTTATCACTGTCTTTGTAAAAATGTCGGCGAAGCTTAAGCATAATTTTAAAATTTTTTGTTGTTTTTCCCTATTCATATGTTCAGTATTTATAAATTCTTTAACATTTATGTTTTTAGATTCAATGTTGACAGAAGTTTGAAAGTTAATTTCATGTGAACTGAATGGTTCAACATGTAAGGGTTGGAATAAAAATTTTTCCTTTAGATTATTTGAGAAATTAGTTACTTCATACTAGTGCTGCGAATTGTTCTATTGTTCTATAGATACCTTCTTGAATTTGGACACCGTGTTGAAGTGTTATTGGTGTAATATAAAATTCACCTCGTTTTAAACTAATTGGAACTTTTATTAACATTTTACTTAATGGTTCAATGTAAAACGGTTTTATACAGGATGTTACTTTGTTGTAACTATACCTCTAAGTAATATTAGGAGTTTGTAATATTTTCTCATTTAGATTAATGTTTGCTGCTTGGTCCATTAATGTTTCGTAACCTAATAAATCGTCAAACATTTTGGGAAATCTGAATAAATATCTTCTATTGGCTTTTGGAATTCTTTAAATTTTAGGCTTGTTTTTTGAGTTATCATAGTAAGGTTTTAAATATGCTTTTTATTTCGATGTTAGTTGGTATAATTTGAGATTGTTTGACATATTCGGGGTTATCATGTATATGACTTATTGGCTCCCGATCGATTAAGAATTTTAGTTGATTGTTATTTAGGATTAAAATAATAAAAGGTAGATTAGATGATTGATAGTTATAATTGTCCGAAGTTTCCTGCTGAAAATCCTCGTCGTCGATTGTCTGACTTTCAATATTATAGTGAACCTGTTTGTAAGGCTTTTTCGGTTCTACTTTAACTTCCTGTTTTATCGGGTAGCTATTTAGATTGAAATTATTCCGTGAAGGATAATTTTGAGACGATGATTGAAAATTATTCCGTGCGAAGTATATAATTTTGAGATGATGGTGGTCGAATATTTCTTGCGGAAAAATTATGAGACGTTTCCAGATAGATTTTTATAGTAGTTACTTTCTTTATTTCACACAAACTTAATATACTACCAACGTTATTAACAAAGTGGTAAACAGAACTTCTATCGCCTCCGATTGGGTTGATGTTTTTAATCACGTCAGGCAACGAAAAACGTTCAATTGTCTCTTCTACTATTTCTCCATTTGTAATCGTTTGTATTCTTTCAACTTTTTGTCGTTGAGAAATTTTAAATTTTATATGGGACCTTATTTTTAAAATGATCAAATGGTTTGAAACCCAAAATTATCACTCACTCAGCATTTCAAAAATTTTAAACTTTTAGCTAACAATATGCAAAAAATATTTCGCCTGTTATAATCAGAGTGAGTTAATAGAGATTTTCAAAATGGAGACATTGAAAACTATTATATGTATATAGCTGTTTAGACATTGTAATAAATTATCGTCTGAATTAACACCAACCCATAACAATAGATCCCCGCATTAAATATCAATCAATCAATTTTACAAAAAAAAACAACATACACCTCATTAATTGTATACATGTTGTACATAAAAACACTAATCTGATAAATATGTGTACAGCAACAAAAAAAAATTCCTAATATTTTATGTAATAAGATTGGTGTGTTGTTGTTTTGTTATCACCAAATATAATACAATCCACACCAGAATATATAACCAGATAATTAATGATACCTCTATCCCATTATGTATACATGTACATACATATGTGAATATGTTGTGCTATAGGGAAGTAATTATTTTGTAATTTGTATTAATCTAAAAATAAGTACCATCCTTAACCAACCAACCATCCGTCGTTTGGATAGTCTAAAGAGAATATATGACCAAAACATAAACGTAAGGTTGATTCTGTTACTTTTTTTTTTTTTTTTGAGTGCGGACTTAAATTGGGAAAATATTTATTTATTGTATTATAAGCTCTTGAGTGTCCATTAGGACAGACATTAGGTGTTTTATATATACATAACTAATTGGTTTTTCATTGTTATTTCTATTTTGCATCAATTATAGGGAGACAAAGGTGATAAAGGTGATCGAGGAATAACAACGACGCTGAAAGGAGATCAATTCCCAACAGGTATTATTGAAGGACCACCAGGGCCACCGGGACCACCAGGTAAGAAATGTTTAAATAATTTGAACAAGTATTTTGGAAACTGAGTAGTGAGTGAGAGCTAATTGGTCTATGTTAAATGACAGAAGAAAGCACATGTATTCAATTTAACTATAATTTTATTATGTAAAAGTACTACTTTCAAGCTTCGGTTTCAAATATTTAATCAATCCAATTTAGTTAAATCGTTTAACTTACGACATTTGCAATGACGTAAAATGCACAATTACAGTGATTCGATTCACTAAAAATCACTAAAATTCGGATTGTAGTGAGGAATTCTTAAATAATTATATTCTTAAATTCGAAAATTCAAAATTAAATTTCAAACACTGAGAAACTGTCGGTTAAAATTCAGAATTACTTTTTTGTATGCATTAGTATGTTCTAAACTACAGATTCTAAATTATGTAGGGAAATGTTAAAATTTAGTTTAATTTCGAAATTGAAACAATTATGCTACAAAACATCAAAATTTAATGAACTAACTGATTTTTAAAATTTGGCACTCAAAATTCCAATTAACTAAGAAATAATCTATCATAATAATGGAGAAAGAAAATCAAATTTTCAAAACCAATAATTCAAACCGAAATTTAATTTTTTTAATTTTAAAATCATTTTTATGATCAAACCAATTAAAATTTGAATAGAAACTCACTGAACCTTTATAATTTTAATCGCAATTTTAAAACTGGTGTCTGAATTAATGAAGAATTTTAATAGCCGATTGTATTTTTATTCAGAGTAGAAGCAATCATAAATTAAGACATTCCTCAGTAGCATTTGTCATATAATCGGAATTCGGGTGCTGTTTCCAACAAGAAATTGTTTGCAACTGATCGCTTACAGTTACGATACGATTCAGTTTCGACCGATTAAAGGAAATTTGCATCATATGTGGGGGTGTAATACAATTTATAGTCATGATGTATTGTTCGGTAGTACATTGGATGCTAAAAATCAATAATCACGCACATTGGTCGTAAACTACAAAATCTCAAGCGCCACATTACTTGCATCCAATTATTTTGTTGTTTTGATTTTGTCTTATACAACGAAAGAAAACCTTGGGTCGTTTACTTCAGCAGCATTTGGTTGATTGATAAACAGTCAAATTCTTCAACCAAGATTTTGTAGTAAATGTTATTTAAGTGTGTGGGTTCCCTGAAATTTCTTGTTGATTGTTTTCCTCAAAAGATCGATAATTGATACAGTGACATTTTTAAGAAATCAGAGATGAACCATATTTAAGCATCCGGATGCCTTTAACTATTTGTTTCGGAAAGCTAATAATTTTGAATTCTTGAAAATTGAGCCATGATTATGTGTTTTTAAAAGCATACATTCGGGCAAATTTATTGTGCAACAAAATTCATTCAAATTTGAACATAAAGCTAAATTTAAAAAAATCCTGACACACAAAATTTATTAACATTTAACCTAGGGAGTGGTGGGCCAATAAGAGTTTCACCATGTGACTAGTAAATAAAAAATTATTGCGTTGAAATGATTTTAATTCCTTTATTGAATCATGCTTATTGATCGATAACAATTATGTGTGAAAGATAATCTTGTCCGAACTTTCACAAAGCCAATCCATTTAAACTTAACAACGCCCCAAAGGTTAACCTAACAGAATCGTTAAAATCTGACTTTGATTTTCTATTAGTGTTCTTTAATCATATTCATCCATTAAAATTTCATATTGGGTCATCTATGTAAATATCGATTATTTGAATTGGTAAAATGTAATCTTATGAATGTCTAAAAAAATCTGTTTCTCAAAACTTTCTTCTGTTGGCAAATATCTCACTTCATATAGACCTATCAGAAAATCATATTGAGATGTTTGCTGATAGAAGAAGCTTTTAATTATACCGATTTTCTTAGACATACATAGGATTACATTTTAAAAGCGTCAAATAATGTCGATTTTATTAGGTTAACCGTTGAGAATTTGAAAATTATGTGAATTTTTTTATTTATGTAAACAAAATGTAGGACCGACCGATTCTCTAAAACAGCTGCTGCAATGTACCGAAAATAACGAACAAAGAAGGGTTTACTAAATATAAATTCGGCTGCTGGAGAAAAGCGTCGCCTTCAAACAATGTTGTGGCTATCATATCACCCACAACTCGTATCATCACATTAAGATTTTTTTAAGCTTTCAGTTAGTACAAACGTGCCAATCGATTGTGGATGGTAGAAATGTTGCCAATTGAGATGTAAGCCCAAGAGTAGATATGGTTAATTCTGTATAAAGATTTCATCGAATTAACTTCTCCGATCGGTCGTGATACTATCCTAGCTCGAACTCCAAATGTGCTGATGCATTTTTAAGAGATTTGTTGATCCATTAGACGGAGGGTGACGAAATGGTTTTTGTATTTTCTTGCAATTTATGTCATTTTGAAATGATCGAAAATACTTCATCCTCAGACTAGCAATAAGGGTCGAAAGCTTTGATGCATGAGGTAATCATGGAAAAAGAAATCGTGCGTTGAATCAAGTTTTGGTTGTGTGGTGATTTCAAATGCATGATTGAACATTTTGAAACACAAATCCAATGTGCAGTTCAGTTTCTTTCTGGATATACCAAAGCTTAATCCCTATTTTCAAATCAGAATCCAAAACTTTACGGCAAATTCTAATGCTGTGTCTTACGAATATCACTTATCGGCTCCCTCGAGGCTACTGTAGAATATTTTGCAGTTTGGCAGCTTTGGGTAGAATATCTGTATGAATCGAGAAAGGTTCTACTTCTGATACTGGCAAATGACTTCGTGATATATTTTCTTCTGTTACAAGAGAGACCACTTCTCCACAGATAGTTTGAAATTTTCAGTGAAGTTACTCAATAAATTTAAAAAAAATCGTGAGACGTCGATTTAATTCTGTCTCTAAGAACGAGGAAACAGAAACTATATTTAGGATATCGAATTATTTTAGAAAAGGGGCGCTGTAAATCGATGTATTGTAAAAAAAAATGTAAGATTCGAAAAGTAGATTTCACTCCCATAAGCGCCTAAGTTTCATTGCCAAATTCTTTCGCTTCAGCTAACACCGTTCTTTCCGCAGGCCAATGCTGACTACCAATATTCCGCTTACTTTTCACATTCAGTTCTAATGACGTCCTGATTATGTCATTTGGTTTTTCCTCAATGTGTATCCGATCAATGTCCACTCGCGATTTCTGAATTCGTTCTCAATGCCTGAACGAAGGGGCCGACGCATTCCAGATCTTTTGAAGCAAATTGAATGTGTTTCTTGCTTTATTGAACCGCTAATTGATTTCGTTTGAACCACACTGACCAACCGAAAGTTTAGATCAGATATCCAATGTTAAAATCTTTTCTTTTGATATCGAAAGTTTTTTTTTCGAACAAGTTTAGCCAATATCTTGTAGTGCTAAAAATCAAGTAAATCACAAGTAATTAATCGGACATTCACTATCTTTAACCAAGAAGAAGTTGTTGGTCTTCATTGTAAAGTTTCTTGATACAGATAAGGTGGCTGGAAACATTTTCTCGTTTCCAGCGTCAGCTTCCGACCTAAATTATCATGCATGGAATGGAATAAATCGATTGGTTTCTTTATCAATTTTATGCATTTACAATTTGATTTGGAATGCTCTACTAAAAAACTGTACTCATACAAATTAAATCCCGAAATTTTACTGGTAGGGAAATTAAAACTGATTAAGGTAAACCGGTAATTTTTACCTTGTCACAAAAACTAGGTTTTGCAAGCAAATTCTCAGCCTACTGCGCTTTTATTATATTGTAATTCATAATGTTGCTTGTTACCTAACTTATTCAAAATTATCAACATTACTCAACATTTTCCAAATAATTCGAGATTTTCTAGATATTTTTGCGAGAAATGTTTTAATCTTTTGAATTACTTAGATTTAAATTTTCGAAATTTTTCTAAGAATCTAAGTTTATTCGAGATTTTCTAGAACTCTTAGATTATTTGAACTTTTCGAAATAGCGTTATAGAATTGCATGATGGTCCAGAATAAGTCATGTATACACTTTTTAGATTTTCTGAGACTTTCCGAGTTTTTTTTAGTTTATTATTCGAAACTTTGGAGACTTCGATGATATTCGAGATTTTCGTTTTTATTCGAGCTTGGCTTCAAGTTAATTAGGAGTAGGCATAACAAAACACTTATGAATTAGCTAACAGAGAGGAGATTCCCGAATTCAAGATTTTTGAATTTATGTAGATTTCCAGATTTAAATAGCGTTAAATAGCTTAGCTTAATATCGAAGTTATTCGAATTATCGTCATTGTCGAATTTTCGAGATTCGAGAATTTCTGATATATTCAAAATTGTATGTACATAAATATCGATATTATTCTAGATATCTCTGTTCTGAAGATTACACGAGATTCATCGAAGTTTTTCGAGATTACTGGTGTTACTTGATATTCTTAGATGTTGCCATGGGTTTTGTTGCATGCTATTGCAGAACTATTGTTTTATTGAGAATTTTGTTTTTCAGCTTTCCATGATTTGCACAATGTTAACTTACGTACAGATACAGTTAAGCTAAGTTTCAAACATGTGTATTATATACACACAAATAGGTAACATTCTCGCATTATTCCCTCTATACTCTATTAGCTGCATAATCAGTTGATGATGAAATGATATTATACCGACAAATCTGGATATTAATGAATAATTACGGAAAATGTGTAAAAATCTAGAAAACTCATGATAATTCCAAAAATTCATGTAAATATCGAATTATTTTTTAAGTAATTTAATGTTACTAATACTACTAAGCAAAATGCTATACCAAGCAAGTTAAGGCTAAGCTCAACAAAGCGATATGCAATAAGAATGGAACACTCAAGTTATTTCAGATAATTTCGTAAATATCGAATAGGCTCTAAGATTCTCGTGTAACATCGAACTATCAAATACACCCGACAATATCAAACATGTGCCTGTTTTGAAACACCGAATCATCAATTAACTCTTAATATCATGAATCCCATTTCTATGCTACAATCCAATAATCCCGAGAAATTTTAAAAATTGATCAAAAGATGAAATTCGAGACAAGCAAACCAGTAAATTAAGTTTATATTTACCGTTTATCGGTCATAAAAAAAATCGGTAAATGAGAAACTATATCAATCACATTCAATCTTCTGCAAAACAAATTCAACCTATTCTAAATGAAACTTGTATTGTCAAAGGTTGAATTTGTTCGGCAAAAGGCTTAATTTGATTTGTAAAAGGTTGAATTTGAAGTGCAAAAAAGATAAATTTGGAGCAAACACTATGTAAAATCGTTAACATTAAGCCATTTTTATTTCTACGGAGTCAGATTACGTGTAATTTCTCTCCCATTCACTTTGAGCAAACGAGAAGAAATGGTTGGGCTTGTCTTAAGAAAATATTTAATAGCAACAGAAACGATTTCTTCTTTCTCTAAAAACTAGACCACCGCCTTTTATTAAAAATTTCCTAGCAATGTCCCGTTTTGCAAATTTGAACGGGTGGTCTACTTTAAGCTTAATCTAAGCTACCATTTATCTAACCTTGACTTTCAACTAATATGAAAGCCCTAAGATGAATCTGCCTTACTACAACAAGTAGTAGAACAAGAGCATCAATGCAATAAAGATGCTCCGTTTTCTCATACTAAAACTCAAAATGAAAGCAATGGTTCTTCGTCAGGAGTATAATTTAAAAAATATGAAATTCCCAAAAATTCCCGGGACCCTGGAGAAAATATTTCAAAAACTCAAATTCTCGAGAATGAAATTTGTCGGGAAATTAACTCTTGGTTTCTTGGGAAATAAAATTTCTAGAGAAGTCGAAATATCTACCTGTAACGCTGCAATATCGGTGAATTATGTTCGTTTCATTATAATTTAATAGCCATAACCTAAAATTTAAATTGTTTTATGCATGGGGCCATTTGGGTTAATTTATCACAACCCCTATTATAGCAGCAACCTGCACGGAAAAAAATAATTTCTAATATGAAGAAAAAACGGATTAGTTCAAGAAAATTTGTACATCATTTTTCTACTAAACGAAATTTTTCGCACCACAATCTCTACGTTTCTCAATTTGAAATTTTTCTAAAATATTAAAATAATCTTTATTTGTTTATTATGAGAAAACTAAATTCTTGATACAAGAAAACGTGATTACATAGAGAATATTTTTTTTTTCATGGTTAATTCTTATTTCTTAAGTTTAACAAAATCGGTTTGTTTGTAGAAACCGATTCTTTTGATTGAAAACTAGAAATTTTTATGGTGAGAAATCTCGTTTCTTTATTTAAGTAGCATTTTCTGTAAATAAACAGATATTTTCTTGCTGGAAAACACATATTTTCTTGAGTAGAGTAAAAATTTACCAATCTATTGTTTGAATTTTCTTGTATGCATCCGTTTATTTCTTATAAGAAACTTGCTATTTCTTGACTATAGAAAACAAATTATAAATCTATTGTTTGCGTTTTCTTGTATGCATCGGTTTTCTTCTTCCAGGGAACTTGAATATTCTTCACTAGAGAAACGCTTTTCTTGTGACAATGCAATATTTCTTCAGGTGTGGTTACGCAATATTTCTTCGTTTCAGAAATATTTCTTCAATTTGTGAAATGGCTGTTTAAAATAATACAAACAATGAAAATTTATTTTTGTGTTTTTTTATTTCACCATCAGATACAGAAAATATTTAAATTCAAATTTGATAATTTCGATTGTTATTTGTTTCATTATATTTAAATATAAATAATTATAATTTTATAAATAATTTTCACTTAGAACTAAGCTTATAATCGCTGTAATATAATGTTAAGTTCAGAGTTTCAATTTTTGTTTTTTAACTAAGAATTTAATTATCAAACATTATTACAAAAAGTATCACTATATCAAAAAATTTTGTAGATTTTAAATAAATAATAAATTTGATTTAAATATTTTAATTCCATTTGGAAGTGTAAATCAAATGATTTATATGTGTTAGATAGTTTTCTTGAAATGTAATAAATTCATATATGCCTTCTTCTGTGCCAACATAATTACTCGACTATTCAAAAATTTTGTACGAATAAGAAAACATTATTAGTAGTGTTTAGTATGCCAATAATTTTTAGCAGTTTCTTTTTCCTGTAAAATAAAGAAAATAGAATTTTTTTAAAGTAATTCTCTTGTATTTAATAACAGAAATACTTAAATATGTTTTGAATATCTGAGACATTTGAATATCGAGCAAGGCGGGAGAAAATATTAAAAACATTTTTAAATGTTTCCAGAAATCCTTTTTCTGTTTTCACTTTACACCACTTTGAAGTGGAAATACCACCATTTAAAAAATCTAAGTTTGTTCACTTTTAACAAAAGAAAATTTTCACAAAATCCCACTTTCAAAATCACAAAAAAAAAATTACGTTTTTCACTGTTGAAGGTTCGCGATAGAATGCTTTTTTTTGGTACGAACATCCATTATATAATTTGTATATACATACAATTATAACAATTAAACGATAATTTTCTCGTCTCAAGAAAGTCTTTTTTTTTTTCTTTTTTTTTCGCTGGCGCTACATCCCATAGAGGGATTTGGCCGCTTCATAGTGAAGTTTCGTAATAATTTTTTTTTTACAACAGATAATGAGTGATTAATTCATTGATCCTTACATTAACCAGCCGTGATTTTTTCATCACCCGCCGGGAATCGAACCCGGGACCTCCGGAGCTTAAAGCAAGCATGCTAACAACTGTGCCACCGGGGCGGTAGAGAAGGCAAGAAAGTCTTACTTAGTTGAAATACTTCATTCTATTGTTATGAGAAACAAGCATTTCATATTATGAAATAATTTCTTGTATTAAAAATATTTTCTCAGATTAAGAAATTTGTGTTCAAATGAAAAATGCGATTTTTACATAAGATCGTTTAAGAGAAGAAAATGTTTTCTTGTCCTGAGAGACGTAAAATCACAGTTTTATCGTTAATAGAATTTATTAAGGAATAGTTTCTTCAATTGAAGATTCTTTCTCAGTTCAAGAACAACATTGACAAATTGGTTGTTTCGAAGATAGAATAAACTTTTCCTTGTTATGCCACCTAATAAAAAATAATCTAAATTATTCGGAGTTCTGTAGTATGTTTTCCAAATTATTCCATATTCTGAACCATACTATTATACCGGCTAACCAAATTTCTAGACACCCAACTTATTTCTATTTCAGCTATAAAAAAGAAGAAAGTTAGTATCATAGAATGTGTACAAAATACCATAATCTCTCATTGCATACAGTACTCTCCACAAATGTTTGCAAACCATAAATATTTAAATTTGAATTAAAACATAAAAATGCTTTTATGAAATTCATTTATTTATTTCAATATAAGTATGTATTAAATTTTTAAAATGGATGATTTCAAGAAAATTGGATAATACCTATATTTTGAGAAAAGGTTCTATTTCTAGATTTAAGAAAAATTCAATCTTATCATTAATATTTCAATAGTTACTTGAATCAAGAAATTACATTTGTGTGGATCAAGAAATTTTTTTATTTTTAAAATAACCAATTCCAAGAAAATTGGACAATATAGTTTGAGAAAAGAGTCAATTTCTAGTTGCAAGAAAAATTGGAAACAAAACAATCGTAGTTTTCTCCATTCGGTGTTTTATTTTCTTCAATCAAGAATTTTGAGCAGTTATAGATACAAGAAACTAAATCTCAGATTACAATTAAACAACAAACTTTAACTCAAGAATTTTTTTATCATTTCAAGAAACACAAATCTTACATGAAGAAAAGCCCGAAAGAAATAAGAAAATTAGCTTTTAAATGGAGAAAAAGTACATTTTCTTTAATTAAAAATCCGTTTTCTTCGTGGTAACAACTCTAGTTTTTTCCGTGTGTTATGGTTCAACTTTTATACTGCCAATATACAAAAGATAATCAATTTTGAAACAAAATCACCGTTAAAATTTTGTATTTAATGGATTTTTACCCCTTTTATTTCGATTTTTAAAATCGTCAGACAATTTGCTTTAAAAAGTGAATAACAGAAATTTTTCAATTAAGCAGTGGATGCAATTCGTTGACCGCTGTGTCTGCCATTTGATTTTAAAATGCTCGAACAAATTTTAATTTTGATTTAGTGGCTTCTAATCCATCAACATCCTAAAAATTACTAATTTTTAACGATGTTTAAATATAGGAGCGGGATTTGTTCAAGTTGAGATTTGATTGATTTGAGATTTGTAAAACCTTGTTCTATTAATGGTAATGGCTTGTTATATTAATGGTTTTGTAAAAAAATTTGTATTGTTATACAAATTTGATTTCGTCATATCACAAGTAAAACAAAAACAAAATAAATTAAAATTTAATAAGACCCAATAATAAAAAAAATAATAAAAATATTTCACTTTAATTGAATATTTTACTAACGCCCGGTTTCACAAAAAAAGCCCAATCTCTAGTTAAATAATATTTCCTGCCTTTCTTCTTTTATGAAATTGCATTTTGTTTCATATTACAAATTCAATGCAAATTGATTACATTTTTTTTATATAGAAATATTTGGGCAATTTAATATTTAGCTCTCCAGTTAAAATCTTGTTGTAAAAAGAAATAAAATTTCCTGCGCTGAATTTGTATTATGAAATAAATCGGAATTTCAAAAACGAGAAAGAGATGATATGTTATTGTGGAGGTTATCCCTTTTTTGTTAAACGGGGGGCATAAATGCCCTTTAGGCACCTTAAAATTGTGGTTGTGTATGTGTCTTCCGATGATGGCAATTGTAAGCGCTTGGCCGAGAACGCATTCAATACCTGAACATTAGTTAAAATGTCTACATAAATTTGAGACTAATGCTCGAGTAATTTCGTGTGTTAAACGTAACTGTAATATCAGGTGCTTTAAAATATCGACCTTTACGAGTTTTGCTCTAGGTTTGTTTGCCGTAAACATCTTTTTTGCCGCAACGCATGCAACATTAATATTGTTGAAGAGGGAATTAAGAAGTCACCATTGAGTTCTCCTCTTAGTTGCAAAATGGGTTAAAGAAACAACAAAGTAAAGAAGACATAAACTGACGCAAATCAAAAGCAATTATTTTCATTACAAACAAAAAATTTTATGAATGGCTACCCGGGCAGCCAGTTTTTGAACAACATAGACTTGTTTGGCTATATGCAAAAGGGTTCAATTTAATATAGAGAAACAAAACTGTTATATTGTCGTTTGTTTCCAGCCTAAAAATTATTATACGGAAAATTAGTTGGTAAGGGAAACATGCTACTACGTAGTGTACAATGAAGATGGAAAACAGAGGAACATGCCTACTTTTGACGCTTTTTGTAGGAAAACGAAATTTTGCACCCATAAACAAAACTTGTTCAGGGCCCGCATTTTTACTATTGTTTTGAGGAGGCCCGGAAATGAAAGCTATGGTCTTGGCCCGGATTTTACTTAATCCGTCACTGCTTTAAACTATTGCATATTTCATAGGATCGTAAATTTTCAGTGACAATATTTTGTACTAATAAAAAATATCACGAGAAATTGTCATTTTATAAGAGTCTACTCCCATGAACGAACCAAAATCATCTTTGTAATTTTGGATATTTTCACAAGCGAAAACAAAATGTTCATTAGTTACTAATCCCTAATTTTATATATGAATTAAACAAATTTATTTTTCGCAGGCACGCCCGGTGACCCAGGCCCAGTAGGGCCACCCGGACCACCAGGAGCACAAGGCGAAAAGGGACCCCGAGGAAAACGAGGCAAACGAGTAAGCTAATTTTTTTTTTAATATACAACTAAATTTTTAATTAAAATAAAAATCAATTAAAATAAAAAAAAATTACAAAACTCACAAATTTGCAAATAAACTAAACATTAATGCATGTTTTATGTACAAAATATTATTTATTTATTTATTTATTTTGCTGCTTGTGTACAAAAATTGCTCTCTGCTTTACATCTGTTGCATATATTTTGTGAAATAAAGTAGAAATTGTAGAAAACTCATTGCTGGATGATAACCTCATAAACTCATACACAAAAAGCAGTTAGCACAGTTGGTACTAATGCAAACTGTGTGTTTACCATATAAAATATTTTAAAATTATCTAAATTTTCTATTATTTATATCCAAAAAAATTAATTAGATTATTATATTTTACATATGTTGTTTTGTTTTTAGTTTTAGTTACTAAATATTTTATTTCTACATACATATATCATCGTTGCTTGTCTCTTGTTAACATAAATTTCATGTTAATCCATGCTAACAATATTTTCATGTACATACTTATTGAAAATAACAAAAATAATAGTACTCGACAAATAATTTAAAATATCGTCTGTGTACACACACACATAAAATGCATATTTTTAATTATTATGATTATTAATGTTGTGTGTGTGTATTTGGAAACATAATATTTGTTAATATGATTATATTCATTCGACAATCATCATCTCATTTTACGTTCTTAAAATTATAATTCAAGATGTATAAATGCAAAAAACGTGAATTGAATTTTAATATTTCCTTCTAATAATTTATTTCTCTAATTTTATTTAGTTCGATATTTATATGCATAAATTACGATGAATTGATAAAATAATTTATTCGTTTCTGTTTCTCTATAAATTTAAACATAATCTTATTATTTATTACTAGTTTTGCAGATACAAAATATTTCATTAATGTGTACATATACTGCATTATTTTCATTGTATTTTTAGATAAAAATAATAATTAACGTTTTTTTTTTGTTTTCTAATTGAATTTAAAATTTTAAAATTAGGTTTTAACCAAGTATTCTTGTGACAAAAGTCTTCCAAATAATCAACAAGAAAATAAAGAGTTGGCATCATGACCAAGTGAATAAACGAATCAGTATTATACCTAAATACGTATTAAAAATATTTTTATCTGGATATTATGTAGAGATTAGTGGATGTTGAAATTTAGCATTAAATTTATTTAGCAACGATTTATTTATTTATTTTTTTTTTGAACTGGAAAAATGGAAATTATACTTATTTTGAATTGAAACATGATTGTCTTTTCTTTTATAAAATAATTATCACAAGTGAGTTTATTTAATTACGTGATTCACCATCTGTAATCCAAGAATGATGTGTAAAAGTGAACGAAATCTTCGTCCAGCTGATAAAATAATTAAAAATTCGGTAAATTGGAATATATTTAAAACCAATAGTGAACATTTATTAGAAACCTACAACACATTATACTATCTCCTTATTTCACCATCTCTTTATTATACTAATGGCTAATAGTTGATTTATATATAACTAGTAAACCCCCGATTCTGTAAAGAATCGAAATTTTTTATAAGAAAGTACAAAGCATACCGAATAAAGTATAAAAAAGTATGATTTATTCTAACACTAGCTGACCCGGCGACCTTCGTACCGCCTAACAGTCGATTCTTTAATGTTTTTTTTTAATACTTATTCTGCTATTCGGGACACCGAAAATTACAATTTCAGATTTCTTATTATGATACCTACTTATTATATTTCATTTTATTTTTACTTATTCTAAATTAAGTTTCATTTTTATTGTAGTACTTTATGGTACACAATATTTTTTGTTTGATTACCTGGCGCGTAAACAAACAGAGCAGATGGTTTTCCAACACGGGAACAGGCAACATACAATTGACCATGCGAGAAACATGGGTTTTCTAGATTAATACCACAAACACTTAATGACTGCCCCTGTGATTTGTTTATAGTCATAGCGAAAGCAAGCCGTACTGGAAACTGCAGTCGTTTAAACTCGAATGGTACGTCAGTCGGAATCATTGGAATGCGGGGTATCAAAACGTCTTCTCCTTTATACTTTCCTTTCAATATGATTGCTTCTATTACGTTATTCAGTAATTTTTTTATCGCTAATCGTGTGCCGTTACAAAGTCGCGGTTGGTTAATATTTCGCAACATTATAACTACAGATCCAACCTTTAATTGAAGATTGTGAGGCGGCAATCCTGGCAAATCTAGTGAGTTTAAAAATTTCGGTGGATAGTTCACGACATCATCGTCATTAGTTGCCGTATCAACTGATTTATATGTCCTCATTTCGCCAGGAATGTCATCTTGAATTTTGAAATTTAATTCATTTACATCAGTGTTTTTGGCAGCCAGTATAGCTCGTTCGCTCAACCAATCATGGAATAAGTAATTTTGAGCAACATTTGGAAACACTTTTTGAATGAGTTCAGCTTTTGATTGCGTTAACTGACAAAAACTCTTAGGAAAGGTGGTGCAGCCAGTCAGCACGTCTATAGGAAATTTGCCATTACCAATATCAATGAATCGTTTAGAGAATATGTCTCCAGATTGATCATTTTGCAACATGACACGCATATTCTTGCTTAAATGTAATACCTTGACATGTTTCCACAAATTGGAGGACTTTAAACATGCATTCAGTTCATCAGCTTGCGTTGAACGTGGAACCACTGGCAATAATTGCCGAAAATCTCCTGATAATAAAATCATTGCGCCATCAAATTGGTTTTGGTTGTTCCGTAGATCTTTTAAGGTTCTATCTAAAGCCTCTAAAGATCTTTTATGCGCAATCGTGCATTCATCCCACACTATTAGTTCACATTGCTGCAAAACCTTTGCCATTGCAGAATTCTTGGAAATGTTGCAGGCTGGTGTTTCGTTGCTTTGCATATTCAATGGGAATTTTAGATCTGAATGGGCTGTTCGATCACCTTCAAGCAAAGTTGCTGCAATGCCTGATGAAGCAAGAGCAAGAGCAATTTCATTTTTTGAGCGAATTGTTACCAATATTAAAGTAATCAAAAAAGTTTTTCCTGTACCACCAGGAGCGTCCAAGAAGTAAATCCCTCCAGTTCCATCATTTATTACTTTCATAAGAGTATCAAACACATACTTCTGTTCTTCGTTCAATAGTGGAAGATTTATTTGAATCGATTCTTTCAAAGTATTGAGATCATACGATTTTTCACGTTGTAACTCTTGATGAAAAGCATCGTGCATTGGGCGATTGGGCGCGGCCATCCCCAATTGACATAATAGCTTGCTTGACATCATCAAGCACATATCCTCAATGGAAATCAATGCCTCATTGTAAATGTCTTCACTTATTTGTAAATTTGGATTCCCTGTTCTATTGCTTATATTAAATAAAATATCGTCACACATATTATCTTTGTATTTTATCCACAAATCAATTGGTTTTGATGGGAAGCATGTACATATGATAATGAAAAACAATGTTCGTATTTGATGAGGATGTGATGAAATTACAGCATCATTGACAGTTTGATCCCAATGTGCATCGTTTTCTAACAGTTGCAAATGATGACAGGCTTCTCTGTAAGATCCACACAATTCACCATCAACTGTTCTTAAATATTGGAATGATGTTGGGCCACGCACATTGACTAATAGCAGCCGTAAATAAAAACATTCATCGTTGCTTGGATGACCGGAATAAATTCGACCTATTGCATCGGTTGAATATACACCTGGGTATCCTGGAACTGGTTTTCCCTGTTTCCTTCGCATAAATTTCGTTGTTGATTGATTCCAAGTATAATATTTTGGGATTTCAGAATAGAGCAGTGTTTGTGCGAAATGATCATTTTGGCACGTCTCGAAAAAACTGGTTATGGTAGTAGATGGCGCATGGTGAGCTCTCTGTACTGCATTCTGAGCTGTGAAATACACTCTTTGTCCATTTTATAAGTGCACGGCTAAGTGAACAACTGTGAGGTGTCTTTCATGAATTGGGAAAGAAAAAATTCGCCAAAATGCTTCATTACTGCTAACATAGCGGCCCATTTGGTATTGGGTTACTTCATCATTTGAATTCTCTGCACCAAATCCAATCACAGCCATATCACTTCCTTTGGTTACATATTTACATATGAACTTGATAGATTTTACTGAATGGCAAGATTCAACATTGATGTGTGCGTTGAAAGTTTTTCATAAGATCGGTGAATATGGAACAATCCAACGATTATCTATTTCAATATCTTGTTGATTTACTTTGACAATTGGTTGATCTTCCATTGTCTGCTAGTGATCGCCGACGATAGAGTGGATAACCTTCATTTCCAGTAATTGTTTCCGATATTAATGTCCGTGGATAGCGCTTTGAACATTTACCATCTACCATACACGGTGCATTTTGATTAAGTGTTCCACATGGACCATGTATCATGTTTTTGATAACTACCTCATGCAAGCCAGGATCTACTTGTTCATTAGGGATTTCAGCTGATATGACAACTTCATTTGACCTATTTTTTTCAACCAACCAAATGAAAATATGTGCATGCGGCAATCCACGTTTCTGCCACTCTACAGAATACATCCAGCAGCGTGTCTCACCAAACACACAATGTTTCACAATTAAATCCTTTAAAGATTTTAACTTTTGTCTGAAGACTCTTGCTGTAATGTCATGACGATCAATAGGTGATTGGCCAGGGAATAACGCTTGTTTAATTTCTATCCATTGTGGATCACATGTAAATGTAATGAACAAATCTGCTGTGCCATAATGCCGAACATAGGACATGGCATCTTGAGCATATTCAGGCAAATGTCGAGGACTTCCGATGTAGGTTGCTAGAAGAATAGTCATCCGGCCAACATTTTTTGCATTTCCATCAGAATTAATTGCATCTCGAAGGTGAATATACTCTTGAGATCGAAGTTTGGTCTGATTCAACCTGATGAATGTTAATCTCTCCGTTTCAATCTTTACATACATATCAACAACATATCTGTGACATAATCACCGGCATTTCAAGATGTGATTGTCTTCATTTTCTCTGATCATTAGGCGGTATGAATAATAGTTCATTGAACTTAATTTTTTGTTGATTTCAGAACCTGTAAATATTTTTTTTATTATAATGATGACAGTTGAATAACAAATTAAACTATTTAGTAGGTGATATAGTAGATGACGTAACATCTCATAAACCAATATTTCAATTACCTGTAATGGGATTTATCATCTTGATTGAGAAATCATAGCCATCTTCACCTTGCCAAAATATAATGGGATATTTCAGTGCATCATATGAGCGATGTGTTTCCTTAATACGTTGTAATTGATTATTTCGACGATGTAAAACAATATCACGTGACTCCAAATTTTCTCCAACTACAACAATGGCAACTTCATCGATAGTAGGTGCATTAAAACGTCCTGCATGTTGGCCCACAGGAGTTTTATCTGCTCTGATAACAATTTTGTGATCATCAGATGGCATCATATCCATTGCACTTTTAAATAATATAATCAATTGATTGTGTTCGTGAAATAAGTTTTGTAATTGTTCAACTATTGACCTTTTCACTAAATTGCTATGTGCACAACGTTGATTGATTTCTTGTGGACAATTGCCCATAAAATAAATTTGCAAAAACTTGTAGTCGCTATCTAGCACTGGTAACAAAGAACCTGCTCTGTGATATATTTGATCTTGTATCTTTAAAGGGAAAAAATATATTGTAAAAATGTATATGGGCTATAATAGTTATAATTAATAAACATACAACTGCAAATGCTATTACGAACCTTAAAAGTTGGCATGAAATTTTCCCGAACTAGTTTTGTTGCTCCAAATGAAGTCATTTGAAAGCAGTCGTTGTATTGTTGAATATTCTTTAAAAAGTGTATGGAATCTGTTCCTATTCCTAAAACCAATGAGTACAATGGCTCTGGAGGTGGAAGCAATGGTATCAATTTCACCTTTCCATTTGCGCAACACAATCTATTGGCTTCATTTTTGTATTTCAATGCCTTACAATATTGGCAAACTGAGTTCATAGGTCCAATAGCAACACAGTTGTAGGCACTGTAATAAATTGATGTATCGTAACAGAAAGCAGCTCGATTCAAACTTGCACCATTATTAGTCGAATGTCGCGCTTCACGGGTCTGTCTTAACCGAATTCTTTCACATTCATTGCGATCTTCATGTAACTGGGCAGTACGATTAGATTGATAATTAATTTGATTCGTTGCATTTCGGGTTCTTCTGCCTAAATTTGTCCGCCGCCTTATAGGAGGCATATTTAGTATAAATGAGTCACAAACACACAACACTTTTTTAATTTTATAGAAATTTGTGGCTTTTAGATTTAGTAATATTATAGATGGACAATAATATCATTTTTGTCCCTTTCTTTCTTTTGAGTTTCATATGCATGAATATACATGCACAATAAAACAGGCGTTGTTTTTATTGTAGAATTGTTTTGTTGTATTTTATATTCGTGCTTTCACATGCCCATCAAAAGAAAGAAAGGGCAAAAACATTCGTATAGAAAAGTGTTATTTTTAGACTTTTTCAGGCAATTTTTTAAATTTTTCTCTCCGTAAGACCCATCCTCGTACTTCAAGGAATATTCTAAAAAAAGAATCAGCGAAATCGGTTCAGCTGCTCTCGAGATTTGCGCTTAGCAACACATTCAGCGATTCATTTTTATATTATAGATAATCATAATTCGGTTTTATTTTAAAAAGTGAAAATGCAAGGTATTTTGTAAGTTAATGCAATTTGATTAAACTTTACAATTCTTAAATCAAAAAAATGTTTATAAATAATTTTTAGTAAAAAATGTTCCTACAAAACTGTTAATGATTTATTTTCTAATTAAATATCCGGTTCGAACGACGAAAACGTTGTAATTTATTTTGGTTGATTGAATTACTCTCTTCGAACATCCAATTTTACCAGTTTCGCTACTGCCGGATTGAACACACCTGTCTCTGTCCTGATGTCCACAACTCAAACTCGTCCATCTTTGGCGGGGTAAACCGGCACGACAATTCCCTTTGGACAAAAGTTTCGGGGATTGTGCGGAATCATTACGATAACAAGGTCTCCAATATTAATATTCGGACATTCAGTTGTTCATTTGTTGGAAATGATGATATGTGAAGGGCTGTGAATTTTAGGTCCTAAAAGATGCATTTTAGATACCTAAAATATGCTCTGTAAATTTAAAAAAAGGTGGTAAAAACGTTTCAAAACCAATTTGATGTAAAATGCGGACATTTCATGATTATTTTGGAAATTATTTTGAATACTATACAATTTAGGCAACAAAAAGGTTCAAAAATGTTTATTTAGGTCAAAATGGTTCCAAACCACGGAAAAGATGAGAAAAGGTGCTAACAAACCGATGCCATATGAAAGGAAATTTTATCAATCATCCAAAATACGTAAACCTGGCTCCAGCACGAAAAGGTTTTAACCTAAAAATCACTGCCCTAGTAATAATTATTCATTTACCCATCTTTTCCAAAATTGTTTCAACAATTGTTGACTGGCTTTCCAGCAGTTTAGAAAATGCAGGTCTTTGTCGCCCGTTTGAGAAAAATGTAAACTTGCATGTGACGACTCAATCAAAAAATAATTTGGTGTAAACCGTTGCGCATCTGCTAAATCCAATAGAACATTTTTCAGTGGCCGGCTGTTTAAGATATTTTCGATCTCACAGAATAGTACATATTAGAAGAACATATTCATGCGGGTACTTCTCTTTCAGTATTTCGAATAGGTGTTGTTTAACTGTCCGTATGTGGTGCGCCTGGTGGATTAAAATACCATCTGCTGTTCTTCATGGTAAATGTATGGACTAACTTTAAACGACATTTGATGATTAATTTGGTGATGGGGTGACTCGAGTCCAAAACAATCGGATTCTTGTTGTCATCATTAAGGTTCGAATTTTCTAGACGACCATTCAGACGAATAATTCCATCAGTATCTACTACACAGTGAAAGTGTTCCAAACTGTTATTTAGCGGAATTGACTTACCGATCGATCAGAGTTTTATTTCGGAATAATAGCAGTCGATTTGCACTCGTTGAAATAATAATTTTTCAGCTTTGGCTATTTCATCGGATTGCAGAGCGTACCTAACGCCATTCGCACTCTGCTTAGTTCTACATCTGTCGATGAAAAGTAGCATCCAGGCTGTCGATCGTACAATTCCCCAATACTTTCCAAATTTGTTGATATCAGGAATTGTACGAATGGCTATGTCGTCAGAGATGAAATTGATATACTCGGTTTTGAATTTTTCAATTACCGAATCGTTGATCTGCGATCGAATCTTGTCACGTTTGGGCCATGTCGTTGTAAATAATCAAATTTAGCCATTTGTTATAAATAAATGTCTTAACAGATGATTTAACGTGGCCAATGCGCGTTTCCTGTTTAACTTCATCATGGAAAAAACCATTAATATCGTCATAGATGATTTTCTCAAAAATCTTAGACATAGAATTAAGGACTGAAATAGGCCTGTAATTAGAACACATTTTCCTGCATCCAGATTTGTGAATAGGTTGATAATGAAATGGGTTCAGAGCAGTTATATACAGCATAACGTCTGAAACTATGGATAATTTCACGATTTGTGGGTCGAGGGTTGATCAAAGCAATTAAAAGACACTTCAATGAAGTGTCTATTGAAAATGTTAGCTACCGCCAAAGGTTTCCAATAAATTACCAAAGTGATCAGATATTACAATAGGGTTAATCGTCCTTGTACGATTAAAAATAATACGATTAAACAAATACCAATTTTTCCGAGAGTCAAATTATTCTACCTAAACTGATCACCATAATATTGCTTCTTCAAAAATTTGTTTTTATTGGAAACAAAATTTCTGAAAGATAGGAACTGTTCTTTGAAATAAGAGTTATCAGGGAATTTGTTATGCAAACGATAAAATGTGTCCCTGCGAGAAATTAATTGAAGTAATTCACTGTTTATGTTTCTTTTTTATTCGCACAGTGATTGTATGTCTACGTATTAAACCGGTTAGATAGGCAATGAGACTAGAAAAGTCAATGGTAGTCGGAAAACCAACCTCACTTAAAATTTTCGAATTATTTTGATGATCAATTATCGTTTAAGTCGCTTCTCGCAAATTCAAATTCCGCTGAGAATGAAAATAGAAATCTAACACAATAGCTTTATGGTCCGAATAAGATATGTGTACGTCAAAGGTGTCAAGATTATACCTGTGTGAAATTAAATCTGTGATCACATAATCTAAAATAGAAGAGGAATTGGACATTCTTATCTAAAATTCAGAAAGACGGGGATTCAAAATAACAAAACCATTCGAAAGAACACTACTTTCAAGCCTTTGTGTTGATAAATCATTAGCCAATAAATAATTAACATTCAAATCACCCATTACAATAGAATTTTTGTAAGTAGCTAGCATAATCTATGGTGTGAGAGAAAATTACAGTTGAATAAATGCTGTCATGTACAAAGATAGAAATACCCTCCATGCTGCTGATAATTGTTGACGTAGTGTCATCTTTTTTAATTTTAACATGATAAATGCCGTTACGATACCAGAAATTGCTAACCACTTGTTGTTTTTGCAATTGCCGCAACTGATGTAATAAATCCAGATTGAACTTCGTTAGGCGATCATTAACAAACAATTTACGGTTACCATGCTCAGCGGACCGTTAGTGCGAAACAATTTAATGAATTTATACTTCCCGCCCAAATCTTTAAATTTGATGATGAATTGGAAAGTTGCTGAATACCAATTTGCCGTAGAAAATATGAAATAACAGCTTGTTGTTCAAACGTATCTTCTAAATGGAGTCAAATAACACCTCAGCAGTAGTGTTGGAATGGAATACCAGAAATCATCACGTCATGATTAAATTCTTTTTGTTTTAGGTATTCAACTTCATACTTCAATTTCGTCATCTCGGATTGGACAGAATTTAATCCAATTGTATTTTGTTGTATTAGATTTTTGTTAGCATCATTGTCACGAATAAGACATTTAATGTCATCCATGACTGAATCAAGTTTTTTATTTGTTTCAGCATGACTTTTATGAATTGATGAAATAGCGATTAGCAGATCCTTATTGCTAGGATTCTCTAAATTAAATAAGCTTTCCGTGAAGACTGCTTACGTGTGGTGGATCCTGCTGCTTTAGAAGTATCCGTATTGTAGGGCATTATTGATAATTATAACACCGATTATCCACAATAAATAAATATAATGGACACGCACACAGTAACTAAGCTGAGCCAAATAGTATAGTATTTAAATGGTTGAAACTGTATTTTATGATAATAATTTTATTGATTATTACGTTAACTTTTATTAAAATAATTATTAATTGGGTATACACAAAGTCACGAAAATGCATTATAATATTTTTGTTTTCAATTTTTAATCACCAACACCAAATGTACAACTTTATTCCTCCGCCATCGTTTCACCCAATACTTATTTATATATTTAAATATTTAATTCGAATTTGAATATTTTTTTTTTTTTTTTTTTGGTTGACAAATTCATTTTCTCCACGAAAAAACAACCGTTCGCTAATAGCCTTCTAGATCGGCACAGTCTTAACGGGACTCCACCAAAAAGAACCCTCCCAGGCTGAGCATGAGCTGGAAATTGCTGCAGGTGGAGACCGTAAGACATTCTGATTACGGAGGTGACTGCAAGGTCGCATTCAGATATCATAAAATTCTTACAGAAATATGTTTTTTTAACATAAGTGAGGGAACGAGGTTCGGCAATAATGTAAGTTTCTGTTTGTGGTTACTTAATTTCAATTCGAGTTTTTCTTATTCCTAATGGACAGATAAATTTTGTGTTGCTCGGCTCGTTGCCGAGAAACAGACTGAAATCAAGAATTCTAAAGTTTCGAATTCTTTTAGACCTATTCGAAGCTTACGGATATCTGTTAGAAAGATTGGACTATGTTTTTTGAATATTGCCCATTTCCAAAAATAAAATTAAATACAAATTAATTTATATATTTCACCTTCTAATTATAATGTTTTAAGGCTCAATTCTCTAGTTTCCTAATTCTAACATGGTAGACCAATTATCCAACCATTTTAAATAGTATTTTAATTTTTAAAATTATAATCTGAAAGGTTATTACTTCATAATTTATAATTAAAGTTATTTCTAAATAGTAGCTAAAAAGCGTAAAAACCAAAAAGCTTGCTTAATTTATAAAGGTTCAATGGTACAAGCTATAACATACGATGCAAGCGTATACTCAATTTTTTCGTAGAATCTTATTGAAATATGTAATTTGAGTTTTAAATTAAATTTCTGCGAAAACCTAATTTCTGTACATAAACATTTTCTAATAAAAATTTGTCTTCAGTAAGAATTATTAATGATACAAATATAGATTTTATATTTAAATTAAATCTGTAATGAAATTCTTATCATTAAAAAGTTCAAGGGATTAAACAAAGTATAATTTTGGCGGAATCACTTAGCAATAGCATATGTACTTAATTATACATACGTGCTAAATTTCTAAACATCTTAAACATTAATGGATTATGCTTTATTATTTAAGCAATTTTAAAACATTAATACTCATTCATCTATGCGAGGGAACAGCACATTACACTCGCTTCGATTTGAAAAGTTTTTGGTGCGTTCAACTTTATCCAACATTATACGATTAAAAATCTGTATTCCACATCAATCCATTAAACATTACTCTAAGTACTATGTATAAACAGTTTAGCGTAAATAACTGTTATGTAGCTTATTAGTTCACCTACGCAAAATCCCCATCCATATATGGTATGAACGACAAAATCCTAATAACTTTATTTCAAGTCAATTAATTTTTTTAATCAATTTTTATCAAAGCACACCATAGTGATGAAACATATGTATGTATGTCGTAACCAGTAGTAGGAGTGAGAAAAAAAATTTTACTCGTATCATACGATACACATGTACGATTAAATATATAGCAACCAACTAAACCGCAACAACCTGTTACTGCAGTTGTTTTGGTTACAACAATGGTTTTAATAAAAACTTTTCATTTTTTTGTTCTCATTTCTCTTTATATTTTTCCAAATGAAATCAACACTACCATTATAAGCTTTTGCTAAAACTTTACGTTTTTTTTTTGTTCTTGTGTACATACATACTTTACCAAATAGATAAAAAAGATGTACAAAAAACAAAAGGAAAATATGTTTTTGGAAAATTAGAAAAATACAATACAAAACAAAAAATTTCATTTTTAGAAAATTTAATTTCAAGTAAAAGGTCAAAAACTAAAAGTTAATAAAGTTAATTGGCGTGTACATACATTGGTGTGAATAAGGAATGATGATTCTGTGTCTCGTTATCGCTCATATACACATTTATGTATACGTATTTAGAAATAAAATTTTACTTTCGATTTTTCACCGCAGGATTTTTTTTTTTTTTGAATAAAAATCGAGTGTTGAAAATTCAGAGCTGTGGAAATAAGTTTTTTAATAAAATAAAATTCTGTACATTGGGTTTGGAGATTTAAAATTGCTTATCAGTTGTTTCTCGTTTTCATATTTCCATGAGGGAAAATATAATTTTTTCCTTTTATTTTTTAAATGTGCAGTAAAAAAAAAATACAGACGATAATACATAACGGTTTAGGTAAATGGTATGTGCAAAGTTATTGAACTGTACTTAATTAAATTGTGTTATATTTTAAATTAGTTGGAAATGGTCATGCATCTAAAATACTTGAAGGAATATCAGAATTTTTATTTTATAAGCATAAACGGTAACTCGTTATCATTTTCCATTTATATTAAATTTAAAATGCAGAGTTCTTGAATAAATCCGAAAACATTTTAAACAAATGGATGCCTTACAAAGTTTGTAGACTTAGCGTTAGCTATATTTATAGAACACAAACATTTTCTTGTATAAATTAAATTAAGTTTTTATTTTGCTTGTGGCAGACGAAAATATTGGTAAATTTGTATCTGTTTGTGTGCGATTATAGTGTCTTGGCATGTTTACTTCGTTCCCTGAAACAACAGATCCATAATAAATTTGAGAGGCTAAAATAATTGATTGTTACCACACTTAGTGCTGAAATATATGAATCCATCGACAACCTCAAAGTTATTTCAATGCCCTGTCTGAAAGTTGTAGAAATGCATACATTTCAATTGTAGAACTTACCCATATTGAAATCACCTTACAAAAACATTACTTTTTCTGCCGTAATTTCTGAAACAGATTTCCTTTAGAAAATTTATTTATGGCTTGGTATATTATTAGTGTTCTTGCAGCGAGTTGACTGATGATGCCGGTCGTACCCAGGAATAACATTAAACATGAATGCAAACAGGAACCAATCAATATGTGTTCATTTATTTTTGGCTAAAATTATTTAGCCAAATATTTTTATAAATTTATTACACCGAGATACAATCGACAACTATAATAAAAAACCCGTTACTATATGGCAAAATTAAACGAACGGGTAACCTATTTTAAGAATATTTTAAGTCAAAAAGAAAATTCTATATCCAAAGCCGAGGCACAGTCAATGTTGAATAAACTCCAATCACTTTATAGTAAATTTGACGATGCTCAAACGTCATTAGAAGCCATTGACGAAGACGAGGATCCTAATTCCCGAATTAATTTTGATATTGATTACGGCGTTGTGAAATTGAAATTAATTTCGTTGATCGATCAATTGCAAACAATCGAACAACACCCGGCTGTGTCTGTGCCACCCAACAATATGAACGTTGAAAATTAAAAAATGATAACCAGTGTGCCAATTTCGTTACCGGAAATAAATTGCCAGAATTTGATGGAGAATTCTTATCGTAGTGTAATTTTCGGAAAGTATTTCGAGAAATAATACATAATATTATAAAATTACATTCGGTTGTCAAATTTACCTATTTACATCAATGTTTGTGTAAAGGAAAGGTTTTCCATTTTATAGAAGGTCTATCACAGTCCGAAGCTAATTATAATCAAGTTTGGAAAACTATTTTTGAATTTTATGAAAATTAATCCAAAACTAAAATGTTCGATATGAAACAATTTTTTTTTCTAAAAACCTGTAACTCAATAAAAACACGGAAAGGCGTTACAATCATGTATTGATACGTTTTGGAAACATTTTAATTCGTTTAAAGCTCTCAAAATGTCTGTAGCTGAACGGGATCTCTATTTAGTATGTCATGTGACTTAACTTGTTGATGCTCAATCTCGCGAATTACTCGAAACCAATAGGCCTTTAGATCGGATTATACAATTAAAGTGGTAATGGATATCTTATCCCAACGTACTCGTGTTCTAGAAGCGATGACTACCGTTCCGAACACTCAGGTTAAATTTGACTCAGCAAATAAATATACAAAAAAAAAAAAATAACACACGTCCTAGACGTAATTAAAACGTGATCTAGTGAAATTCATTAGGAATCACTAGAACAATTAACCGGCACATATAGTCTGAGGCGCATTACAGAGACCAAATGGCATAACTTTGAATTGATACAAATGATGACCGTAAACTGTAATCGCGGTCTTGTCACGAGATTCCTCAATCGGCTGATAAGTCGCTTTTCGTCACTTTGCTCACTCGTCTTGCATCCAATCAAAGACGGATCTTGCCATTTGGTTTCCGAACTAATGTCACGGGTGAACTCTATGAATTGCTGGATTCTTCAATTACTCCCAGGGATACCATCAGATATATCTTACAAAACATATCCGTTTGTACCGCAGGAGATACAGGATACAGAAAATTTGGTCAATATTGTTTCTGTTAAACGAAAGAAATTGTTTAACGGTAGCATCCAATTTCTTCTAGATGCGTATTTTTTGCTAGGAATTGTTGATCAACATTTTTGTCATATATGGTTGGTGTGACTGCCGCGTGTTTCGAGGGTTGTTTATGGCAGCTAGTTGAGCCCCTTGTTTTGGCGTTTCCCGAAGAACACCACATCGTAACGTTATTTCTTACACACACGCTTTTTTCACATCCGCCGAAAAATAATCGCAGGGGTTTAACACTAGAATTGGTTTAATACTTACATAATAATAAAAAGGGGTTCAATAAATGTATTGTACAACCGGGCGGTACTTCTAGCGTTAAACATTTAGCAAAAGTTCTAATATGTCAAAACAATTCCAGCAAATAAAATTATTCGGCGAGTTAGAATTTTGACTGAAATTTTGCTGAAACTCAACAATTTGGTTAGAATTTTGTTTAAAATCTTGAAATTATCCGAAATTAGACTTTGCGGAAGGATTATAATTTTGTGGATCAAAATTTGTAAAAGGAAACTTTTAGTTACTGTCCGAGACAAAATTTTTATTTACAATTTCATTCACGCGGTATTATGGTCTACAAAAAGTTTTCGGGAATATAATTGTACCATTTTCACATCACTTCTTCTAACTCTGAAGACCAACGTTCATATTATAGCGGATCATTCTTAAGATTTCTAAATCCAGAATCAGAATTCGGAAACGGACAGCCGAGGAAATAGTTTCGTTATAAAACCAAGCTCCAACAACAACAAAAAGGTTAAGTGTGATCCTTGTTTGACCAGGAAACTAAATGGAACTATATCATCTTGAGTTAGGAACATCAGGGCTTCGAAGCATTTTCATGGCACGGCTTTGGGCCAAGATCCTTCAATTTCAGCAGCATAATGATCCTAAATACACTGCAAAATTAGTAAAGCGTTCGTTTAAGGATCATAAAATTGATGCTTTGGGTGTTAGGCCCCTAACCTCTTAACCCAATCGAGATAAGTTAAATAAGGAATAAAAAAGAAAAGTTGTTAGAATTAAAACGAGCCGTTCTTTCATATCAAAGAAATCTGGAAAAATATTCCGGCGGTAGGTAGCATTCTTGAAATTCACCCGAAAAAAGTTATCATTAACTTTCGAGTTGAATACGTGATTTCAATTGAAAATTTAAATTGATGTATGCTAAAGTCATGCACGATTTTTCGATTGAATCCAAGAACATGGGCCCAGTGTGATAAACCAAAAACTAGCGGGTGTCGAAATCAATTGAGTACTTAAGCCAAAGCACTTCTTACACTTTCTGCCGTAGACACTTGGTGAAACACACTTAATACACACATTTTTAAAATTTTTTAAAAACACTTGTTAAATATTTCGCAAAATTACAAAAGGTTTAAAAAATCACTCGATCGATTTCGGCTTATTAGGCCATCATCAGGAGCTTATTAGGCCATCATCAGGAGGACAGTTTAGTAGATACTCCTGATGATGGCCTAATAAGCCGAAATCGATCGAGTGATTTTTTAAACCTTTTGTAATTTTGCAAAATATTTAACAAGTGTTTTTAAAAAATTTTAAAAATGTGTGTATTAAGCCAAAGCAGTGCTTTCAAATGATAAAAAAAAAAGAAATTTCATAAATTTGCGCTTGTGCTGTTTGATCAAATAATGGTCGATATTATTTTGATGCTATGGAGCGTAGCGGCGTAATATTTGAAAATAAATTACATATTGTCGGAAAATTCTAATTAACATTAATATTAATAGTACAGCACACGCCCACACGACCAACTGTCGCTATAATTTAAACAGACAGTACGGTGAGATTTAATTTTCCAGCTTGTTGAAACGATTGTTCATCACAAATTTATAGATTCGGAGCCATTTTCGTCAATTCTACAAACGATAGGTCGGTCACTGTAAAATCCGTTACGATATGGATTTTTCGAACTTATCTTTAATTGCTTGAGTTGAAAACCCGGAGCTTGAATTATTCAGTATTCTTGAAGTACAATACTTAAATCAAGATCAAGTAAGCAAGTAGCATATTATCCCATCTAATTCTAAAATTAGGCCGATATATTGGATTGGTTAATTGTGAAAGGAGAAAATCCTATCCCAGTATCAAAAAATGTACTACATGTAAATTGAACCCAACATCATTTACATAAATATACTGCAAACATGCAATTTAAATAATGATGAGCTAAAAGTTACATACTCGTTAATTACTTACTGCTAAAGTGCATCTAATTATCCATTTATATCCAACCGAGTTCAACAAAAAAAAAAAAAAACTGAAAAACTCTAATCCATGTTGCATCTATAAAATATTTATTTTGCATATCCTCCACACATACACATTAATTTGTTAAAATTTACGTTATTTTACCATAAAATTACTTAAGCTAAATTATTATACATTTTTTATTTTAACATTGTTGTTGTTTAATTTTTATTTTTTTTGTGCTCAGTTCCAAACATACAATAGAGCAATTAAATAAAGTAAATGTTATGAAATGTTGTGTCTTTGTTTTTACCCATTTTTTGCATATTTTGAACTTCAGCTTGTTCATTATGTTTCCTACATAATCCACATAAAGCTTTTCCACCACTACAAAAAAAAATACTACACGAAACCAAAACAGTAGCGCACAAAAAAAAATTAACAGAATATGTATGTATACTATAGTGCAGTGCTTCTCAAACTATGGGCCGTGGCCCCCTAAGGGATAGAAATAATTTAATTTTAATATTTCTGCAATTAATATTTACTTAATAACAATACATGTACCCTTCTTGTATATTTCTGTTAAATATATGTAGAAAACTTTTATGTAAACGTTTTATAATATTTTTGCTTTTTTTATTGAAAAACTTGAAGCTAAAAAACACCATTTTTACTATGGATTCCTATGGAAATCAGTGAAAATGTATACCACTAAAAAAGCTTCTAAAAAATACGTCATAATGATTATGGCTCTATACTCTAGAAGGCTCTGGTCATATTCGTTAAAACCGTCAAATTTCGTTTACCAAGTTCATATTCGTCATTGATGTCTTACTAATTTTCAAACTAAAATCTTTTGATTGGTTTGAAAATCTACCCAAACCTACCAAATTTCATTTCTACCAATGTTTCAACTCCAGAATTTTCATATTTCAATAATTCAGAAGAATTAAATCCAAGTTTGGTCTTAAATACCTAAGTAAAATCCATTTGACGCTAAACTTAAAAACGAAGCAAATTCGGGTCGGTTAATCCAGAACATTCAGCTCAAAAATGTTTAGGTTTAACCTTATTTCGTTATCTGTTCTGCTCCACTCATGTCACAGCTAGAAATATTTCGCCGGTTTTAATTCCAATCACTATCTTAAAATGGGACCGTCTCAAAATGTTTGTTAAATTAAACACCTATTTAGGAAAAATCATTTTTAGATAATATAACTCCAAAATGCAGATCCATTACCCGATAGGTCGTTACATTTTTAGTGAGTCATTTCTAACAACAAAACTTTTAATTTGCATTAACGGTTTCTTGTTCAAATTACTTTCATTTTAGAGTTGCTAAAACCTAAAAAAAATATGTATCTCCCAGTAAATAAATTTAACTGAAGAATTAATTAATTAAGACACACATCTTCATAATCAATAATTTAATTGGTTAGTTTTGTAGTTATATTTATTTATTTTGTTGACGCGAAACTAATTAGAATTAGGGGCTACAAAATTAAATTTGTAAATTTTGGAGTTATTATCATATTTCAGTTTATAATATGTAATAACAACTTGTTTATAAACTAGAATCTTTTTTTTAATAAAAATAGTTACATACAATAAATACACTAGTTATTAATTACATTCAGTTTTTTCGAAGACACATCTCTATATAAATGTTGGTCTAATTTCACTAATTTCTTGTCATTATTTTCTTTTTTTATTTTGAAACAGGTTAGATTAGAAATATGTATAGAGTTTTGTGGTTCATCCAACTTTCTATCATTAAATATATTTTATTATCAATTATTAAAATATCATAAATTTCCCTGAATTCCGGAAGCGAGGGATTTGTTTTTAATTATATAAATAATCCCTTTCGACATTTATACCCATATGTTAAATATTGACAAAAAACTATGTTAAATAAAGATTCCTTTTCTTAAATAATTATAAATTTGAATTGATAAGATTGCAATTGAACATCATTGTCAACGTGACATTCCAATTTTGTTTTAAATTCTTTGTTGTTAACGAGATTTAAAAGGTGAAGTTAGTGTGAAACTGCCAGGGTTTTACAAATATTAGTAAAATTATTTTTAACGTTGCTGATTCTTTTAAATGGTTAATCATCAGCTTGTAACATTGGCTTTTCACGACTGCTAATCTCTTCCTGAAATTGAAGGATATTCAAACCACTTGATCTTGGTTTTGACTCTGTATTTCGTTCACTCAATTTTCTTGGTCAACTCAGCCCCGGTCCGGCCAACAATAGAGAAGAAACTGATATTTACACAAATTTTAACAATGCTTTAAAGTTACTCTACAGACCAGTTAGTTATATTTTTTTTAGGAGGATGAGTTGCCAAGTTCAATACATAACCGTTACAATAATTATAGAGTTCGCTCTCAAGTTTTTTATTATTATGCTTAATTTTATTTTCACAACCGTTTCGTTCAAATGATTAGCAGTCCCCACTGTATTTGTAACCGCTCGTGTTGGTGATGTTGTATGAAATTAATGCCCAATAGATTACTGGTCAATACTGAGGAAGGAATAAGAAAGCGGAAAACAAGAAAAGAAGAAAATAAATGTCACTTATAAAAATGTTCAAACGGTTTCGGTTTTCCCGCAGGTAAGCAGTTATTTCTTGTGGCGCCACCAAACTTCCGAGAAGCTTGGAACCTGAAAGGCCCGTTGTTGGACCTGACTATGCTCAATCAAGCAATCCACTCTGAATGGCTGTAGGTGAGTGGGAAAACCGAGACGGTAAGAAATTCGCGGACAAGTGTGCTGAAAGGATTTACATATATATGATAGATTTTGTATGGAATACTCACCCCGCTCAAACCTCTCGTTCAGCCGTGTTTCTGGATGACTCCGTTCGGCAGCGTCTTTTAACCAATAAATCAAGGCAACTGGTTACTAATATTTGTGTGGCTATCTCGAAGGAATTCCACATGCACCAATAGACGCCAGATCTAGCACGCGCACAAACGGTGATTTAATTCCTTTATTTAAAGTTTGACCACTCACTTTCCTTCCTTGTTCTTCCCTTATAAAGGGTATTCGGGGAAAGCCCGAACAATTACACAAAAAACACACACACACACACACACACACTTAAATGGCGACTCCACGCCAAACTCGACCTTTGCGTTCAAAGGCCGTTAGAACTTGTTTAAACTGTCTTAAAAGTTTACCTTTTTTTCTTTTGTGGACACCTGTTGTGTGAGGCTAGTATTTTTTTTATGACAGCTTGCTCATGGGCCACTAATCACACACTCACTAATTAAAACTAACACTCTACGTGTCGCTACCTATTGCTGGTTCACTCCGATTGTCTCTATTGTCACTGCCACCAATTCTGTGTGGTTAAGACGCCGGTACAAAAAAAACTCCCAGCAATACGTTACTTCGGCCAAAAAAAAAACCCCCAAAACACAAAGCAACCAACACGTTGCCAACCAAGTGTAAAAAAAACCCAAAATTCTTATTCCCGGCCTCACACAACACAAAACACTCCACTTACTTCCTTATATCTTGAAATTCTAGAATATACTATTCCCGTTTTTCGTTTTACCATCGTTTTTATACTCAAGGTATCATGAGATGTCCCGCTTGCCGTTACTTATCTCTAATTGTTTTTTTTTTCTTGTACATCTTCTATATATGGACCACCACCATCATATTCCCTCATTAAATGTTTGTGTATTTTTAACTTCTTTATGCTTCAAATGTATATAATAACACGGTCATTACCACGGATCAATTTTTTTTTTATATTCACGTTATTTAACCTCTAGCCTAACGCGTTGGCTACCACTTATATTTTCTGCGCAATAATTATCATTATTTGTAGAGGTAGGTCATGAGCCGCAATTGAGTATGGGAAGGGTATTTCTTTCATTAGGACAATGGTATATGGTAGGGATATAGCGCCACTTCTATCTTGATAATCAAGTCCACCTGACGTTTACCCGTTTGCGACATCATTTTTCTATCCTTTCGATAAAGGCATTTCAGTGAACTACCTTTTCCATTTCCCCTTCCTATCCATTCCTCTCAAAATTGTACTTTCAACCCAAACAAAAACGCGAACGTTACATGCTTCGAATCGCATGCTCCATAAATGTATTAGTGGCCCCAATTTTTCAGTTGTTCTAGCATAGTTTAGCAAATGAAGTTTCGGTTTCAATGAATATTGTGGAAATATTTACTTAAATACTCGTAAAATGTGATGTTTTGCTCTAAATGTGTTTAGTTGCAAAATTATCTCTGAGTAATCGTTCTGCAAAAATGAATATTATGTTTAAAATCAGGATTCATATTTTGAAAGGAATATTAAAAAATCTATTGAAATATAGTTAATAAGATTCTTTCGGCTTTTTATAGACACAATATATTAATAATAATGGCATTCACAACATTTTCGACTTGTCAATCAGAAAAATGAAGAGGCCAGTCATTTATAATATATCTACCAAAAAAAAAAAAAAAAAAAGTAGAAATATCAAAATCCCCCCCCCGTACTTTAACCCCAGAGTTAATACAAAATGTATTTTGACTCTAAAAAAGAAAACCTTTCCTTGCGTTTTCGTGGGTAGTTTGGTTTCGTACTGATAATCTCAAAACAAAAAGTTCGATCTACTCATCAGGTAGCTACGACCAAACTACAAAAATACAATTCCAACTCCAAACTTTAAGTATGAAGCAAGAGTGTAGTTGACTTAGCGAATTATAAATAAATTCAACAAATCAAAAAACACAAGGAAAACTTTTCATTTCTGTGTGTTTTATGCCAACACGAATAATAGAAAGAGAAGTTTAGTTGTCTGTATTAAATCAATAAGATTCTTTCGGCTTTTTATAGACACAATATATTAATAATAATGGCATTCACAACATTTTCGACTTGTCAATCAGAAAAATGAAGAGGCCAGTCATTTATAATATATCTACCAAAAAAAAAAAAAAAGTAGAAATATCAAAATCCCCCCCCCGTACTTTAACCCCAGAGTTAATACAAAATGTATTTTGACTCTAAAAAAGAAAACCTTTCCTTGCGTTTTCGTGGGTAGTTTGGTTTCGTACTGATAATCTCAAAACAAAAAGTTCGATCTACTCATCAGGTAGCTACGACCAAACTACAAAAATACAATTCCAACTCCAAACTTTAAGTATGAAGCAAGAGTGTAGTTGACTTAGCGAATTATAAATAAATTCAACAAATCAAAAAACACAAGGAAAACTTTTCATTTCTGTGTGTTTTATGCCAACACGAATAATAGAAAGAGAAGTTTAGTTGTCTGTATTAAATCAATAAGATTCTTTCGGCTTTTTATAGACACAATATATTAATAATAATGGCATTCACAACATTTTCGACTTGTCAATCAGAAAAATGAAGAGGCCAGTCATTTATAATATATCTACCAAAAAAAAAAAAAAAGTAGAAATATCAAAATCCCCCCCCCGTACTTTAACCCCAGAGTTAATACAAAATGTATTTTGACTCTAAAAAAGAAAACCTTTCCTTGCGTTTTCGTGGGTAGTTTGGTTTCGTACTGATAATCTCAAAACAAAAAGTTCGATCTACTCATCAGGTAGCTACGACCAAACTACAAAAATACAATTCCAACTCCAAACTTTAAGTATGAAGCAAGAGTGTAGTTGACTTAGCGAATTATAAATAAATTCAACAAATCAAAAAACACAAGGAAAACTTTTCATTTCTGTGTGTTTTATGCCAACACGAATAATAGAAAGAGAAGTTTAGTTGTCTGTATTAAATCAATAAGATTCTTTCGGCTTTTTATAGACACAATATATTAATAATAATGGCATTCACAACATTTTCGACTTGTCAATCAGAAAAATGAAGAGGCCAGTCATTTATAATATATCTACCAAAAAAAAAAAAAAAAAAAAAGTAGAAATATCAAAATCCCCCCCCCGTACTTTAACCCCAGAGTTAATACAAAATGTATTTTGACTCTAAAAAAGAAAACCTTTCCTTGCGTTTTCGTGGGTAGTTTGGTTTCGTACTGATAATCTCAAAACAAAAAGTTCGATCTACTCATCAGGTAGCTACGACCAAACTACAAAAATACAATTCCAACTCCAAACTTTAAGTATGAAGCAAGAGTGTAGTTGACTTAGCGAATTATAAATAAATTCAACAAATCAAAAAACACAAGGAAAACTTTTCATTTCTGTGTGTTTTATGCCAACACGAATAATAGAAAGAGAAGTTTAGTTGTCTGTATTAAATCAATAAGATTCTTTCGGCTTTTTATAGACACAATATATTAATAATAATGGCATTCACAACATTTTCGACTTGTCAATCAGAAAAATGAAGAGGCCAGTCATTTATAATATATCTACCAAAAAAAAAAAAAAAAAAGTAGAAATATCAAAATCCCCCCCCCGTACTTTAACCCCAGAGTTAATACAAAATGTATTTTGACTCTAAAAAAGAAAACCTTTCCTTGCGTTTTCGTGGGTAGTTTGGTTTCGTACTGATAATCTCAAAACAAAAAGTTCGATCTACTCATCAGGTAGCTACGACCAAACTACAAAAATACAATTCCAACTCCAAACTTTAAGTATGAAGCAAGAGTGTAGTTGACTTAGCGAATTATAAATAAATTCAACAAATCAAAAAACACAAGGAAAACTTTTCATTTCTGTGTGTTTTATGCCAACACGAATAATAGAAAGAGAAGTTTAGTTGTCTGTATTAAATCAATAAGATTCTTTCTTTAGTTTTCCTTGTGTTTTTTGATTTGTTGAATTTATTTATAATTCGCTAAGTCAACTACACTCTTGCTTCATACTTAAAGTTTGGAGTTGGAATTGTATTTTTGTAGTTTGGTCGTAGCTACCTGATGAGTAGATCGAACTTTTTGTTTTGAGATTATCAGTACGAAACCAAACTACCCACGAAAACGCAAGGAAAGGTTTTCTTTTTTAGAGTCAAAATACATTTTGTATTAACTCTGGGGTTAAAGTACGGGGGGGGGGATTTTGATATTTCTACTTTTTTTTTTTTTTTGGTAGATATATTATAAATGACTGGCCTCTTCATTTTTCTGATTGACAAGTCGAAAATGTTGTGAATGCCATTATTATTAATATATTGTGTCTATAAAAAGCCGAAAGAATCTTATTGATTTAATACAGACAACTAAACTTCTCTTTCTATTATTCGTGTTGGCATAAAACACACAGAAATGAAAAGTTTTCCTTGTGTTTTTTGATTTGTTGAATTTATTTATAATTCGCTAAGTCAACTACACTCTTGCTTCATACTTAAAGTTTGGAGTTGGAATTGTATTTTTGTAGTTTGGTCGTAGCTACCTGATGAGTAGATCGAACTTTTTGTTTTGAGATTATCAGTACGAAACCAAACTACCCACGAAAACGCAAGGAAAGGTTTTCTTTTTTAGAGTCAAAATACATTTTGTATTAACTCTGGGGTTAAAGTACGGGGGGGGGATTTTGATATTTCTACTTTTTTTTTTTTTTTTTTTGGTAGATATATTATAAATGACTGGCCTCTTCATTTTTCTGATTGACAAGTCGAAAATGTTGTGAATGCCATTATTATTAATATATTGTGTCTATAAAAAGCCGAAAGAATCTTATTGATTTAATACAGACAACTAAACTTCTCTTTCTATTATTCGTGTTGGCATAAAACACACAGAAATGAAAAGTTTTCCTTGTGTTTTTTGATTTGTTGAATTTATTTATAATTCGCTAAGTCAACTACACTCTTGCTTCATACTTAAAGTTTGGAGTTGGAATTGTATTTTTGTAGTTTGGTCGTAGCTACCTGATGAGTAGATCGAACTTTTTGTTTTGAGATTATCAGTACGAAACCAAACTACCCACGAAAACGCAAGGAAAGGTTTTCTTTTTTAGAGTCAAAATACATTTTGTATTAACTCTGGGGTTAAAGTACGGGGGGGGGATTTTGATATTTCTACTTTTTTTTTTTTTTTGGTAGATATATTATAAATGACTGGCCTCTTCATTTTTCTGATTGACAAGTCGAAAATGTTGTGAATGCCATTATTATTAATATATTGTGTCTATAAAAAGCCGAAAGAATCTTATTGATTTAATACAGACAACTAAACTTCTCTTTCTATTATTCGTGTTGGCATAAAACACACAGAAATGAAAAGTTTTCCTTGTGTTTTTTGATTTGTTGAATTTATTTATAATTCGCTAAGTCAACTACACTCTTGCTTCATACTTAAAGTTTGGAGTTGGAATTGTATTTTTGTAGTTTGGTCGTAGCTACCTGATGAGTAGATCGAACTTTTTGTTTTGAGATTATCAGTACGAAACCAAACTACCCACGAAAACGCAAGGAAAGGTTTTCTTTTCTTTTTTAGAGTCAAAATACATTTTGTATTAACTCTGGGGTTAAAGTACGGGGGGGGGATTTTGATATTTCTACTTTTTTTTTTTTTTTTTTTTTTTTTTTTTGGTAGATATATTATAAATGACTGGCCTCTTCATTTTTCTGATTGACAAGTCGAAAATGTTGTGAATGCCATTATTATTAATATATTGTGTCTATAAAAAGCCGAAAGAATCTTATTGATTTAATACAGACAACTAAACTTCTCTTTCTATTATTCGTGTTGGCATAAAACACACAGAAATGAAAAGTTTTCCTTGTGTTTTTTGATTTGTTGAATTTATTTATAATTCGCTAAGTCAACTACACTCTTGCTTCATACTTAAAGTTTGGAGTTGGAATTGTATTTTTGTAGTTTGGTCGTAGCTACCTGATGAGTAGATCGAACTTTTTGTTTTGAGATTATCAGTACGAAACCAAACTACCCACGAAAACGCAAGGAAAGGTTTTCTTTTTTAGAGTCAAAATACATTTTGTATTAACTCTGGGGTTAAAGTACGGGGGGGGGATTTTGATATTTCTACTTTTTTTTTTTTTTTTTTTTTTGGTAGATATATTATAAATGACTGGCCTCTTCATTTTTCTGATTGACAAGTCGAAAATGTTGTGAATGCCATTATTATTAATATATTGTGTCTATAAAAAGCCGAAAGAATCTTATTGATTTAATACAGACAACTAAACTTCTCTTTCTGAAATATAGTTATGCAAAAAATTAATATTGTTTGAAAATTCGGATTTAAAGTTAAAAAAATTAAAAAAAAAAACTTATTAAAAAATTTAAATAATCGTTATGCGGTAAAAATTAATGTCATTGTTGAAAAAATTAAATTTACGATTTAACGGAATATAAAAAATTATATTTTAAGATTGTTTTTGATCGCATTGCAATATCACATACTCTCGCCGCCCCGGTGGCACAGTTGTTAGCATGCTTGCTTCAAGCCCCGGAGGTCCCGGGTTCGATTCCCGGCGGGTGATGAAAAAATCACGGCTGGTTAATGTAAGGATCAATGAACTAATCACTCATTATCCGTTGTAAAAAAGATTACGAAACTTCACTATGAAGCGGCCAAATCCCTCCATGGGATGTAGCGCCAGCGAAAAAAAAAAAAAAAATATCTCATACAAATGGACGATGTTAATAATCGTATTGAGACATACTCCACGTAACACAACTAGTTTTTTAAATAATGAGCTAAGGCTACATTTATTCGTGCTTCCACGTCTTTTTATTGCCGGCGGACAAAGAATAAGGAGCCACTATATAGCTTGTAAAAATGTACATGCCTGAATTATTTGCTGTTCTTTAGTTTCGCTCCAGAAATCACTAAAATTGGACGATTTTCCTGGTTGAATAAGGTCGAACTTAAAATGGGCGTAAAAATTTAAAAAATTGTAATACACGAATTTTGGTTGCCTAAATAAAAAGAAGCTTTCAATGGTGTTCAATGGATTTTAATAAAATTCACTATAAAACAGGAATTTGTTTAAATCGATTTTTCTGAACAAAGTTCTTCCTATGCCTGACGGTTTCAATCAATTTCCAATGCGATACTTGCAGCCTTCAAAAAATTAATATTTTGTTCAAGATCTATCTCGTTACTGGATACATCAGGCTATGCTGATATGGGTGAAATGCTAAATATTTGCTTTCGTCGTTGCGATATTTTCGTAAGAGTTTTTACCCGACTGCCTCAAAATCCTCCTCTTGTTTTCGGATCACAAACAAATTCCAATTAGCAAGTAGAAATAAATAAATTTTCTTTGACAGCAGCCTGTTCAAAATTGCTTACGAATTTTCTGTCAATTTTCTGTAATATTATCTTCTCGACTAATCTGCGAGTTATTAAACGTAATATGGTCGGCTATTACGTTGATTGCCTTGATGCGATCTTTTGTGCTAAGAAAATTATGCTTTCGTTAATTTTCTAATAACAACTTCCCATTTACATCGATATTCTTTTGCTTTGTAATGTAATGCTCCAAATCCTGTGTAAGAAGTTCAAAAATTAGTTTCATCGTACTTAATTTAATCATTATTAAATTGTTCTTTTGCTAAATAACCTATAAAATAAGAATAACATAAAACCAAATTACAATAAATTATACCAATAATTTTAATAAACGCGCTAAGTTACGGAAAACGACCAGCTTGATGCTTCTAGAGCAGATAATTTTTCAATAAAAAATTATATGGCGACATTTAGTTCCAATAGTTGATGAAACAATTGAGAATTTACTGTAGATTTAAGCCAGAGGCACACAGGATTCGTAATAACGAAGAATAACTATTATAACTTCGATTATTCTGTTTGTTTTTCATTTCACTTGTGTTTGTTCCTTTAACCTTTATTTTTCTTCTTTGAACTTTCTACACTTGCGCAATTGTAAAAAGTACCTTTCAAATATATACTTATTTATATTAAAATTATTAACTTCAATATTAAAAATGTAACGTAAAAATACCGTTATTCCAAAATGCGGTACCTGAAAACTGCATAGCGTACAGCCTACAGCTATTGACAGTCTTAAGGAAAATTTCACTTCAAGAGCCGTTTTTTTAGTGAATTTTGGCATTAATCTTAAAAAAATATATTTATTCTGTTAAAATAACTTTTAAATTTTCAGTTTCTGGTATAAAATCACTATTAAATTATTAACAATTAGTTATAAAACATGTTTTTCGAAAAGATGTCGAATATATACAACTATTGACACTTTGCTATAATTATTGACATGTCTTTTTGTCACAGCTATTGACATATTATTTATATGAAGATAATTCGGATTTCAAATTAAAACAATATTTTATGTTTATTGTGATTGTAAAATTCATTTTATTCAATCAAGTTCACATCAAATGTGTAATTATTTTCTTAAATAAAATGTAAATAAAAAATTTAAAAGTAATTCATTAAATAAAACCAAAAATCACTTCAAATTATAAGTAGCTAGGCTATCATTATTATCACAATATTACTTAATTATTAGATTCGTTGGTTAATTTGTTAAAGTTAGCTTAATATCACATGTTATATCTATCACATGTATCGTATGAAGACGTTTTGCTTTACATATTGCAATTACCACATAAAAATACAGGTAATAGTGGTAAACTTAACGAATTGATGCATTTTATGTGGTACTCTCTCGAGCAAGTAGAACATTTAATTCCCACATTGTCTACGGTTTGAATTTTGTCTACAGTTTGTGCTTTCGAAAAGGAATATGTGCAGTAGCAGCACGTTGCACCTTTGGCAATTTTATTGCTCCCGATACGGGCAAGTACTGACTCTAAAAAAGGTTTTTTAATAACATTTTCTTCATTATTTTCTCCTCCTTCCTCAGGACTAGATTCGTCAGCAATAGATGGTACTGAAAATTTAAAATAGACATTATAAGAAATCAATTGTCTAAAATAGAGTTCAGTTAAAAGTTTTATATTTTATTAACCTGTATTTGAAAGTTCTAGGTGTAAATTTTCTTTCGTTGACAATGTTAAAACTGAAATTTATTTATGAAAGAGAAGTTTTATTTAACTGACAATCTAACCTATGTAAAGCTTACCATTATTACTAGTATTTTTGCTGGTAACGTGAGCTTTAGATTGTCTATAATCCTTTTTTTTTTTTTATTTCAGCTGAAAGTTTATTTTGAAGGCTTAGTGTTTTAGGTTTTTTGCTCTTAGTAATATTTTTCAACCTATTTTGTTGTTTGGTTAATGCTTTTAGTTCCATTTGATTCTTTTTAATTTTCATTTTTTCGTTTCTTGCAGCTTTACGACATTCCTTTTCCAATAATTGTTTCTGTTTTTCCATTTTCTTGTCCCTTTCTGCTTGCATATACAATGGCGATGTTAGCACGAATGGTTTGTTTCGTTTTGCAGTCTGTGTTCCGACTTTAACAGGCGTTTCGGGCCAATCTAAATAGTTTTCGATTAATTTAACTGAGGTTTTATTCTTGTGGAAAATGTGAAATGGCTGTATTTGTGCGTTGGTAACTTCAAGCTCTTCAATGTTGTTTGTTACTATGGTGTTTGTTTTCACTAATTCTCTTCCTTCCATATCGTTAAATTTGTCGTGTAATGAAACTGATTTAATTGGGTTGTTTTTCTCCTGGAAAATGTGAACTGGCTGAATAACAGTTTCGTCTGCTTGGGTATTCGTAAACTCACGTTCTTCAAAGTTGTTGGTTATCATCAGTTCTGCTCCGACCAGGTTGTCTAATGGATTGGAAATATAGTTTTCGCCCTCAATATATATAAAGTCTTGTATTTCGTTTATATTAATGTTTTGGCTATTGTCATTCGTCTGAGTTTCATCCTCGAGAAATGGTTCAATTGGGCAATTAAGCGGTATATGACCTTTAATAGTCACAAACAGCTTAAATAAAAGTTGAAAATTGTTATCATGGGTTTCTAATTCTTCTTGTTGTTTTAAAATTTGCTCAAAAGTATTTATTTTGGAATTTCCAACAATTTCACAAAATTGAGCTAGATTTATAGAACCACTCTCTGATTGTATTGGTGGCACTGTACTTAGTACGTTATTTTCCGATGATTTACCAAGATATTTTGACAAATCTATAGAAGTGTAACTCCATGGATACAGGCCGCATGCTTTGAAACCGTTTTGTATTATTTGCCGTGAAATGCAACCATCAAAGGTCTTAAAAAGCAGAGGAGCAATATGCTCTCTGGTTAAAGATGCACCAGGGTTTTCTTTTCGCCACTGAAAAACATTTTTAGCCCAGAAACTTTTTAGAGGTTTAAAAGCAGCGTAGTCGCAAGGCTGTAAGATCCTAGTGGCATTAGGATACAAAGCTACAATTATTATGCCTAAACGCACACATAATTCAGTAACTTTTAAAGTCATGTGTGTGCTATGACCATCAACAAAATAGACTATAGGAAAAGTAATGTTGTTTTCCACAAGGAACGGATAAAAATGTTTCGAAATATATTCATAAAAAATTTCTTTGGTCATCCAACCATTTTCAGAAATTCTCAAAGCCCAACCCTGAGGTAATGATTTCCGGATTTCCTCTGGTACCCTCTTGTATGGATAGATTACCATTGGTGGAATAGTTTTACCACTAGCGCTAAATGTGCACATAACTGTTAGGTTAGACTTTGCAGCCCCCCGCTCAATTTCGTAAATGTTACGTGCACCTTTAGCGGCTAAAACGGAACACGTTTTAGGACATAACATAAAATTGGTTTCATCTAAATACTATAATTATTGGTTTCCTGTAGATATTTTGTGATTGAGTCAAACCACCTTTTAAAGTCACTAGCGCTTACTTTTGCGCTAGCTGCCGTGACTGGGTCAGGAACTCTTATTTTTATAGTAGGGTTACGTTCAATGAATCGTTTAAACCATCCTCTGCCTGGAACGTTATTTTTAAATGGTGTTTATCTTTTATCGGCCTCAATAAACTCCTTAACGGCATCCAAAACATCCTCCTTCCGTTTAGGGAATCCTTTTTTTTGGCAAATAATAAACCATTCCGCAATAGCAGTCTCTTCGCTCGTAGATAAAATAGTAGACGGACCAGGTGTAACTTTTTGGAAATTCTCCCCCAAACGAAAAATTAAAGTTGCTCTCGGAATGTTATATTTTTTAGAAGCAAAGTTTTTTGAGATTTGCTTGCTTTTAATTTCACTAAGAGCTTGTTGAATATTTGCCTCACTATAAGTTCCCCGTTTTTTCGGCATTTTTATAACCTATATTAAAAAATTTAATTAATAATAAAATATCAGTTATTCAAACTAATGCTGTAATTTTCTGAATGACAATAACTGTAGCAATATGATTATAGTATTTGACACGTCTATGTCAATCATTATAACACAGAAGTTACATCTATTGACAGTCTACTGTCAATAACTGAAACTATATTAAATTTGGTTGCAGCTATTGACACCCAGCACAATCGATTATTAACGGTATTTCTCAAAAAATTTATTAAATTTTTATAGATACATATAAACTATTATTTTAGTAAAATCATTGCAACACTAACCATTTTTTTAATTAATTAAAGAATAAAGGGTACTTACCTTTACACTATTCCTTGTTAAAATACACTATATTTTTACAATTTTTTCTGTCGAACGCGCACACGTAATTACTCACCGCCGTTTGATGAAATACTAAAGAAGTTGACCACAAACATAATATTAAAGAGAAAGAGAAAAACTGATATTTTTGTTTAAACCTTTCAGTTATAATTATCAAAATAACGTAAAAGAGATAAATACTAAATTGTGTCAATAACTGTATCAAAAATCGAGGATGTCAATAGCTGTAGCTTGTACGCTATTCTAGATTTTTCGCATTTCTCTTTATTAATGTGCTTTTCACTCCAATTAAGATTTCGGGCGCGCGCCTATTTCAGTTAATATAAAATTTATATAAATATTTATAGTTTTAGCTTTAGAAATTTTCACTCGCTTTATGTTTAACACTTTTCACGAAATCAAATAAATTATAATGCAACCACGTGTAAAAAAAATCCGAAGGGTTTCAGCAGACTGAAAGGAAGAATATTGAAAATGTTTCATGGTTTAAAAAGAATCCCTCGCAATTTCTTGGGAACATTAAATCGATACACTATTCTAGTATTATTCTTTGTTGTCGATAAAGATTTGGTATAAAAAAGATCAATATCCAAGGTATTTTCCATGAAATTCACAAACTCTTCGTTTTCTGGCTTTTTAATATCTAAATTAAAATCACCTGCCAGTATCATAGGCGAATCGGTCAAATTAAATCGTATGATACCCGGCAACACTTTCTTGTATATGTACCCAAATTCATTGTAAGAAATGCTCGAATATCTGTCATACAAGTATTTGGGCTCAAATACACTGATACCCTAATACACCTTTGGCTATACGAATTACGGTTTATACTGCACATATATATCTCCAATTTCAGGCATAGATGACTGAAGGCTTCTCAATATACGATCGTCTGCATGAATAATATGTCTATCTACCGATAGGAGCGAATTTTTATTTTTATAAATCGCGACTCCTCCGGCTCGAACCTGCATGCACTTATGATTGCTTTAACAATGGAAACCATCCATATCGACAACTTCATCATCGTCCATCCAAGTTTCAGTTCAAAGAATGATCGAAACCTTATTTAACACATTATCCGTTGATATATCAATGGCGTTGATTCCAATCGCGACATTTCGTGAGGCAAATCAGAATTTCGTAAACCCTTTGAACGATAAAACTTGAAATCATTCTCCATATTAGTTAAATATAATCCACTTAGATCCGTCACTTTTGAAAGTGCTAGTGTCGGCGATCATACTAATATACTATTTTATTGTATGTTGCGCCCTGAGATTTATGTATTGTAACGGCAGCACTCTCGACCAATGGAAATTGGATTCTTTTGAATTTAATCTGTTTGTTTCGCGATGTAATCGCCGTGCTACATTTAATAATGGGCGCACACGAATTTTTAAATTTAAATTCTTGAATATAGACGATGAATATTATCATCTGGTTGATGATAGAGGTATTCCATAGCACCATTGGCTAAATCAGCGGCCATATCAACATTAGTAGTGACCATAATAGCTTCTCGATTAATAATTTTAAATAATACGGTAAACCACCCAATTGCGATATATTCAATTGCGATATATTCAATCGTACTTTTCCTTTGGAAACTAGTTCTGTTATATGAAGTGACATCAGCATTATGAAAGAATAGGCGTATGCCATTCTGAACAAACATTTGCTTTATTTGGAGCATTTTGTACCATACCTTCATCAACTAGACCAATACGCCTTCACAGTAGCAACTACATCGGACATTAAAATGTTGTCGTCAGCTTGATCTATTTCTAGACAAATTTTCAGAGTGACGGCAATATCGAGATAGGAACAATATAATTTCTTTGAATCCAATAACCGCTGCTCATCCTCTTGATTTGTGTATACTTTTCGCCATTCAACAAATCGTTTTTCTCATTTCGAAATGGATAAAATAACAAAACCATCTCGCAACGATAATTGTCATAATCTTTATCGATGTTATAATCGATCCATCGCATAATTTTGGGCTGATCACGTTTATAGTATTCCCCATTCAAACGCTTAGCCCAAATCGATATGCAATCAATTAAAGATACCGTATCCATATTATCTGGCCGCTTTTCATATTTTTCGATAATCGTATCTCGCCATATATCACTAGATTCCTGAGCGATCATCTCTTGATCCAATTTCCCTTTAGTTTTTTCACTTTTAATCTTTCTACTCGTTTCAGGCATTGGTAATCGTAACAGAAACCAAGCGGCCTTTTGAACAGTCATCTCAACAGAATTCAAAACTTCAATTCCAACAGACTTTAATATTTCACTATGTAGTCCTCAAGGACTGAAATTACAAGTCCATAGGTCTTTTTCGTCTCGCGGAGGAAACGCCATGGGCCTCGATAATCCAGACTGTATTATAGAATAATACTGTTCTTCGTTCGATATTCCATTTTTATGCCAAAATTGCTTCATATTCTCATAAAATTCCGACTCTAAATTTTGCTTCAATTGAGTATATTTTCGTTTTAAATTTTTCCGGCCGCCATCATTCGCCGCCAACGGCAAGAGCACGAATGAAATCTAGAACTCGCACTGTTTTTCTTATAACATGTAAAACTATGTTTATGTGTCTGAGAACTCAGAAACTTTTCATACAATAAAGTGTTATCAACAGATACCAATCGATCGAGCAGTTTAAAACTCGCTGGCATATAAGAGCTAACTTCTCGGCATTGAGATTCAAATCGGGTAAATGCGATGGGTATTCCGGATATTTAAATCCATTAGAAGCAGACATCAATGAAATTTTATTATTATTGATCAAAGATTTGCATGTATACTACATAACATCATACTCTTTACATATTACATTGAAAATTCCTTCTGAATAAACCATAATGTCTGGACGGAACGCGAGTCAATTACGAATATTCATTTTTGAACGATAAACGGTCGCATACGTTACACAAGTAACCGAAATCGCTTTCGATAAGCAGCCTGACGTTCTGCTGGTGTAAGAGGCGGCATGGGCTAATCAAGTTAATTATTTTATTTATTTAACACGTGCTACGAAGCCGACATACAAAAGGTATACAGAACAATAACAACAACGACAAATGAAAATTTCAGTGAAATTAGATTACAGGCAAATTACAAAGCATGCTCACATACTAACAACCTGTCGATGACAAAAATAAACAAAACAAAAAACAAAGAGAGAGAATGTGGGAGAATTACGTAGTTTATTTTGCTAACGCAACGCATTTTCGTGACACATTCTCATAACGCTTTTTCGTGACTCTTTTTTATAGGTTTGGTGCCGTAAAACATTTTTAATGTTAAAAAATGAATTCGTTTAACCTCACTGGACGATGGACAAAACTGAAATGAATTGAGCGCAGATATTCCGAATTCGGCTACCTTCGTATTTCTCGTTTATTATAATTTGTAACTCCGAATTTGTATATTATTACGTTTTTGTAGCTATTGTTGATATATTTTTGACTATATTTAGGAAACACATGATGCTTGGTTTATTATTCCCTTTAAATAGTCAATTTTAACATCAAAACAATTACATGAGTGAAATAGATCAAATTTTATTTGAGTATAAATAACATTTTTCGAAAAACTACATAATATTCGTAATTGCATATTAAATTACTCATTTAATCATCATGCGTATTTCATTTAATTTGATTAATTAGAGCTATCACCATTCACTCAGATCGAAATAAATGTAAGCAAGGATTCTTTGAATCCTTGGTATAGAGAAAACTGTAAATGAAGTTTTTGTGTTTGACCGAGTTTGGTCTTTAAGGCAATCAGTGTTAGATGCGACTATCGCCAATGGATTTTGCCACTTCAGTACATAATCTGCTAAAAGTACAGAAGAACTTACATAGCGAAAACTATTTATACTTTATATTTCTTCTTTTTCGTAGATATATTATAAATGATTGGCCTTTTCATTTTTTTCTGATTAACAAGTCGAAAAATTGCCATTATTGTTAATATATTTTGTTTATAAAAAGCCGAAGGAATTTTGTTAGAATTAACTCTGTCTGATTCTAACTCACCGTTTGGGAAGAACGACCGATTTTTTACTGTGTATGTCTATAGTAAAAATATTTAGTATCGGAGTTTTTACAGAAGCCTCCAATTTTGAATAGTTCCTTATGCCGAATCTTATCAAGTTTTTTAAAATGTTTAATAATTTTTTGGTATTCTACAATTTTTCCTTAAAATAATTTTTTAATCCTACAAATCGGATGAAGCTGAAGGAATATTTTGGGTTGGTAGAACATTAAATTGCGGAATACGGATATGGATTAAAATTGCCCAAAAGCAAGAATACCACAAAAATTTGAGAAGCACTGCTATAGAGAACTAAAAATTGGTAATACACATTTTTCTGTTACATTACTTTAAATGACATGTTGTTATATAAGTACATATACGTATGTATGTATGCAACAGCATACAGCAGCACAAGTAAAAATGTTTTATACATTTTTCCTAAAAGTTGGGAAAAAAACTAAAACTCCTCCGCATACAAAAATTACATATACCAAAAAGTTACATCCACACAAAAAAATGAAAACTAGTTGTATGTAATGTACATACGTATGTTGAATCGAAATAAACTAGGAAAATTGCAACAACTGTTCCTTATTGTATAAATGTATCTACCATATAGTACATATTCTGGGTGGATTTTGAGAGTAACAAAAAAAACGTATTTGGAAAATTTCTTGTGCCACTTGTGTGTTGTGAATTATAATACTGATGCCCTTTGATATTTATACATCAACCAACAGTGCTTCGGAGATAAACAATACGATATTTTGATTACGATTTGTAAATATACAGAACACGAAACAGAAATTTCATCGAAATTTAAGGTTTTTTTATTAACAGGTGCTAAAATACCTACCCAACCAAACCATAAAATCATCATCAGTACGATTAATTTCCTCAATTTCTGTTATTCAAATTTTAATATGCTTCCTTACATTTTTACACGAACAAACACAAAAAAAAATTGAATTTCTACGATAAGATTTTTAAATTAAAATTAAGAAAAAAATTAATCAAATAATAATAAACGTAAGATGAAATATAAGTAAAAGTCGAAGACAACGAGAAATAAAGTTTTTTTGTTTTTAATTTGAATACAACGAGCGGAAAACTTAACTTCATTATTCTATTAATATAATACTTTAGGTGATGATTAAACTTTTAGTTATGTTGCTAAGCTTTTCATTTACATTTATATTCATATTGATCAATTTTATGTAGCGATTTAAAAGAATTTTCGTTTTTTAGAGGCTTTAGAGAATTTTAATTAAAAAAAAACAAAAAAATTTAATTTATATAGTCAATAAAAAATAAAACCGAAATGTACAAGCAAGTGATTTTTTGTATACATATCTATATAGAGCCTATAGCTAGGCGATAAAGATAATATAAATTTGATTTAGACGTGAGTTTATTCAAGAGGAAATTTTAATTAAGTTTTATAAACGATTTAAATTGTAAAAAGAAAAATGCCTGAAGATGAAGGATTGATTTCTTTCAATTTATGTAACGTTTTTTGGATTACAAACATCTTGCGTTACATCTACGTCGACAATTTTTTATTCAGAAATGTTGTCATGAACAATCAAAATATTTGTATAGTCATTACGACGAATATTGATATTGATTGAGAGTGTAGGACCAATCCGGAATGCGTCGGGTACACCGTACAACGCACATCTTATAACAAAACCGGAGAAAAGGGAAGGTTACATAAGGCATCACAAAAGCGTTTTAAACACCACCTGGAAAACCCCCACTTTCATACTGAAAGTTCCCACGTTTTTTTTTTTGCATCTTCGGTAATAACTTTGAAGTAAAAGGAATGTTGCATTGACCGAGAAAATTACAGGTTACTTAAGTTACAGGTACTATATTTAGTGCTAGCAACCGTCGTAAAATAATTGTTGAAAACGTCACAAATTTCAAATAAATTCGGGACTACTGAACCATCTGTGATTTTATTCACAAACGACTGACTTTCAAAGTTACCCAGAAAAGAATTTATTACATTCTATTGTTTGTCTAATTACCGGCTATAGAATTTAACCAATAATTGGTTACTAATAGGCATTTCTACGAATTCGTTTATTCATAAACCCATGTCTCGTCCCCAGTAATAATTCGTTTAATGAATGTAGGGTCATCAGCTACGTTGGCAAGCATCCCTTTTGCGACCTCTACTGGACATTTTTTTTGGGAAAAAAACAGGGTTTTCGGCAATAGTCGAGCGGCAACGCGTTTCATACCTAAAACATCAACCAAAATGTGCTGAGTCGTCCATGAGAGATGTTGAGACTTGAGAGCCTCTGATATCTCTCTAATGCCAATACTACGATTTTCGAGCACAATTTTCTTCATTTTTTCGATGTTATCGTCGTTAACAGAGGTGGATGGGCGACTGGCATAAAGCAAGTTTTATACTTGCGTTTTCGATAGAGTAGACTCCCCAAAACACTTCTGTAACATTTTCAATGATTCCGTAGCCGTAATTCCATTGGGAATACAAAATTTCAAGCAAACTCGTTGCTCAATTTTTTCCCCCTAGTAAAAATCGCCAGAAAAACTTTTCGCGTTGTAAACAAATTGCTGCCAAACTCACACTAATGGACGTATTCTGCTTAAATGTCACACGAATATCAAAGAAGGTTGCACCACTCTAGAAAAAAAAATTACCGATTCGGTTTACGCGCGCGGTTTAAATGGACTAGACCGCGTCAAATTTGATCAGATGGTAATGTGAAATGTGATACAATAGAACAAACTGTTTCATGTTTATCAAGTAAGATGCAATCCACTGTAGAAACCTTGAATCAACCACAATCGCAGCAAGTTTTTTTATAATAATTCTTTGGTTCTTGTTGGTCAATTGAGTTCAGAACCTTAGAAAAATCAAAATAGATTACATCAAGCTGTGCAGAAGGTTGGTGTAGATGTTGATCTATGGCACATGATTAGTTCCTATTAATTCAAAAAGTTTTGGTTTGATATATCAGAGCGATCACTTGTTTTATAAATTGGAACAATATGTGCGATTTTCCAGGCAGCTGATAATCTTATCCTCCGTTATTATTAAATGAGGGATGTTATATTGGGAAGCATTAATTAAGGGAATATTATCTATTTGAATATTATAAGTTTTATACACTGATTGAAAAAATCTGAAACCCCTGCGCAAATGTCAAAAACTGTGTTTAACTGTATGTTGGTATATTTCATTGTAGATGTAAATCCAATTGTGGAGCGCTTGTCGTTCACAAATTTCCAAAATTGTTTGGGTCATTTTTAATTTTGGCTTCAATCGATTTAATGTGCTGGCAGTGTTTAGCCTCAAATTCAGATTTAAATTGGTCCCGAAGAATTATAAATATTGACTTGTTATGTGCACAATCATTTTCCCTTATAGTAAGTAAGCCTTATTCTTACGGTTGCGCAAATTTTTCAGGCTGTCATCAAACCAAGGTGGATAACTATAATTACGATTCTTTCCCAAAGGTACGAAATGTTCAAAAGCTGCAAATAATATGTTGTTAAAATTTTCCATCCTGTCCGGCTCCTCAGGTACCTCTGAACGCGACATTTGTCGTTCTCGTCACCTTTCAATTATTTAGATACTGCCTGGAATTTTTTATTTTGATAATATGATATTAAAAATGTCAGGTCCGAACCTCACTAAACAAAACAAAAACCACAAGAAAGACCGGAAGACTGGTCTACTGTTTGTTTGTTTAAAGTAATCAAAATATTCTGTACTCAAACCCAGAAAACATAAAATTCCTTCCCTAGGAAAATTAAATAAGTTATCTATTATTAATTTCACGACTTACACCCGAATCAAAATTTGAGAATATTTCATCCGTACATAATGCGCCACTTAAAGCATCAGGAAAATAAATTATCATGCTTGATGTACAAAATTTGAATGTGTAAAATATCGGCAGACTTTAGCCCGTATATCACATGTTTAAAAAAGACAAAAAATACCTGAACTGTGAGCTGAATATTTCGCGCGAATTCTTAATAAATATTTAATTAAATTTGATGGGTAGTTGAATTTTCTAAAAATGTGTAGAATTCTGAACCCCTTCATTTTTTTACTTAAATCAACTCCACGTTTCATACATTGTCTATCGCACGTTTCCTCGCTTTGTTCTTTCATTGGCATATTTTCTAAAAACCGGAACCGAACCGAAATAAAATAAAAAATTGAACCTGAATCGAAACTGGAATTGAAATTAATTTTCGCTCCTCAGTTTTTAAAATTGTGCAAATTAAACTAATCGAACTATCCAAGACGATAATTTTTTCGTTTTAGATGGTTCCGCTTCCGACTTACGCAGATTTTGGTATCTATAAAAAAAACTATTTTCGTATGGTAAACGAATTATACTGCTCAGTGGACGCATTTCACAATTAATCCGGGTGTTCACACAAAGTCAATGCTGCAACACATCAGTTCCTCGTGGTTTACCTCTTTGCCAATAAACTAATTGGAGGCGGAAAATATTTTTGTTGCGCTTTTCAACGTAAATTTTAGGTGATAAAGAATTCTTGAAACGGTTTTGGAGCCGAACCGGAACCGAACCGATATTTAATAGCCGAACCGGAACTGAACCGAACCGAAATTTAAAATTTAGGAACGTAACCGAAAACCGGAATGAAAAACATTTCGGTTCCAGTCTCTGATTAGAAACAAACGGAGTTAATGGATCTCAAAAACATCCAGAACAATTTTTATGTACGAGTACATCATAATTAGAAAGAACCGTTTTATTAGTTTTTTGGTCTCTTTAAATTTTTTTCTGTTCACAAAATAGAATATTTGTGTTGCAATTGAAAATACTAATTACTTCAATATTTGAAACAGAAAAACTGTGTTTTTAAATCGGTTAATTCTCAAAATGATAAAAAAATCAGTGTTCATGAGTATTTTGGAAGAGTTCGGATAAATTCACTCAGTTTACGTATATAATTTAAAAATCATTGGTTCTTAAGTAAATTCTTAGTCCAGTCAAATTATCCGGGTTAAGTCCTACTAGAGTCTGATAAACACCTTGTGCAATTTTTATTTTTTTATTTTGTTATAAACAGAATAATTCAAGATCAACAAGATTACCGTCTTTTAAAAATTTTGTTAACTCATTTATTTATTTATTCATAATAAAACGTGCATAAGCGCATGGCTTTTTCACCCTTTTATTCAATATACAGTTATATGTATGTATGTTGTGGTTCCGAGTGGTTAGGATTCAAATATTACTCATTTATTTGTTGTAAGTTCAAATGAAAAATATGACTTGTGTATACAATTGCGGTTAAAGTATTGACGATTGTAAAAGTAAAGAAAGCGCCTCCCGAGGACAATAGTTGTCACAAATGCGACGAAAGAAAATTTAGCAATGCGGTAATTAAAAGTGGTTTTTATAGTCCAAAATTGGAATTATTTACAACAATTTCGAACGTCAAATTATCAGGTAGCTCAGTTTAAAAATGTTCCACTAGGTGGAATCCGTGATACTTCAATCGTCAATTGAACAATTTATTTTATGAAAGAACGGGTTTCATACCTGTTCGTTTTACATGATACAATTTGGTTTATTTTACTTATGCGCTATTTCTCATTGATGATTTACTCGGTGGTTGTTGTTGTGTGCTTCCGTGTGGGTTAATAACACATGACTCCTCCCTTGCAAGACCGAAGTTGTCCTCGACTTCTTTACTGTCCCCATGGGTTGTTACTAATTTTGGGAGAATGAATTTCTCGAAGGTTTGTTTATTTCTTCTGTGGATGAACAATATAATTAATATTATAACTAAAATTATTGTTATTGCGGACGCGGCGAATGAATGTTGGTATATCTGTATGTTTTTGTTGACGTTGTTTATTCTATCCATTTTATGAATATTTTGTTTGGTGAGTAGTGGTGTATCCATGAATTCCTGTTTTGTCACATTTATGGTGATATTATCCAAAAGTTGTATTAAAATTATTTTGTGTTTGTGTTGATTTTTTTGTGTTGGAGTATCTTTTATTATTTGCGTTGATTATACACTGCGAAAATTTAATTAATTTAATTCCTTTTATTCGTGCTTGTTCAAGATTGCACGTTGATGTGATAGATAATCCTTCGGATAATGGTTAATAATTTGATTGTTAACTGGATAGGTTTGGATATTGCACATGGTAAAAGATTCATTAGTGAATTGTGGAATCTCTACAATTGTTACTAAATCAGTATTATTGTAAAATGCTTTTATTTTTAGAAGGGAGTAAATTTGTTCCTCCGAATTAATCTTTACGTTATCTTTATCAAGCTCTGATATTAGCTGAATCTATTTTAATTTTGAAATTTTTTTTCTAAACATTCGGATTATGGTTTTAGATTTACGGTTAGATAATTCGAAAATGGAGAGAAATTTGGAAAATTTATCCATAATCGTAAGGAGTGTTTTAGATCTCAACACGAAGGTATCGCAATGGAGTATTTCCATCGGTCCGTTTGGTGTTGGGGAAATTTGAAATTTCAGATTAACAGGTTTGCGCTCATATTTGTTGAGTTGCCAAACTTCGAAATTGTTCACAAATGTAGTGATTTTCTGCTTTAAATTAGGGAAAAAATAAAGTTTCTTTATTTTTTCAAAATTCTCAATTATACCTCTATGATATGGTATATGAGTTGCTTTGATTATTTCTTGTTGTTTATTATTATCTATGATATCTTTTAATGATATCTTACATTTGATTAGTTTTAAATTTGGATTTTGTTTGAAATAATCGTTGAACATTTTAAATGTATTATTGTATTTGCTGAACTTTATCTTAAACTTCTCATTCATCATTTCGAAATCCTCGTCGACTAGTATTTCTATTTGACGTCTGAAATAATTTATTGGTGTTAGCGTCTCAGGGATATTTTTTGTTTTTTTCCTGGGTTCGCTTACATCCAAATTATCAAAATTCTGCATGATTTCTATTATGTTGATTTCGTGTGTTTTGTTTTTATCGTCTTTGCTGACATGGATACCTAGTGTATTTTCTACGGGTTTAGGATATTATTTTGACTTTATTTCTTTTATTGAATCTATTATTTCGGGATATTTGAATTTTTTATTTGCTAAGCATTCATTGAGTTCGATTCGAGATAAGGCATCCGCGTTGGTATTGGATGTTCCCTTTTTATAGAGGATTACATAATCATATTCTTCGAGTCGAAGTCTCCACCTAACGATTTTGCTCGTCGGATCCTTGGCGTTAAATAGCCATACTAGAGGTTTATGATCTGTCATAATGCTAAATTTTCGTCCGTAGAGATACGGGCGAAAATATTTTATTGCCCAAACTATTGCCAATAATTCTTTTTCGATTGTCGAATAGTTTGTTTCAGTTTTCGATAGTGTGCATGATGCATATGCTATCGGTAACTCTTTACCAATTTCACCTTGGCTAAGGATTGCTCCTATGGCGAAATTACTTGCATCGGTTGCTAGTGTCAAAGGTAATTTGAAATCAGGATATCTTAAAATTGGTTCGTTCGTTAGTAGAGATTTACATAATTCGAAGCAATTCTTATAATTTCCATCAATTATAATTTTTGATTTTTTCGAAAGACAACTTGTTAATGGTTTGGTTATTTTCGCGAAATCCTTTATAAATTTTCGATAATAACCAATTAAACCAAGAAATGACTTAATTTCTTTTTGGGTTTTGGGTAAGTTAATATTTTCTGTAGCTTCAATTTTAGTTGGATTGGGCTTGACGCCTTCGGGTGTAATTATGTGCCCGAGAAATCCAATTTGCTTTTGACAAAAGTAAGTTTTGTCGATTTGAATTTTTAAATTTGCGTTGCGCAATTTTATAAGTATGATACTTTTTGAAGATCTATAATATGTTCCTGTAAACTAGTGGAAACACTATAATGTCATCCATGTAGCACAAAACATGATTACCCTGAAGTTCTCCAAGGATGTTATCCATTATTCGTTGAAAAGTGCTCGGTGCATTTTTCAAACCAAATGGCATCCTTACGAACTCATAATGTCCTGATTCGACACTAAACCCTGTTTTTGGTACATCGTCTGGGTGGATTTGAATTTGGTGGAAACCCGCCGCAAGATCGATGGTTGAAAATTAATTTGCTTTCCCGAGTTTGTCTATTATATTTGATATATTAGGTAGTGGATAGCGGTCGTCTATTGTTTGTTTATTAAGTTGACGATAGTCGATTACCAGGTGCCATTTTTTGTTACCCTGTGAATCGGCTTTTTTTGGAACTAGCCATATTGGGCTACTAAAAGGTGAGTACATATGAAGGACGTATTATCCCATTTGTTAAAAGTTTGTTGATTTCATTTTTGATTTCACTTTTTTGATATTCAGGATGTCGATATTGCTTGACATACACTGATTTTTCGTTATTCAGATCAATTTTATGTTTAACGTTATGTGTGAATGTTAGCTTATTTTCATCGTTATCAAAAATGTCTTTGAATTTATTACAAAGTTTTATTATTTCTTGTTTTTCTTCCCTGTTAGATAGATTTATTTTAGATTCAATATTTGGTGTGGAACTTTTTTCTTGGGACGTATGAAAATTGATTTCATGATATTGGTTTAATTCTTCGACAATTATTGGTTGAATTAAGAAAATTTCTTTTTTTATATCTGATTTGTTGATTATTTCTACATAAGCCCAATTTGGTGAGTGAGTTTTGTATATTCCTTCTTGAACGTAAACTCCCTCTTGTATTAAATTGGTTTTATAGAGAATTCACCGTTTTTGATTGAAACCGGTACTTTGATTATTACTTTTTCGAGAGAATCTAAGAAGAATGGTTTTATACATGACTCTACTCTGTCATGTAATATTAGTGAGAAATTTGGGCTTTTTAATTGCCTTGTTTTTAAAAGAACGTTAGCGTTAAGCTTTGTTAAATTTTCGTAGACTATTAGCCCATCATAGAATTTATGGAATTTTAGTATAAATAATTCTATGTGGTGGCTGAATTCTTTGAATTTTATGATTGTTTTCTCGTTAAGAGTGGTGGAGTTAAATAGACTGGTTATTTCTAAATCAGTTGATGTTCGGAATTTTTCATTTACGTGATCAGGGGCCCTATTCTCGAATTCCACATCCATTTTCCACATGTGGACATCTGTCAAAATTCCCTTAATAGTTCCCTTGGTATTTTTCCCTATGTATATTCCACATGCAACCAAATACCATATTCTTGAATCATTCGGAATTTTTTATTCACCACTCTAGTGCGTTGAATTTATTTTTGTAATTTTACCAAAGCAACAATTGTCAATAAAGTCAACTAAATACAATGTTTAATGTTTGCAATGTTTTTTTTTTACTATACATATGTCATCCCATTTTTTAAGAATTCTTTTTATGTTATCATGAAATTTGATATAAAAAAAATTTCGAAATAATCTTTTATTCTCAAAATAAAAATTTTGCGAACTGTTTATTCACAAAAAGTAAATTTAAAATCTACGTAATTATTGACTTTTTCGTACATAAGGAATTTTTTTCCACATACTTATACCCATTCGGAAATATTCCCTTAGTACCGAAAAAATTCCATTAGTAGGGAATTCAAGAATACATGAAATAAAATTTCCGAACGTTTTTGTGAATTTTGACAGATTTCCACATGTGGAAAATGGATGTGGAATTCGAGAATAGGGCCCCTGGTAACCTAATTCTTGAAAAGTGGGAAAAGTAAAAATGCTGAAATCATCGTCACCAATACTTATCTTGATCTAATTGTAAGTAGATCACCAAAAATTTAAATTTTAGATTGTAAGTAAAATTACAATCTAGTCTCCTGGACTAATGAGCAATTTGATTCTGACTTAATTTACTAACTTATAGTATATCAATCTATGGCTTCTTTGTAGTGACCACCTCTTTGTAGTAAATTTTAGACCAGCACAATGCTGTTTAAGCTAACAATTACACCAGCTTAAAAGTTATTGGCCATAGACTAAAGTAATACGCTGCGCCAATTAAAAAACGGAACAGAAATTTTCTTCGAAAAAATACCCAGATTTGAACGCTTGTATCTTGGTGAAATAATACCATTCAAAAAAAAATTTTTGTTCCTAAGGAAATTTTGTCTTCTTTTCGATACTGGAATCCATTTTATTTTATTTTGTCTTTAAACCTTGTCCGTTTTCTTACACGCCATTGTAACATATCCCAGACTTGCTCTATAGCGGTGCTGTTGCAGAGGTTAAACCCGAAACCGTCTTGTAATTCCACCAAATACCCGCTCATAAACAATCACAGGGTTTAACCGTTCTCCTTCAACGGATCCTTCACGCCAATTCACACTGCGTATTTCTGAGGCAAGTCCGGCTCAAAACAGATACATTAATATCAAAGATTTGCCTCGAAATTTACGATAAGTTAGACCTGCTGTAACTAAAGCCACAATTTTTGTAGCGCGAACGAGTGATTGTTCTTTTCAATTTATCTCGCTTAACTCTCCAAATAACCATGCGATAAAAAGAATTATTGTTTTCCATAAAATAACGTAAAATTTAAAGTGACTTAAAATTTTATTGTAGAGTGCGTAGTTTACAAGATAAAAAAATGTACTTGTTAACGTTTATAAGCTTTTTGATACGTTTTCTCTAAAACTCAAATAACTCGACAAGGAGTGGCCGCACAGAAATTTCCATAGTACCATTTTCAAGTTTTCTAAATTCTCTATAAAATTGCCGATTTAGATTTTTGAATGAAATATCGAGTAAGTTCGTTTACAGTTTCAAACATCAGCATTTTTTTAGACACCTTACTCAAAAAGATCGTTAAAAGGCGAAATAAAATAAAACGGATTCAAGTATCGAAAAGAAGATAAAATTTCCTTCAACTAGAAATTTTTTTTTTTGAAAGGTACTATTTCATCAAAATATAGCGTTCAAATCTGGGTATTTTTTCGAAGAAAATTTCCGATTCGTTTTTTAATTGGCGCAGTGTATTATAATATTCCTTTAGTTTATGGTTTGCTTCTTTTAAGTCTGCTTACTAAATTCGTGCTAACATACCAAAGGTGCATCAACGATGTTCCTTAATACTGTATTTTGAAATCTTTGGATAATAAAGTAGAAGCCTGTTGTATATTGATAAGAAGAGTTCCTTCCCATCAGCCAATACCACTTTCTGTGTTTACGTTTTAAGTTTTCACCTTTCTTCTTGACGTGTGGTTTCCATCGTAGTTTAGTATCCAGAGTCATGCCGAGATACTTGCCGCTACTCCTGAGCGTATCGAAATCTTAATTCTTAAAATCTTACCTTTATCAAAATTTTACTTTTTGACGAATCTTACTTTCTTGTAATCATGATTCTTCATATCTTATGATACTTTTTCAAAATCTTACTTTTTTGAAAAATCTTACTTTTTCTGAAAATATATTAAAATGATTAAAAATATTCCATGTTGAATTTTGCCGTGAATGGTAAATAGTTGGCGCATAAGTACTGGAACCACCTCGAACGTCCCGTTTAAGGGTTGATTGCGTTCATCATAACAAAATAATTTTTTGATTACTAAACATCTTTTCCGAATGTACAAATAGCTAGTTCGCCTTCTAAATATTTTAAATTTTCCGGAATGCTTATATTAAAAATACCGTCAGGTTTATTGCAGTAGACCTGGCTCTACTAAACTTTTGCTTTTGAGCCTGTCTAATCGGCAAGTAAACGCGGACTTCTGGTAAACGTTTAATGACGTTATCTCGAATAATTTGAGAAGGCAAATTAGTTGAGTTTCATCATTCTTCATGTTCTCATTTGTCTCGAATACCGATTTCTCATAAAGACACGGATCATCAAATCGTGGTCACCACTCTTGTCTTAAATAATAGAGATTTTGTGTCGGCGCACATCCATTGGAAAATATCGCCTTTTATTTGTAAATGGTGCGCATATCCGTCGATAATTAATTACTATTTCCCTTTATTTGTTTTCACAATGTGGATATTCATCATGACAACAACATCAATAACACTCACGAATCGTTTTGTCAATTAACTGACTTCACTACTATCAATAATAACTATACCTAATATCACTTGTTTTATTTATTTACTATCACTTTACTACTAACACTGTACCCTGATTCTCTAAAATATAAGATAATGTGTAAACGTGTAAACTTGCAAAAACCGAAGCCTACTTTACTGAATTCGTAATTTTTCGATTTGATTAGATAGGAATTGTTGAATATTTAAATTTTAATTTTATCTTAAGTCGACATAAGCTACTATGTCGTATTGCCACAGATTTACTTATCACTTATTTATCACAAGCGAACAATTTAATAAACGATTAAAGTTTGTCACTTAAGTGAAAGGCGTAAAAATATTTTCATCGCATCTTCCTGGCGCATCTAAGAAAAAGATTTCTCCAACCCTATTATTGAAAGTTTGAATTATTTGATCGTAAATGGCTTTTTGTTCAAGCGTTAGCTTAGGAACAATTGATTGCACATACGACAAAAGTTCACCCGTGTTGTAATTTTGTTCACGACGCAATTCTACATCGAACGAAGCAGCAGCAGATCGATTCGGTGATGGAATTCCCAATTGATTGAAAACTTTGTTCGCGATTTTTAAGCAAAACCCTTAAATCATTATCAACGCTTCGTTGTAGATTTCTGCTGTGAAATTGATATTCATATTTGAATTTTCCTCGCATATTTGACGGAAAATATCTTCAGCCGTGTGCGATTTATATTTCTCCCATAACTCTGTTGGAGATGAAGGAGAGTAGGCGGTCAATATGATTGTAAATATTGCACGAATTTTATTTGAATGTTACGTTTTGCACCGGGCATTAAGGCATACACTGCGGAAAGTAGCATGTGTGACGCCGTTGACAATTCTCAATTGCTGGAAAGAAAATTGTTGGGCCGGGCACATTTACCAACAGTATGCGAAGATAAAAGCATTCATCTTGATTGGGATGCACGGTGTACAGTCTGCCTCCTCGTTTGCGTCGTTCAAATAATTTTCTACTCACATTCCATGTGTAATACGTAGGCACTTCCGAATACAGTAGTGTTTTCGCAAAAGCGTCATTAGGACATAACGTGAAAAAAGCAGTTAACGTTGTAGCCGGTGGATTCAGGGCAATTTGTTGCACATTTGGAGCTGTGAAATAAACGCATTGTCCATTTTCTAGGTGTAATGCTAGGTGAACAACAGCTGAACTTCGTTCATGTATGGGAAAGGAAAGAATTCGCCATATAGCTTCATAGTTGATTATGTGTCTTCTAGCCTGATACAGTGCGATTTCATCGATATGCATGACTGCATTCCTATCACTTCTTTCTGGTTGAACACCAAAAATTGCCATGTCGCTGCCTTTATTCACGTACATACAAATGTATTTGATAGATTTAACGCAGTTATAGTATTTCACGTTTATGTGCGCTTTGTATGTTTTTGATAGCAAAGGCGAATATGGAACAACCTACCGGTTGTCTACTTCGATGTCACCGTTTCGCATTTGTATGGTTGCTAATTTATCGCCATCTTCTACTGATCTTTTTCTCTATAAAGGATATCATCGTTTCTTGTAACTGTGTTCTGGTATATCAGCGCAAATTACATCGTCGATTTCGTTTGAAGTGATTTTGTTGTAGAGCCAGATTAGTATATGTGCGTGTGGCAATCCCCTCTTTTGCTAATTCCACTGAGTACATCCAGCAGCGCAAAGACCGAACCATTTCATGTTTTACCATGAAATCCATCAGCGATTTCAACTTCCGTCTAAAAAAACACGTGCTGTGATTTGATGCCTATCCACCGATGATTGCCCGGGAAGCAAGAGCTGTTGTATATCGTCCCAAGCTGGAGTGTATGTAAATGTGATAAATAGGTCTGGGCGCCCGTAGTGAAGAATATACGCAATTGCATCTCGGGCGTACTCATGCATATGACGTGAACTGCCTGTATATGAAGATGGCAAAATCGTTAGTCTTTTCCAAAGTTAGTTATTTTATTTATTTATTTATTTATTTTAAACACAAACCATACAAATCAATAACACCAATTAAATAAGTACACAATGAATTAATATTATGGCAGAAGATAGATTTCCTTAGTAACGTATTGGAAACCTCTATAATAAAATTACAACAACTGGTAGAGGGTCAAATAAAATAATAATAAGAATAGTAAAATCATAGGAAAAATAAAACATACTAGACAAATTATATAAAATTTACAATCAAAAATAATAATTAATTATTGATATAAAAAGTAAAATAAAATAAAATAAAATAAAAATAGAAAACGACTTACAAGACTAACTCAAAAAGAAATTTAACATCCTTTTTTCCAAATAACCAATCTTTCACCAGTTTCAAAAAAGAGTTAGTGGAGATCAGTTTTCTTATATCCAATGGGAGGCAATTAATGAAATATGGACCAATGACCAGATAATATCGCCTAAAAGTTTCGGTATTAAAAGTTGGTATTTTAAAGACCATTTTTATTATTATTGCGAACATCGTACGCAGAAACAAACCTGACTACTCTCTGGCCACTGCGATAGTAAAACAAACAAAGCACTCTAGAAACATATAGGTGTTGGAGAGGAAACATTTTATACGCAACATAAACTGGCCAATAGGAATCAGTACGGCTCATAAAAAATATGGAACGAATAATATGGTTTTGTAAAGTGATTAAAGGTATTAACGTACAATTAAAAGCACCACCCCAACAGGGAATTCCATAACTCAAACGTGAACCCTCACAGGCATGATAAAAACCTAACAAAACAGATTGCGGACAATGAGAGCGCAGCATGTAGATTGCACGCAACACCGAACCCAATTGTGTTTTCAGGCTTAAACTATGCAACTTCCAATTAAGATTAACATCCAGATGGAGACCAAGGTATCTGAAGGACTTGACAATTTCAATTATAACACAATCATTATTGCAATTCAGCAAATCACAATCCGATTTGTGGTAGATAAATTCAGGCATATAACTCAACAGCGGGTCCCCAGATAATTTGAAAAACATAACTTTAGTTTTCTCACTAAGTGTCATAAAATTCCGATCAAACCACACGCGTAACAATTTCAAATCATGGTTAATATCGGTAGAGACATTCTCCAAACAAGAACCCGAATAACTTAAGGCCATGTCATCTGCAAATGCTATTATTTTCCCACGAAGACCCAAGCTAAAAATATCATTTATATAAATTCAAAAAGTAACGGGCTCAAGACAGAGCCCTGAGGAACACCACACTTTAATGTATAAGGAACACTAAAAGAACTTTGAATTTTTACCTTATAAGACCTATTACTCAGATAAGACTCAAACCAACTCTGTGAAATACCTCTAAAACCGATCGAATTAAGCTTCTTAAGAAGCAAGTTATGGTCAACCATATCAAACGCTCGTTTAATGTCAATGAACACCGCTCCAGCATCAAGTTTATTATCCAAATGAAGATGAACATCATTCAAGAATTCAATCAAGGCAGACTCAGTACTTCTGCCCGATCTGAAGCCGTACTGATTATCACTTAGAAAATTATGCTTAGCTAGGTATCCATCCATTCTTGTCTTCATGGCTTTTTCAATTATTTTTAAGATAACTGGTTGAAGAGTAATTGGACGAAAATTATCTTTGAGCAATCGATTACCCTTTTTATACAATGGAATAACAATTGAAGTTTTCAAAATATCCGGGACAAGATCAACAGAAAAAGTGTCATTAATAAGAACGGCAAGAATCGGTGAAACAAATTCACCAACAGCCTTCAACATATCGGAACTAAAACCCAAAATATCAGTACTTTTACGGGTTCTCAGACTCTTTATAATGGTCAACATTTCTTCACTGTCCACTGGCGCAATAAAAATGAATCACAAGAAACATAATTACCACTCAAATTACAAGCGCAGGGTAATGCAAAATTCCACTTCAACTCATTAACTATTTTTGAAAAATAATTAGAAAAATCATTGGCGATTAAAACTGAATCAGAAACAATAATACCATCATCATTCAAGATTTTTTCAATAGCAACATGACGATTATTTGATAAAATTTCATTGACAACCGACCAGACACGCTTACTATCCCCAGCACACTCATCGAATCTGCGATTAAAGTAATTATGTTTCTCAGCTTTAACACAAGAACTAACTTTATCAGACAACTTCAAAAAATAATCCTTGAGTCTAATGTTATTAGGATGTTTGCGATATTTTAAACTAATTCTCCTCTTTTTATTGATTAAATTAACCAAATAGCCAGAAATCCAAGGTTTAAGCTTGATATCTGCTTTTCGAACATCAGAAATGTAACACGACGAACTAATATTGTGAAAACTACTCACAAAATTAATAAGGCCAGTGGACGGATCACTAGTTATACAAATTAAAAAATTGAAGGATGAAACTAACGAATAAAATTTAGTAAGATTAAAACGTTTAAATGAACTATTATTCCGAGATGCAATTCTAATATTGGATGGTACAACTATTTCAAGCTTAATTAAACTATGATCAGATCAGTAATCGACAATGGAAGAACAGATGCTTTTAACAACCCCATATCATTATTACGAACACGCGCAAAACAGTGATCAATACACGTAACACTAAAGTTAAAAACACGTGTAGGAGTATCAACCAGAGACTCTAAACCAAACGAAGACATCATAAACAAGTAATCGTCACTACTATTAGGCAAGTTTAAAATGTTAATGTTAAAATCACCCAAAACAACTAAATTTTTAGTTTTGATTCCACTTAAGAAGGACGAGAACCCAGAAATAAAATTTGCTACAGCAACAGATTTAATGCGATACACGCCAACAATCGTGAAAGTATCATTATTAATCTGTATAGTTAGCTTAATGATATCTGCTGACTCCAAATTGATTGACTCAAACGAACAGTTAAGATGACAGTTATAAAAAATACCAACACCACCCGACCGATAATTATTATTGCAACAAGTAACAAAATTATAATTAGGAATGTTATAAAACCCCGTTTCATAGTCGTAAATCCATATTTCAGATAAAATTGTTACCCCCGGTAAAGACTCAAAAGAATTTAAATGGGACACAAATTTGTCAAAATTTTCGCGTAAACTTCGGATGTTCTGGTGAAAGATTAAAAACTTAGAGCAGCTAACCGCTGCAGTATTTAAATGATCAGACGAATTAAAACTATAAGAACTATTATCTAAATAATCATGACTACAAAAGTCAACACTGCGACCCTGAATAGGAATATTTTGATTAGAAATTAAAATTAAAAATTAAATTTACCGAAACGATTCAAGGTCACATAGAGCATTGATTTTATGTAGATCATTATTATTATTTTCACATAAACTGTCCCGTTACTGAACCAAACACTGCTTAACCTTTTTTGTTGTTTTAATCTCCACGCCTCCGAAAAAATTCTTTTTTTGGAAAAGCACATACTATTGTTAATGTAAATATTTCTGTTCTTGTCCACAGAATAACCCAAATGTTGAACTGAAAGAGTTTTGCACCCCTTTTTTGCATGCATGACCACATCCTTAGACGACTTCCGAAGAAATTTTACTCTAAAAATGGTCCCATTGTTATTATTGCCTTTAACAGATGATATTGGTGTCACACAATCAAGATCATTTACCAAAAAAGACACTCCCAAACAGGTTTTAAACATACTTAAGACGGCGGTTGAGGCACTGTCACCTTTAGTAAACGGAAGGCCAACAACATCAACGCAATTATCGAAGGGAGATTGTTCCACAACAGACAGTCTGCTTTTTAAATCCAAATTTTCCTTGCGAAGAGATTTGTTCTCCTCTGATAGTTGATCAAATTTTTTAGAAAGTGTTCCATAGTGCTCCGAAATATTACGATTCACTTTATTAAATTCTGCTTTAATTTCATTTTTCAAGGCCATAAGCTCATTGAAAATATTACATTCACCAGAGCCCTCAGGTGTAACATGTGGAGAACCACGCTGCGACGGCAATATAATTGAAATAGATGAACTGCCAGTTGTTAACGGGTTGCCATCAGTTAATGAATTAGTTGACACAGCATTAGCAGCACTATTTAAGGAAGTAGCAAGCTCCTCCTCGTTAAGATTCATGTTAGCAGAATTAATACATCCAGAGCCACTCCAGTTTATCTTATCCTTAGCAATACGTTTAACGTCCTCAGCATTGAGGTCCGTGCGCTTTGGATGAAAACTTTTACCACATATCCCACAATAGACATATTTCTCATTTTTATTAAATTTTATTTTGCACACTGCACATGACATAATGATTTACGGATTCCGATTACTTATGACACAGTTACTTTCAAAAACGATTACTGTTACAAGAAACAAAACAGAATTCTCGAATATTATTATGTGCACGGAAAAGTCACTTATAAAGTTCAATAATTTAAATTATGATTTAAAACCAGTAACAAAAAATCAGTATGTATTATTATATTATTAAATGTTAAGTTTCACGTATTAGTTCAGCAAAAACACATACTAAGCACAATACAAATGTAGACATTAATAAATGCAACAGGCATGATGATTCACAGAATAAACGGCAATTTTCAAATATGTGCAGTACAGTATGTATACAGATAAACGGTAGAAATATTATTAAATTAAAAAGAAACTGAACTGCATATGATGCAATTTTTATAAAATAAATATGTTTCTAATAAAATGCCTTAGTAAAATTAATATTATTATTTACACATTAATACACAACTTATTATTATTATTTATTATTATACTTATTATTTCTCAATTTAATGCTAATTACTAAACCAAACAAAAATCGTTGTTGACCCCACGACAGACAATGATCGAATGTGGTGTGTAAGTTGTATTACAGTCATTTACAACTGCATCTCGCAAACCAATGCATTCTTCAGAGTGAAGCTTGTTCTGTTTCAATTTTCGCATACATATCTACAATGTATTGGTGAAACAATTGACGTCATTTTAAAATGTGATTGTCTTCGTTCTCTCGAATCATTAATCGGTATGAATAATAGTTCATTGCGCTCCATTTCTTATTTGTTTCTTCGCCACTGACTGAATTTATCGTCTTAATGTTGAAGTGATATCCATCGGCACCATCCCAAAAAATGATTGGATATTGCAGGGCATCGTAACATCGATAAGTATCTGCAACTTTTGTCAATTTATCGTTTCTCATATGAACAACAATATCGCTAGGTTGGAATTGATCTCCGACTATAACAATTGCCACTCCGTCTCCAGCAGGCGTTTTGTCAGCATGAATAACAATATTGTGTGTATCAGATGGCATCATGTCTATTACTGTTTTGAACAAATGAACTAAATGGTTTTTTACCTGAAGAAGCTCTTGTAGTTGGCAAACAATGGCCCATTTTATGCTGGTAGAAATTTCGCAGCGCGCGTTCAATTCATCATTGCCATTACCGATTAAGTACATTTGTAGGAATTTATGTTGACCATCTGGTAATGGAAGCAGGGAACCGGCGGTATGATAAATTTGTCCTTTCACTTTGCAAGTTGACATGAATTGAGCTGTTACGATTTCTGCGCCGAACGACGTCATTTGGAAGCATGAGTTGTATTTCTGATGTTAGATAGCAAATGCTTTGATTTGGCAGTATATTCGGCAAGCAAAGTTTTTAATGGCTCTGGCGGTTCACCAAGTTGAGGCAGTTTAATTTTTTCGGCGGCGCAACACATTCCTTTCGTTTCTGCATTAAGCACTTTATTAAGCATTTTTTGAGCACACACTTCAGCCATAGTATCGATGAGAACATGCCGGCTCAAACTTTAATAATCTGCTGGGTTGTACCGGAATGCAAGGCGATTGTAATCGCTTGATTGCTGAGCACGGAGTCGTGTTGGACTCCGTCAAACACGACGCCAATACTTCAGCCATCCTCAGCCTGTCGTGTTCATTCTGTTGAGAACGAAGCCGATATGAAGCTGCAGAACGCGATCGCCGTGCCCGCAACCTTGCATCCTCAAGTCTGGCTGCACGTCGCGCTGCTGCTTCCTCGGCACTTATTTGAGCCATTCTTTGTCTGTTTCCGTGAGTACGACGACCTAATCTTGATTTTCTGCGAGGTATTATTTTGATGAACTAATCAATGCAATCGGAAATATTGAAAATTCTATCAAGAAGCATGATATGCAGCAAGAGCAATGTTTAGTATTGTGTGTGTTGCTGTTACGTTCAACAGATGGTGCTGTTTTTGTTGAACAACGTTGTTTCAAAATTTCAAAGCAATCTGTGGAAAACTTTAGGAGATTTAAGAGTTTAAACAAATTAACATTTACTGTATATAGATTTTATGAAGATTGCAAATGGCAACAATTCTGATGATATTAGCGGAACTATTAATTCATTTTAATTCATGAATATTAATTTCAATTCACCGATTTACTAACCCATTTAGCGGAAAATTGTTGAGTACTTTTCTTAGCTAACCAAAAATATATTTAAGAATATTCACTTTTGAGAGTTCAGAGTTGTTAAAAATGGGATACTAGGATTTTAATAAATTAACTTATGTATTCCTAAACTAATTATTCTACATTGAATAAAAAAATGTTTCTGCCTTGCAGTAGTTTAATAAAAAAAAAAATATTTTACCATCTCTAAATGTTGAAGATATCAAACGGTTGACAACGTTGTTAAATTGTTCATATTTAACAATGAGATAATTTAATTTTAATTCAAAAATATTTCTAAAATAAAAACGTTTAAATATTTAAACAATAACTAAATATTATTTAATTAATTCAACACGTATAAAATAATATAATAAAATAGAATATCACACAATGACTTTTATTCATTCGGCACACCATAACAACAATATATCATAATTTATAACACCACAATAATTTCACTCCCACAAACCGCAAAAGTTTTGACAACCAATTTGCAATGCTGATAAAATAAAATTTAAATTTATTAATATTTTACTATACCACACACACACGTATATATGTACACATAAACTACTAAATCTATAATAAAATATGCTTATATACAAAAAACACAATGTCTAACTTTAATTAATTTCTAATAAAGCAAAAAAAAAAAAAAGAACATCGCATATAATAAATTTATTATTAATATAATAACAGCCAGAATAATTAATTGAAAATTAATTTTAATCTCTATCGTTATAATAACAAAAAGTAGTTAGAAATAAAAATAATTGATGTAAGTAAAAAAATATTAATTAAAATAATTTATAAGTTAATAAGTTTTTTTTTTTGTAGGAAGTTGGTAGTTTTTGTTTTATTCCGTTAAATTATTAATGTACCGTAATATAGTGTTGTTTTTAATAAAATTAATAACAAATATAGGTTGTAGTTTTATATAAATTTTGTTGTCGCTTTTTTTTTTTTTTAATAACAATCAATGTTTACACACCAAACTGCACCGTAAAAATTAATTTGGCTTGAGTTTCAAAAAAAAAAAAAACTTTTCACAAAGTGGTAACGATATTTATTAAAATTAGTTAAAGGACGAAGAATACGATGATACCGCCTTACAAGTGATTCGTGGTCCACCTGGACCACCCGGAAATTCGGGCAAAGATGGCAAAGATGGACGAGATGGTAAAGATGGAGTTAAAGGTGATCGTGGTGATGCTGGGGAACCCGGTTCCTTGGGTCCACGCGGTTTAGATGGACTACCGGGTGAGCCGGGTATTGAAGGGCCACCAGGTTTGCCTGGATATCAAGGACCACCAGGCGAGAAAGGTGATCGAGGTGATATTGGACCACCAGGTTTGATGGGACCGCCCGGTTTACCTGGGCCACCAGGTTATCCAGGCGCGAAAGGTGATAAAGGTGATCGAGGCGATTCGGTAAGTTGAGACAAAAAATATTGTATCACATACCGATATTTTATATTATTTCTCCATTACCAATATTATAGTATCGAAAAATGAGAAGGAGGCAGGACGAAGGTATGGCTGATGCTCCATTCTCACCTACCCAACTTGAATACGTAAGTATACTTAAAACTATATTCATTCTATATAAATGTTAAACCAAAATTAATCCAGGTATATGGGCCACCAGGTCCACCCGGTTCACCAGGTCAACCAGGTCATATAGGACCGCCAGGTGAACGAGGACACGATGGCCGAAAAGGTGATAGGGTAAGTATATCAAACCAATCGATAAACAATATTTCAAAATATGTTTTTGTTTTGTGTTTATTTTTTTATATTTTTTTGTGAAGGGTGAAAAAGGAACAAAAGGGGATCAAGGTCCTATGGGATTACCGGTAAGGAACAAAAACAAAATACAAAATAAAACTAAAACTATTTTCTTTTCAAATTTTTTGAACTTAAAAATTAATTTTTAATAGTATGTTAAGTAAATTGATTTAATTAACTATATTTCGAGTAGGGGGAAAAAATAATCTTGTTATATTTTATCTGTGTGTACGAGAAGCTTCTTCATTGTGTTATAGTTTCATTAAAAATGTATCTCGTGAATAATTGAGTAGTGTGGAAAAGGATCTTCGTTTTGTTATTTTGACGTTAAGTAAATGTACCAGCAGACGTGTTGAATGTTATTTTGTTTAAATTAATTATATTAAAGGAGATAATGTAGATTTTAATCAGTGGTAGATTGTAATTATGCTGTGATATAGATTTACTAAGAATTTTATTGACGCATAACAAATTTGGTGGTCCCTTCTGGTTTTCAAATACCTACTAAGTAAATAGTGGCCAGGAGACAAAATTAAAGAAATTTGTTTAGAAATCGTACGATTTATTTAAAAACTGAAGCACTTGAGTAAACGACCTTTGGCTTTTCTGATGCTTCTAGAGAAGTATTATACCTAATGGTGATGTTCAGCGGCCGCTGCCTCAATCACCATTTGACTATTTGATATTTTTTAGCCGATCGATTCGTCGGATAAGAGCTGTTTCACCTCGATTAAATTCAGAAATTTCGGAAATAATCTCTGCCCTGATTGAATTTCGGTGAAGTCCTTTGACAATCATACGTGTGCCATTGCATAATCCTTTCTTTGGGTTCCATTTTCGCAACAACATTTAGAAGACTTCTTCCTTCAACAGCAGCACATGTCCACCAGATAGCATTTGCTCATTAATTCCTCTGGCAACCACTGGTAGAGTTTTTCGAAAATCGCCTCCAAAAACTACCATTTTTCCTCCAAATGGCAGCCCATTTGCTGAAATTTCTTGCAGAAGCTTATTGATGCATCTGAGTCCGTGCTTTGAAAGCATTGTTATCCCATCCATGACGATAAGCGCTGTCTGTCTCAAAACTTCAGCTTCAGGTGGATCAAGACGCATCGATGAAACGAAAATCGAGTAGTGGAATTGGAAGTTTAAATCCGATGTGTTCTGTTCGTTAGTCTTTCATCAGAGTTACGGCTATTCCCATTGTTACAAAAAAAAGGCACTTTGACCTCTGCCTTGGAAAAGTGCCATCAGCGTACTGTAAAGTTGCGAAGTAGAAGCATATTTGCCCTATTATGCCTTCATCAATAACACAAGCTACCGATTTGTTCTCAGCGTCTCTTTCTTCTTCAACAGGATTGTAGACCTGCTCGATTGGTGAGTTTCCAGTTGATGTTACAAACCAAATCCATCGCAAGACAATCATTGTTGACGTAAGTAGCGTTGATGCCATGTAGAGCTGTGTTTGTGGCTATAGTTATTGTTTTGGCAAAATACATGTCTATGATCAAGATACATGTCGTCTTTGAATCTGTTCCATAATTAAAATGGACTTGACGGTTAACAAAAGGAACAGATGGAAGCGAATGTTTCCCACAATTGGCATCTGATAAGTTGCAGCTTCAGGAAGGCAACGTCTCCATTCACTGTCTGACTCCGCAAGAATACGCGTCGAGATGCTGCATTGCTGCTACTTTAATCGTGCTGCAAATAGCCATATTGACAGTTATATTCGCTTAAAAATTGTATTTGTATCTCGCTGTCATTTCTGTTCGTTTTCTCTCACGTAGTGAAATTCCTTGCATTGACAACATTTCTGTTGAGCTCAAAACATGTTTTCTTTTCGTTCATTCTATTTAAGCTAACAGCAAAGCTTCTTCCTCACGTCCTGGTTCAAACATGATTCGCTGTTGATTTGAAAGATGAACGGGAGGTCTCATAACACCTGGTGAGCGATCGTGTATTGGAGTTTCCAGCAAACACCAAACTGTTGTGACGAAGTTCTCATTGGCCACCTCCTGTAACAACGTATTTGCGCAATCTTAGCCTTTAAAACTTTTACATTGATGTGAGCATCATATTTCAAATCTAAGTATGGACTGAACAACATTTCGTTTGCCCATTCCAACTCCTTCGTATTTCTTTAACACTGTGCTTGTGTTAAACAATTTCGGGAACTTTTTCGTCCATTATCCGCCGTTTTTGCAAGGAGCCATTGGATTATTTAATCCGCATGGTACATTCATCACACATTTAGTGACGATTGCGTAAAGTCAACGATTTTCTGATTGTAGTGGGATTTCTGCGCTCACGAACTAATCGATCCTTTCTCCGGTTGTAAATTTTTCTTGTGCTCGGAATGTCACCAAGATGTGCGCATGCTGTAGCCTCCCTTTTGAAATTCGATGGTGTAAAGCTATCGATTCTCCAAAGATACCATGAACTGTTATGTCATCCATCAACGATTTTAACTTTAACTCGAGAACTCGTGCGACTAAATCAAGACGACCATTGTTTGTTCTCCAGGCCTCAAGTTTTCGGTTAATTCCGGCCACAGTTGGGCATTAAATGATAGGAACAGAACATGTACACCCCACTTTGCGAAAATAGACATTGTGTCGTCACACCGCCTTCAAATGTCGAAGCGAGAATTACATCGAGCCATGTTGGTCATATGATCTGCCAATTCTTGATACAACTCCATTCTTAAATTTTGTTGATGTTACCGAATGTATTTTAGGTTGTTAGCTTCCACCTGAAGATACGAATCCACCAACCAATGCTATTTCAGCTTTCCAGAGCTCAGGACTGGGCTGAATTTTTCACAAATTGCTGTTTGTACTGCTTTGTATTGCGGCATGCTGAACGTTGTTCGGAACTCGATTCTACTGTACTCCAACAGTAAGCTCCGCATCGCCAGTTTGGTTGCCATTCAACCAATTAAAATATTTATGTTGACGAATTATTGATTTGGATCTTTAGGATTTCGTGGGTAGATTCTGATGTCAGCTAGCCATCCTCATTTACGAACACCATCGCGATTTCGTTTAATGTTGCTGTGATGAATCGTCACTCTTCAGAATGACGTTCTCGTTTGAAAACCATGTTTACAATTGGAAGCTCCTCCCCAGCTTGAACAGCTGCATGTGCTAAGATTTCTCGCATCATTGTGGAAGTTTCTGCAAGCCTATTGTTGTTTCTAAAATAACGATCCAGACGGTCCAGGAGTTGTGGATTATATTCATGATTGTCTGTTTAATTCTGGTGAATTTTCGTACATTACATAGTAGCTTGTAACCAGAACATAAAGTTGAGAAAAATATGGTATTTGACCGTCGATACGCCGCAAATGAGAAGTTCGGTGATAGGTTTGGCCACATACTTTGAAGTCGTATGGGCCACTTGCAGGTAAATTATTAACTTTAGCATCCATGGAAGCAAACGACAGTGCATTATGAACGGATGTTGTCACTAACATTTGGTCGATTGGGATCATTCTGATCAATCTTTGCATGAAAGCTATAGATAGGACTTTGCCACACCGTTTTCGTCTAAGGGATTTGGAAGCTTGATTTTTCCATTGCGGCAATAGTTGGTGAATTGTCCATCAGTTGGGCGTTCAGCAATGAAATTTTGCGAACCAAACAACTGGCAAATGATAAAAATTTCAACAAATTTCAATCAAAAACCGGTGCCTTAATTCAGAATGTGTTTAAATTAAAACGTCATTCTAGTTGGTTGGTTTCGAAAAAATTTTATTTGGTTTGAAAAAGGTCTCATTTGTTTTGAAAAAAGTTTCAATTGGAGAAGCAGAACCCTCGCGTGCGAGGCCATCAGCTGCCTCATTTCCCACACTTCCCGTATGACCTGGCACCGAAATAAGTGTTACCTTATTTGAGCTTGCCAAAAGCTTAATAACCTTCAGACAGTCCCATACCAGCCTTGACTCAACGGTAAAAGACCTAAGAGCCTTTAAGGCCAAGTGGCTGTCTGATACAATATATACCTTTGATCGTTTAGGCCGTTTGCAATGCCTATCCTACAGCAAAGTTCTGTAGCATGTACTTCTGCTTGAAAGACGGTAGCGTTGTTACATTGAACCTCGCTCAAAGAATGGTTCTCCTGTTCTCGACAAATCCCGGTTAGGTAACCTAACACAAAATGATTTGTGGAAGTCCAGTTTAGCTGGCATACAGTCGGAAGGCATTCCTATGGTAGGGTCTGTCTGAAATTCCCGAAGGATTTCCAGATGGCCCACCATATGGCCCGGTTTAATATTTCCCTCTGCCAGCATCTTAAGGGCCATAATAGCAACCTCCTTTTTAACATGCCGATGCAACGGAGTCAGTCCTAGGGAGGTCTCCATTGCAGGCTATACGCTGAACCTTATTCAATAAAGTTTGCGCTGTTCTCTGTTCAGTTTTAGGCCACCACACTACCGATGCGTAGGTTACCATAGGCCTAATGATTGTTAGGAATGACCAGTAGATCATTTGTGGTTGTAGTCCCCAAGTAGGTCCATAAAGTCTTTGACAGGCCCAAAAAGCCTTAGTGGCTCTGCTTTGAACTTTAAGTAAATGTTGTTTCCAGTTCAGTCTTTGATCTAGGATAACCCCTAAATATTTAACCTCTTTGGAAAAACGAACAGTAGTACCGTTTAACGAGGGAGCTTATAAGCGAGAGCTTTTTCCTCCTCATAAAAGGGACAATGACAGTTTTGTTTGGATTGACACTGAGTCCTTCCTGGTCACACCACTGCCATATTAAATTGAGTGCATTTGCATGAAATCATATGACCCCATCAAACTTGCCTCTAATCATGATAGCCACATGATCCGCATAGGCCTGGACATCAAACCCATGGTTACTCTGAAGGACAAGTAGTCTGTAAATAACCAATGACCATAAAAGAGGAGACAGCACGCCTCCTTGGGGACAGCCCTTTACGGCCCTGATGGTTACTGACTCGCCACCTAATCTGGCTGTAATTTCGCGATGATCCAGCATGGAGCGTATCCACCTAATTGTAGAAGGCGGAGTAATTGGCGAGAAAAATATTGGCGAGAGGTTCAGCTGTTATGATCAAAATTTATTGTTAAAAAGAAATTCAATAAGATTCTTTCGGCTTTTTATAGACAAAATATGTTAACAACAATGGCATTCACAACATTTTTCGACTTGTTAATCAGAGAGACAAACCTCTCTTTCTATTATTTGTGTGGGTATAAAACACACAGAAATGAGGGAGTTTTTGATTTAGTGAATATAATTCGCTAGGTCAGTGCGTTCTTGCCTCATACTTAATGTATGAAGTCAGAATAGTATTTTTGCAGTTCGGTTGTAGCTACCGGAAGAGTAGATCGAACTTTTTGTACGTGCGAACTTTTCACACTACCACATAGAGAACTCAAGGGGGTTCTCATTTTTTGTAAAGTACGAGGGGGATTTTGATATTTCTACTTTTTTGGTAGATAAAGTTTCGTTTTTTCTGATTAACAAGTCGTAAAATGTTGTGAATGCCGTTATTGTTAATATATTTTGTCTATAAGCCGAAAGAATCTTATTGATTTTAAAACACAGACAAACTTCTCTTTCTTAAAAGAAATTATAGTTTTATCCATCGACAGTGAATTAGTTAAGAAAAAAAAACTAACCCTTTACTAACCAGTTCACATAAAAATATTTTGTTTAGTTTTTTATTTTTTATTAATCACTTAACATAATTAATTAGCACTAATACTAATATTTATCAATTATTTTAGGGACCAATGGGAATGCGTGGAGATTCAGGCCCAGTAGGTCCAGTAGGCAAACCAGGACATCCCGTAAGTACTTTTTAAATATATATTTAATATTTTTATTATTTTAATTCAATAAACAAAAAAAAAATAGTTCCTATATTTTTAATTATCTAACAATTCCCCCGCCCCGTATTTATTTTATTTTTTTAATTTTCACAATTAGTTTTTATTGCCTAATTTATATTTAAATGTAATTATTTAAATAATAACACCCTCTATATATAAATAAATAATACATGTAGGTGTTTCATTAATACGTGTGTATTAAAAGGTTTTAAGTGTAGTTTTAATTTGTGTGTTTTATGGTTTTTCAAAATATAAAAATATGCTAAAAAAATAATAATAATAATTTATATTTAAACTATTGTAATATTTAATGTAAATGCGAGGATTAAATATTTTCGGGGGTTTATTATATGATCAGCAACGTTTTGCATACACTCTTAATTTTTAATACTTTAATTAGGGTACAAATTTTATAAACTACTTAGTATTTTTATTTTCTAAGATAATACTAAAATACCAACCCAAAATTATTTTTGTTTTTGGCAGAGGTGAAACTAACACTATATAAGGTAATTACGTATCTTCTTCTTGAAAACGTTTTTTTTATAAAATGTAACTTTTAACTTGCGCTTCTCGTGAACATGTATTTGGGAAATTCATCAAGATGTTCTTCATTTTTTTTTGTTTTATTTAATTAATTTATTATGTATTTCAAGTTTTACTGGAAAACTTTAAAGCAAACAATTTTTATTAGTTTGGTTTAACTCTCGACCCAGTAGTAACTCAAAATGAAAAATTTTATGTTGATGAAATTTACAAAACATAGAAATAATGTGCATCACTCACGAACTAAACATAATAAAGTCACCAGCCAAAAAAAAAGATTCAACAAAACAACTTAGTTGCATCTTTCGTTAATATACATGAGATTTAATTAAATTTTATGTTTTGTACTGTTTATATATTTTGCTTTATTATATTCAGTTTGTTGTTGATGTTTTGGTTTACCTTGATGGTTTGGAGATTGTAGCAACTTTCTTGGATGCACGTACAAATTACAGATTTTTATTAAAAGGATTTAAAGTAGTTTTCATGGAATCCAAGATTAACTTTATTTTGTTGGTTTTTCTATGTTAATTTGAGGTTTTCAAAGTGTTTCGAACAGTTTCAACTACCATGTACGTAAGCTTAAAAGTCTGAGAAATGTATTTGTAAATTTAACTTAGTAGAGCGCACATGTTTTCTAATTTGTAATCCACAAACTAAAGTAGGGATTTTCCACGATTCGTTACGTTAGTGTATCGGTGGTTGGTTTATCTTTATTTAAAATTATTTTATAGATTTAGGTTTCGAATCCTATTCGGATTCATTCTCAAAAACAAAATGAATTTTTTTATGTTTTCCAAAACTGTTTCCTTCATATAACAAAAAACTATGGCAATCACAAAATCTTTCTAAGGCGTTTTCACGCAAAAAGGTTGTACATTTGAATAAAAATAAATTTGTGAGACAAAACCAAATTAGATGAACAGATCATATGAGCAAGCTAATGCTATAAAATAATTTTTAGATAAAGAGCTCAAAACCAATAAAAAATTTGTTAAAATTATTTAAATATTGTAGCATTTCCAAAATCGATATTTTTCTAAAATTGTTTTGTTTTGATATAATCTAAACTGATTTGGTGGTTTGTATTTTTCAAATGTCGTGAGAGTGCACTAATGCTTCAATTTTGATCTTTATTAACGTCTCTTCTGTGTTGGTAAAATCTTTTTTCCAAAAATTGTTTAGTCTGAAAACAATTTGTTGTTTAACCCGTCCAATAATTTTGAAATTATAATTTTTGAAAAGATTTTTAATTTTTTCGTAAAGAAACATAAGGAATGTCCAAATAATTTGTGATTTCAGTTTCTGGTCGAGAAACAGGATTTATATGAAAATGTCTTTGTTTCCAAATTATGTTATTTATTAATTTTTCAGGATATTGATTGCGAATGAAGTTTATCCTTAACCCGTAAAGTGCGTCGTGTAAAACGGTGCATGAGAAGAGTGGTGCGTTCCAGCGGACCGCAATTTTATATTAATTATTTTTTACTAAAAGATACTAAAAATTTCAGAAAAAAATTAAACGGAGTGGGGATAATTTGATTTTTGAAAAGTAGAGCGGTCCCACGGACCGCACAACGCTCTTTACGGGTTAATTAATATTAGATTTGTTACGACCCACAGTGGGGCCGATTACCAAAAGGCTGGCCAAAATTTGTAAAATCAAGTAATGGATCTGAAGTTCCCTACTCGGGGGAGGCGGACTTAGAAAATTTCACCCCTTTCACCTCTTATTGACAACCCCTATGCGTAAAATACTGTATAAATATATAATATTACAGTCAAGATGCATGTCATTTTCATGGTTTTTGGGACACCGATTACCAATTTTCCGTCACATTTACAAAACTTCACCCCCTTCATCCCTTATTAACAACCCTTGTAATGATAGTAAGTGAAAATACGTGTTATAGGTTCAATGGTAACTATGATACTGCTTTATTGGCGTTTATGTTTTACAGCGGTAACTATGGATAAGTGAGTATTAGCAATGATAATGATGATTCATTCAGTATAAAAATATGAGGTAAAAAATAGGGTCCCCCCGATGCATTATATAGGGTTCCTTTGATATATACGTAAATATTTTGCGTACAAATTATATGCAAATAGTTTAACTTTAATGTGCCGGTTTCTATTCTTCTACGTGTGATGCAAAAGTACCGTATATAAAGAAAGGGAGGGTTTCCTAGTCTTTTTTATTTTTTGTACTGAATGACTCATCTCTAATATACTATGATCTTTGGTATTAGTTATAAGTTCATGTTCATGACATCCCCCCTTTTCCTAAAAAAAATGAAAAGTTATATTCTCCTTTCATTAAATTTAAATTTACGTTATAATTATTTACTTCCAAAATGGGTGTCAAATGCTTGTTGCAGTTAAGCTGCCATGTTTAACCGATAAGCGGTATAATACTTGTATTATTTAATTATTGAGATGGGTCATATTTGACCACTGGTTTGATTTTTCTGCCGTAGCGGCTGACTTTGACTGGCGCTTTCCTGTCTGATGGCAGTGTCTGACCCGTTGACCACCCACAACCAGGTTGACCCGTGTTTGTTGAAGTATTTCCCGTTGTTAATGATTCCGTTGATGATATTTCAACCGGTGGTATTTCGGCCGTTCGGTTGTTCGTCGCTTCGAATTCTATCGATGTTGAAACAGGTAATGGTATCTTCGCTTTTGTTGTGTGAAGGTGTATATTGTTTCTTCGATATTTTCTACCATCCGGCGTTTTCGACTACCTTCGCTGGTTTCCACTCGCGATGATTTGTTTGCATTCTGACATTTTCGCCCCTCTTAAATGATAATCGAGGTGTTGCTACCCGATCCGCATAACGTTTTTGATTCGTCCTCAATTCTCGAAGTTCTTCAGTGACACCGTTAATGATTTTAGGTTTTAAATCTATCATATTTGTCGGCAAAATTGTTCGCGTTTGACGGCTGAATAATCGCTGAACCGCTGATCCCAATATTTCGTTGCGTGGAGTATTGCGAAGTAATAGCATTGCTAAGTATGGATCGGTTCCGTCTTTCCAGCAGCGCCTTAATATTCCTTTTACAGTTTGAACATTTCTTTCCGCAAATCCGTTTGAGCGAGGATAATATGGTGACGATATTCGATGTTTGAATTGCCATTTTAACTCGAACGCCCTAAATAGATTGCTCGTGTATTGTTGTCCACCGTCCGATTCCAATATTTCGGGTATTCCATGGACTGAGAACCACTGGCTTAGTAGTAATATTACCTCTGCCGACGTTGATGATTTCAATTTTCTGAAATCAGAAAATCCGGAGTAGTGGTCCGCCAAGAGTATGTAATCGTCCCCCTTGAACTTGAATATGTTCGTAGATACCAGTTGGAATGGGTATTCAGGTATCCCTCGCAATAATAATGGCTCCTTTGTATTCGCCCTTTGGGTCTGTTGACAAATTGCACATCGCTGTACGTAGTTTTTTGCATCAACACTTAGTCCGTTCCAAAACAATGTTTGTCGTAATCTGCGCAATGTTGTAGAAATGCCGCTATGGCCCGCATGTGCCTCAGTCATTATTAATTGAATCATTGCTTTTGGCACGATTATTTTGTTACCCTTCAGCAGTAATCCCTCTTCGTATGTGATTTCCTGTATGTATGGCGCATACGCCATGATCATCTTTGGTATTTTGTCCTCTTCAGCCGGCCATTTGCGCATGATTGCTATTTTTAATGTCTGTAGCTCAGCATCAGCTGCCGTTTCCCTTGTTAATCTGTCACGTAGGTCTTCACCAATTGCATGAATTAAATTTATGGCGCATGCCTCGTCACTTTCGTATTCGTCGATCTCGCAGTCCCGGCTTAATGCATCTGCTATTGGTATCGCCGTTCCTTTGATATACTTTATCTTTGGCGAATATTGTAATATGTCGAATATTATACGCAGCAATCTCAATGGTGCATTTTGTATGGGATTTTTCCATATACGTACTCATGGAATTTTTGACATCCGAAACGAATAGCCAACGCTTCTTTTACTATTTGTGGTTGGTTTTGCTGTGAAGCTGTAAATGCCCTTGTGGCATATGCTACGGGGTTTCCCCTCTGTATTAAACAAGCGCCCATAGACTTACTGCTGGCGTCTTCAGATAGCTTTACCGGTTCATTTACGTCGTAATACACTAGTACCGGTGTGTTTGTCAGTACTTTTTTTATTTTCTCGAACGCCATGGTGTGCTCTGTTTCCCAACACCAAGCTGCTTCTTTATGTAGCAATTTTCGCAATGGTTCTGTTAATTCTGACAGGTTGCTGATAAATTTGCCAAGGTAATTTACCATGCCCAATATTCTCTGCAATTCTTTGACACATGTCGGCATTTTTAATTGGTTGATTGCCCTGACTTTATCTTTATCCGCTTCATATCCCCTTTCTGTGAAGATATGACCTCGGAATTTTACTGACGATCTTTCGTACTCACACTTTTCTTTATTTAGTGTGAATCCCGCTTCTGTTAATCGTCCAGTGACCGTTTTTGTGGTTTCACGCAACTCCTTTAATGTTGGCGCGTGAATGAAAATGTCATCCATTACCACTTCGCATCTATCTATACTCTCTAGAGTTCGGTTCATAACCTCAGCGAATACTTATTTATTTATTTATTTATTTATTTATTGTACTTTAACAATAATTTAGTATTAAAAGGAAAAGCACAGATGGAAACAGAGTAAACGGAACAAAAGAACAAAAATAAAATGATGAAGCTGCTTCCATTAGGCAGAAAAACCTTTTAAATTTTTTCAAACAATTTCCATCTCATGCATACACATTCTATTTTGAGCAATAGCTCATTTACAATAAAATGTACAGCAAGAGGTGAAATAATATTAAAATTTAACAATAATAATAATAATATTAAAAATAAATTTAAAAAAACTACGTATTGCCCATCAATCACGCCACTCCAAAAATTTTGACTTAAATAATTTGGCCGATCCTAAACTCTTAATTTCCAATGGAATTGAATTCCAAAGAGAAACTCCCCTAACGTAAAAGGATTTGTTTAGCGACCTACAACTATTTTTGGCCGGAATCAGGCGGAAGTTTGAGGAATGAGACCTGCTAAAAAGTAACTTCCTATAAAGATAACAAGGCTTCTTAGCTTTGAGAAGTTTAAAAATAAAAAGACAAACGCGAAATTCGTAAAAGGTAGATAAACTACATCCTAAAACAAGGCTAGAGTAGGCAGAAATATGATCGAATTTCCTAATACCAAAAATAAACCTAGTACATGCATTGAAACATCTTTGGAGAACGTTCATATTTTCCTGAAGCATACCGAATAAAACTACGTCACCATAAATAAAATGAGGAAGAAGATAAGACAAAAACATTTTTTTCCTAAACTGACTATCAGAAAATCCTACTACTTTATACAAACAACTAAGCATACCAAAGACCCTCTTACTAATACTAACTAAATGGTCACCCCAAGAAAGCGTTTTATTAATAACTAAGCCTAAATCTCTAACAGTATTTGAATACCTAATTAGCGAACCCTGCAGAAAAATACCAGGAAAGGACGAGGTGTCTAACGATTTTTTATAAATTATGATCGACTGAGATTTATTCGCATTTAAAACGAGCCTATTAGAGACCGACCAACTAGCGATATTACTTAAGTCTTCATTTATCAGAGAAATATTCCTATCAATAGAACCTTGATCTAAACGACTATTTTTATAAATTTGGACGTCATCAGCGAAAATGTGAAATGAACAATGGTGAATAGAGGATTCTATGTCATTAATATACATAGAAAACAATAGAGGACCCAGCACTGAACCCTGAGGAACGCCGGAAATTACAGGAAGGAAATCAGACAAAGAATTGTCGAAAAAAACTGCCTGAGAACGATTAGAAAGATAGTTAAAAATTAGTCTGGCAGCGGAAACCGAAAATCTAAACTGAGATAAGAGTTTGTTAAAAAGAATTCTGTGATTAATAGAATCAAAGGCCTTAGAAAAATCTAACAAAGTTAAAGAAGTCAATTCCCTATTATTCATATTACGCCTAATATCATCACATACATTTAATAACGCAGTAGAAGTGCTATGAAATTTTCTAAACCCAGATTGGAAGAAACTAATTAAACTATTGCTATTTAGATGCGATTGAATTTGAGTTTTAACAACTATCTCGAAAGCTTTAGAGAGAGAACTTAAAATGCTAATTGGCCTCAAATGGGATAGCTCTGAAGGATTACTAATCTTTGGGATGGGTATGATTTTACTTAGCTTCCACTGATCTGGATAGGAAGAGGATGTGAGAATAAAATTAAAAATATGTAGCAAATATTTTGAGACGAAAGGGAAAACTCGCTTAACGAATTTTAAATTGACGTTATCCAGACCAGAAGATTCCGACTTAACATTCCAAATGGCAGACTGTAAATCCTCGAGAGAAATATTTGAAAACGAAAACGAATTAGAGGACGCATTAGAGAACAAATCGACGGTACTACTGCCCGAGCTCAAACTAGAGCAAAAATAACTATTAATATCATTGGGCTTAAACACCCCACTAGAACTACTCTTGCATCTGCCTAGGCCTAAAATACTTCTGGTGCTGATGATATACCGAATGGCATGCGTGGATATTTGAATCTGCCCCACGGCGTTGAAAATGTTAGATATTTCGAAGTGTGTTCTGTCACTTTTATTTGCCAGAATCCCTTTTCACAGTCCAATTTTGTGAAAAATTTGCTGCCCCGAGTTTTAGCTGCCACTTCTTCGACTGTTTTCATTGGATATATACGCCTATAAATATTTTTGTTTAATTCCGTTGGGTCCATGCATATACGAATTTTACCTCTGTTTACGACCAACATAGGGCTTACTGCCGGTGTTGGCTCGCTGACGCTCTCGATGACACCAAGTTTTATCATATTTTGTATCTCTTGTCTCACCTTTTCTTCAATTGCGTAAGGTATTTTTCTTGCCGGTATTATTTTGAACTTTGGGTTATCTATGAAATCCATATCATACTCAAAATTTTTGCAGCACCCAATCTGATTTACTCTTTTCACAAATCCCAAATTTTCGCAGTCTTCGCCGCCTAGGATTGTCTGTAAGTCTTCTTTTATTACTGCAAATATTACTATCCCCTCGATATTTTTTTCTTTTCGTAAGGTACGGCACTTTAATTTAGTTTGTCCGATCACTTTTATTAGGCCGCCGTCATACGATTTAATTTTTTTTATTTCGCTTGCATTAATGACCGCACCGATTGCTTTTGCCGTTTTATTTGAAATTACATTGCAAAATGCACCAGTGTCTAGTCTTATTTTAAGATTGTATTTACCGACACGCACTTTTTCTGTCCACTTTTCTTCACTTATTGAATTTACTGTGGTGATGGATTTAAAGCCCGTCTCGTCACCCGTTGATTCTGTTTCATTGTCACTACTATCACTTTCGATGACGTTAACTTTTTTATTCTTTTGACTTCTGTTCTTTCCGTGAGATTTTTATAATTCGACTCACTTTTCGAATCACTTTCATTTCTATTATTATGTGATCTACACTACTTTTTATATGCCGGGCAACTTTTAGTTCCGTGCGTCGTATTGCACCGTCTGCACTTGAATTCTTTGTTGATTTTATTCACCCTTGCCGACGAGCCCGCTTCATTTATATCATTAATTTGCTTATTTGCTCGTTCGGCCGCGCGACAAATTTTAATTGCTTTTTCCATTGTTAATTGGTCTTCGATCCATAACTTCTGCTGTGTATTTTCACAACGGATTCCTAACGCGATTTGGTCGGTGATAAATTCGTCGATATTATTGAATTCGCATTTCTGCACCTGTTCGCGTATTTTTTGTAAAAAATCGTCAAATGCTTCACTCTCCTGTTGACGGATCCTGTGAAATTTGCATCGTTCGTATGTTTTATTACGCATTGGTACAAAATCTTCTTTTAATTTTTTCTTTATTTCGTCTAAATCTTGTTTTTTTTCATCTGTTAATCCCAAATTATTTATTAATCTTATTGCTTCACGTCCTATTACCGTTTTGAAATTTGCTAATCTTATATCGGCTGATTCGGTGTTCACCTTCGCGGCTATGGTATAGCACTCGTATTCGTCTATTCATTCACTCAATTTAGTGTTTCCCCTAACGAGATATTCAGGTGCGTAATTTAAATGTCACCCTGTTGTGTATATGGGGCATTCTCTGTCAAATCGGCCACCACCCCCTGCACATTTCATTTTTTGAGATAAATAAACCTTTTTTGGGCTTAAAATTTTGCTTAGAATGTCTACATTTTAATGCCGTATGGCGTTTTTATGGCGTCCTTGGATTTTCAAAATGGCGGACCATATCTTCTGGGTAAGTCTTTAATTTTTAATAAAATTGATATAAAAACGTAATTTTATCTCTGTTAATTTACTCAAAGTGTTTTTGGTGTCAAAGATTGAACATTTTTTATAATATTTTTATAATTCCAAGATGGCGGATCCAAGATGGCCGCCAAAATTGACAAATTTCGACGTTCATGAAGCTCGTTAGAAGCATGTCCTAGACGGCTTTTCGGGGTCACTGATCTCGAATTTGAGGTCTGAATTTTAATATTCAAGATGGCGGACACAAGATTGTGGTCGAATATGACAGAAAAAAGGCTAGATTTTCGACGTTTATAGAAATCAATAAAAGCTCGGTCTAGGGGGTTTTCGGGGTCGGGTGATCATTAATTTATGATTAGAATTTGAAAATTCAACGTGGCGGACTCAAGATGGCCGCCATAAAGGTCAATTTTTCAACGTTTATGAAAATCGATAAAAACATGTTCTAGGGGGTTTTCGGGATCGCTGATCACGAATTTGAAGTCAACATTTAAAAATTGTCTCAAAAAGGTACCAGATTTTTGATAAAATGTGGTATTTTTAGATATTTTTTGAAAAAATGTCTAAAAATAACACTTTTTATAAGCATGTGAAGTTATCCCAGTTTTCCATCCCAGAAAAAATAAAAATGTTCATCAGGTAACACTATCCCATCCCATCCCAGTATTTTTCTGTACATATTAAAAATGTACATAATAAATAAAATGGTGTACACAATACATATTTTTTCATCCCATCCCAGTTTTTTTTATAGCGTATTAAAAAAAAAAATTTCAAAATAAAATTATAATTTTAAATTCTTTATTGGCTATCTCCTAAGAACTTAGTGGGCCGGAAATGATTCTTTATGTTTTGAGTTGGTAATAGTAAGGACTAACTTTGATGAAGATCTAAGATCAGCCGTATGGGTGAAATTTCCACAATCGGCCAACTTCCAAATGGGTTCATATGAAATTATCATAATTTTAAAATTTTATTTGCTATCTCCTAAGAACTTATATTAGTGGGCCGGAAATAATTCTTTATGTTTTGAGTTGGTAATAGTAAGGACTAACTTTGATGGTAATAATACCTTTGATGGGAGGCTAGGCCGAGGCTAAAGTCAGAGTGGGTCACATGCGTCACTTGCAAATAATGCACTTAAGAGTTATGTAATTTAAATCCAGGAGCGTCTGTTTCACATTGAGCGGCTCCCTGGCCAGCGACTGTACCACAGGAGGGGCGCTGTATACCTACTTGGCAACAAGTAAATGCTAGGAGCGGGACCTCGAAAAAGAATCCATAATGAGTTCAGGCAAGAAGAGTTTAGTTACTGTGCAGGGAGTAGGAAACCCAGTACCGGGTGCAGGGAGTGACGAAGCAGGCTCCCAACAGTATAGATACCGCAACTGTAATCTTTCAACGGTAGCGAACTTGGCGTTTGTGAGGTGACTGATATGTCTACAAGCGAAGAGAAAGGAAGCGGTAAATGCATTCATGGAGATAGCACACCTCCCAACCCGTTTAAAAACAGTGCTGATAAAAAGATCTCCAAAGAAGTTAGCGGTGACCAGTACATTCAAGAGATCTTTTTCATCACCTTCTCTGGGTGGTAACAAGGGCGAAAAGCAAAAAGATAATTCTAACCAGGCTGAAGACGAAAATTGAAGAACTGGTTGAGTTTGTCAAACCGAGAAATAATGTGCATGGCGAAATGAATAAGATGATAAACACCATTAGCACGAATTTAAAATTATGATAATTTCATATGAACCCATTTGGAAGTTGGCCGATTGTGGAAATTTCACCCATACGGCTGATCTTAGATCTTCATCAAAATTAGTCCTTACTATTACTAACTCAAAACATAAAGAATTATTTCCGGCCCATTAAGTTCTTAGGAGATAGCAAATAAAATTTTAAAATTATGATAATTTTATATGAACCCATTTGGAAGTTGGCCGATTGTAGAAATTTCACCCAAACGGCTGATCTTAGATCTTCATCGCAGGTATTCCTCACTATTACCAACTCAAAACATAAAGAATTATTTCCGGCCCACTAAGTTCTTAGGAGATAGCAAATAAAATTTTAAAATTATGATAATTTCATATGAGCCCATTTGGAAGTTGGCCGATTGTCGGCCCCACTGTGCGACCGCCCTTGATCGCCGAAAACTTTTTTTTTTGCAAGAAATTCTGAACTCAAGTAAAATAATCGACGCCTATGGGTTAACGGCTGCATGATATTTTTCGTTAACAAATATACTTTCCCCTTCATATACTCTGTCGGTGTTCTCTATTTGATTTTTATGTAAACATTTTTTATTTGTACTTTCTGTGTGAGAGATATAAATGTGTGTGCATTTATTAAATTGAATATTTCGACTTCAGGTGTATTTGGTTAAATGTATGGTGCGGCTGCGCAGTGTTGTTAATGATTTACTTTTTCTATGCCTCGTGCATATTGTATGGAAAGAGAACATTCTGGATGTATTTTATGTCTCGTATTGAAAATGTGAATTGATTTGGGTGGTAGTGTGTGTGACGCTACCCGAAATTTTTAACTTTCGGTTTGTTTTTTTTTGTTTTTTTGTTTTTAAGGGGAATCGTTTCGTTACGCACGCACGTTTTTGAATACGTGTGACGTGTCGGATTTTTTTTATTTTTGGTCAGTCTAGTTTTAAATTTCGAAATAAAAAGTCAAGTTTGAACTTTTAAAGGGTGAAGACTGTATCTTACTAGAAAACAGTCAAGTTTGTAATATTTCAAAAAGTTTTTTCGTTGATTATGTGAGTGTAAAAACTAAACAAAATAAAGTTGAGTTAAATTAGTTGCTAAATAATTACTAGAGATTAGAAAAAGTAACAAAATAAAATTTATTAAGTGAACATGTGCCTTGCATTATATTTTTTTCCCCCGATTGTTTTTACGATGGGTGCGGTTATTGAATTCATATTAACGTAGGCTATGGATGTTTTATTTCGGTTCGAACGGATAATTAACCGTTAAATTAGTGACTATTACAGTGCGCGGTAGTGAAAAAAAACAGAACATTAAAATATATTTATCTATAACAGTGAAATTTGAAATTGTTATTAGGTTGTTTTTGTGTGCCATTTGATCGGGTGAATTTTTGAATTTCGATCTAAAATCAATGTTAACCGATCGCTTGGTAATCAACTAAAATAGTGAGTTAAAGTGCATATTGCCTTGCCCAGATTTATCTGGGTATTGGAGTATTGAAAGAATTTGTTTTTATTTGTGGCAGCATGCCTTGCGCTTCGTGTGGGTCGTGGTTCGCGAGATGGGGTGCTGAGTGTTCCTGCGTCGGCGCTGGTTGCAGTTAGGTCGGACGAGCCTTTATAAGGTAAGGTGCTCAGATGAAAATAAATAAAGATATCTGAACACCGCGTGTTTTTTTTACTAGTTTAATTTTATTTGGTGTAATCCAACCTTCACGGTCTTGGGTTTCGTGTTTTATTAATATAGTGAATAAATATATATACATTTTTTCAGATTTCGGGTGGCGTACCAAAGTACGACCCTCAAATTAATTCACATTTTCTTTATCTCAATTTTTTTTATTTCTTTAAATTTTTCTTTAGTTTTGGTTCGATTATTTTCTCTTGGCTTAGAGTTTAAATTTGGTTTTTCTCTTCTTAATAAAGTATAGTGCAAGTAAAATTTGTTCACGTGTTTTGATATACTGTTATTTTGATTTTGTGGTATGGTTCGTTTTTTTTGTGGTGACTGCTTACTCAATATATGAGTGAGTAAATTCTTTTTTATGTTCCAGTGTTGATGGGGTAGGTCGTGGGTTGGATCGGTTTTCCTAGTACATTGCCGAGCGTGCCGCTCATTCCCAGAAGGATGGTTTCCGCTTCGGGGGGTCTCGATTAGGTCTGTCGGAAGGGCACCCTTCCATTACTTATTGGCGTCGGTCACCGCTGCGACTGGGAGACGTCATTCCGGTATGCGGCTCGACGATAAGGGGGCCGTTCCGGCAGTCAGGGTGGAGGTCGACGGGGATTGAAGCTGTCATCCCTGGGCGAATACACCCATCTTATGATTTCATTAGTCACTAAGGACGTGGCAAAATTAGTGTTAATTTTGCCTGGTCCTTTTCTCCTTCCTTATGCGGTTATTCAAGCATGGGAGTAAGTTTGGAAAACCCCATGCCGCACCGTGAGCTCTAGCCAGCTACACATACCGCATCCAAACCTCTGCTTCCATGTTCTGTTAACAAAAGCCCTTTGGGGATTTTGTTACAGATTTTCCAACAACAAAACAATGCTTTTGTATATGTTTAAAAAGCATACATTCGAGCGAATTTATTATATGTACAAAGAAAAAATCATTCAAATCAAATATATGAATTTAATGCTAAATTAGAACAAATCCGAATAGGCAAAATTTGTCCAGATTTAAACTATTTGGTTTTTCACAAAGCCATCCCCCTTAAACTTAATAACGGATTAAAGCGTCAACATATTAATCGACAATGTTTGCCATTTAAAAAATGTAGTGTACATTAATAATGCTCAACCGCTGAAATTTCATATTGGGTTTACCTATCGAAATATTGATTATTCGAAAATCTGAAAATTCGGATCTTATGCATGTTTAACAAAATCGATATCCCAACACTTCCTTCTATCGGCAAACCTGTCACTATGATTTTCTGATTGGCCTATGTGTGTATTTTAACCATGATCAACCGGTAAAATTTCAGATTGGGTTTACCTATTGAAATAACGATAATGAAATTTTAGCGGTTGATCATGATTCAAGTACACAGATACACTCATAGGTCTATCAGAAAATCATAGTGATATGTTTGCCGATAGAAGAAAGTTTTGAGATATCGATTTTCTTAGACATGCATAAGATCCAATTTTTCAAGTTTTCGAATAATCGTTATTTCAATAGGTAAACTCAATATGAAATTTAAGCGGTTAAGCATGATTAATGTACACCACAGAATATCAAAGTAAGATGTTGCTCAATGAAAGAAGATTTTGAGATGTTGATTATCTTAGACATGGATAATATTAAACTTTTAAATTGTCAAACATTATCGATTAATATGTTAACGCTTTGATTCGTTATTAAGTTTAAGGGGTTTGGCTTTGTGAAAGCCCAAATAGTTTAAATCATGATAAATTTTGTCTATTTGGATTTTTTTTTAATTTAGCATTAAATTCAAATATGTATTTGCGAAATAATGTATTTTTCAGAATTTTAAGATTTTTATTGCGAAATTTAGTATCGGAAAGTTTAAGAATTTTTTAGGTTAAAATTTGTATGGTGTTAATTTTGTAAGATGTGGGAAGCCAGCCAAAATTGAAAATTTAGATATCTGCCAGACTAAATATCTTTGTGGTACCAATCACAGGAAATTTTGCTGTTTGGTTCAGGAATCAACAGAATGTCCAAAAATGAAATTTCGTTATTTGTTTCTTTTTCTAAAGTAAATTTTATTCTGTTGTTCTTTGAATTAAAAGCTTCTAAAAATGAATCAATTTTGTTTATTGGTACCGCTGTAATTATATCATCGATATATCTATAATAGAACAATGGTTGAAAGAAAGTCTAAAAAGTTTAAAACTGACATTTCTAAATTTTACATTAATAAATTTGCTATGATGGGTCTTATTGGAGAACTCATAGGAGAGCCAAAAATTTGTTTATAAATTTTGTTATCAAATGAAAATTCCGAATTGTTTAAACCGATATCTAAAGCGGTAAGAAACTGGACTTTCGTTTATTTTGATTTTGAATTTTTCTTTATATGTATTTCTCCAATTTTGACTGACAATATTTATTACAATTTGGCTGTCGACATTGATAAATAACGACGTAGAGAGATCTAAAGAGATTATTAGAAAATTTGGTGGAATGGTAACATCCTTGATTTTATTTTTGAAATCTTCAGAATTTTGAATGAAAGAATTTGTTTTTCCAATTATGTTTTTCATATAAATTTTGTATTTTGTTTCTCAATCACAAAATGAAATCATAAATTATTTGGCCATTCCTTATGTTAAAAATATTTACGAAAAAAATAAAAATCTTTTCAAAAATTATAACTTCAACATTTTTGGACGGGCAGCCACAAATTTAAACAACAAATTGTTTTCTAAAATTAAAGATAGCATACCTTTAAAGAAACAATCAAATGTGGTGTACCAGGTCCAATGTAGTAGCAACGCTACTGTCCTGTAAGACAGGACAGACTAAACAATTTTTGGAAAAAAGATTTTACCAACACGGAAGAGGCGTCAATAAAGATCAAAATTGAAGCATTAGTGCAATCTCACGACATTCGAAAGATACAAACCACCAAATCAGTTTAGGTTATATCAAAATTCTCGATAAACAAAACAATTTTAGAAAAAGATCGATTTTGGAAATGCTACACATTAAATCAAGTGCAAATTCAATACATATTGTAGAAGATTACGCCGTAGGGTATCCAACACCGATTATCGAGTACTCGAGTACTCGGATATTTTGGACTTTTTCGAATATTCGATTACCCCGGTAATTTGAGCGATTACCTGGATAACGGATTCCAACGAAATACAGGAAAACTATGAAAAGTAATTATTTTTTATAAAATATTGCAAAAAATTATAAAAATTAATGAAATTCCGATAAAGTTTGTTTCTGACGATAAGAGTAAAAATCGCTTGGCATGTCGCCCGCACTATGGAGAACTCCAAATAGGGGGTCGAGAATTTTCCACCTTCTCCTTATTTAGTTGTTGTTACAAATATGCACACATCTTCATTCACGGCATAATGTTACCATAAGCTTAAAATTAAATTAATGCGGTATATATGAGGGTGGACTGAAATGTTAACTACTATTTGAATGAAAAACTAATGAATTATTTTTCAAAGCAGCTTGGATGTAGGGCGTTCCATACGTGTCCTTTTAGTATGTTTACCGTTCTAACAATCTTTCTAAATTTCACCCAGCGATAGGCGAACATGATATCTTGAATTTTGTTCACCATTTCCTCAGTAGTGAGCTTAACAGGGCATCCTGAGTGAGAAGCGTCATCCGTACTGATTCGACCCCATCGAAATGCAGTAAACTACTCATGAACTGTGAAATGTGAACGAACCGAGTCGCCGTAATACTTTTTAACTTTCCTTTGGTTTACGTAATAGCTTTCCGGCCGGAATTATTTGTATTAGTGAATGGTTAACAAAATTCGCTTTCTTTCGACGGCTTCCAAAACAAAATTAAATGTCATATCGGTTTGAAATTTGGTGTGCGTCCCTAGAAAAGACTTTTGAAAATGCTATTTTTAAGATCGAAACTCTATGGCTTAGAAAATATCTGACTTTTCACTCTATTTACCCACGTACACAGTATTTTAGTCGACTTTACGGTTGCCTTCATTCAGTCATTCATTCGTTCAGTGATTTTTTTAAGTGAATCATATTCCCCAAAACAGACAAATTCGTTCCTTCATTTTTCTATTCGTCATTTTTGAGCAATATGATGGGAAAAAGACTATAGTCGATAGATCGCTACTTTTGCTTAAGGTTAGAATTTTTTCAACGATAAAGTATGAAATAAGCAGGCATGGCTTTTAAATCATTTAAAGTGATTTGGTTGGTCGAGAATTTGGAAATGAAAACTATGGTATTTTTCTTTAATGCCAAACAAATAGCTTTGAATGAATGAATGAATGAAGGCAACTATGAAATTGACTTTAGAGTTTAATATGTCTGGGCTGAACGCAAGCGTTTTAATGATATTATCAAACGAAATTGTTTGTCTGGTTTCTTCTTCAACAGATAATAAAAGCACTGCCTTTAATTTTTACTTGGAACTTGTCAACGATGAAAAAGAAAAATGACTAGAAACCATCATTCTGTCCAAATAAATGCATGTGTTTAGTTTTCCCGCCGGTCGCCTTTCCTCGCTTATCGCAACGCTTGTCGCGTGCGGGCTCGCCGCAGCCGTAGGTTTTTCACTTTTGGTTACCTTATAGATTTTTTTTATGTTTTAATTTTTAAGAAATATTTTAAATTACTTTCAAAATTCTTCACTTACATGGAAAAATGTCAGTTAGTTGTTTTAATTAAAGAACTAAATTAAAGAACTTAAATTGTCAGTGCATACAATTGAATGGTTGCGGTCTTACCTTTCCGACCGTTGGCAATCCGTTAGGATTTTGGATTCTAGTTCACAGCTATTTCGCGTGACATCTGGCATACCTCAAGGAAGTCATATTGGCCCATTATTATTTATCAACGCTATTGTTGACTGCTTTGAGTTTGCCAATCTCAAATGCCTCCTGTTTGCCGATGATATGAAAATTTTCGCCCGGGTCAACAGCGTGTCCGATTGCGTAAAGCTGCAAGATGATTTGGACAGATTTTGTAGTTGGTCTATTCGTAATAGATTGGAACTCAACGTGAGAAAATGTAAGAGTCTTTCATTTTATCGTACCCGGTCACTCCTGTCCCATCAATATCGTCCGTATGGTGAGGATGTTATCAGAGTGGAGTTTATATCCGATTTGGCTTTAATTTTTTCAGCTGATGCTACCTATGCTAGAAATATTAACACCATTATATTTAAGGCATACATTATATTGGGTTTTATTTAGCGGAACTGTAAGGACTTCATCGACCCGATTACTCTAACAGCTCTGTACGGTTGTTTTATTCGTTCTATTTTGGAATATGCATCGCCGATGTGGTCACCATCTTATCACTGTCATTCAAAATACTATTTCTATAGACTATATCTAACAATTACACGAAATTTTTATAGAATACCCCACAAAATACTAATTACCCTAAAATAAAAATTATAAACACAAAAATTGCTGTCATTTACTTAAGGAGTTTTTAATTTCTCTATGGTTGAAATGTCAAAAAAACTTCAAAAAAATTGGATTCGTTAAAATTCTTAATTTTTTTTAAGTTTATAATTTCTCACTGGTTAGAACTTTAAGTGCGAAAATGAAGGGGCAACGAATCGAACAAAACTTTATTTCTATGTATCTTAACCGATTGTGATAAAATTCAGCATGCACGTTGGAAATCGGATTCTAAAACGATTCTTAGGTAAAGTTTTGAAACATGGTAAATTAGGAAGGAACTTGGCCATTTCTTATCCGATTTTGATGAAATTCAGCATGCACGATGGAAATGGGGTTCTAAAATGACTTTTAGAAGCAATTTTGGAATATGGCCAATTATCTATTTTTGCATTTTGTTTACTTAGTGCATTTCGATAATTCTTAGGAAATTGTTTTATAAATTTGAAATTTGACATACAAAAAATCAAATAAACAAATAACATGTGCGACTAAAGAAATGTTACTTCCTTCGCGAGTTTGTGTGGATGACGCTCACGATTTTTTTTTGTTTTTTGTTTATCGGGAATTTTGATATTATCTATTTGATATAATCTATGTTGTGAGATTACACTAATGCTTGAATTTTGTTCTTTATTGACGTCTCTTCTGTGTTGGTAAAATATATTTTCCAAAAATTGTTTGGTCTGTCTTACATCTTGCATGAGTAGCGTTGCAGCTACATTGGACCTGGTACACTACATTTGATTATTTCTTTAAAGGTATGCTATCTTTAATTTTAGAAAACAATTTGTTGTTTAAAGTTGTGACTGCCCGTATAATAATTTTGAAGTTATAATTTTTGAAAAGATTTTTAATTTATTCGTAAAGATTTTTAACATAAGGATTGGCCAAATAATTTGTGATTTTAATAACTTAATTTGGAAACAAAGACATTTTCAAATAAATCCTGTTTCTCGATCAGAAAATGAAATCACAAATTATTTGGGCATTCCTTATGTTAAAAATCTTTACGAAAAAATTTAAAATCTTTTCAAAAATTATAACTTTAAAAGTATTGGACGAAATTATCGAGAAAAAGTTAATAATAATACAGAAACAAAAAAATTCATAAAAACAAAAATACAGAAAACTAAAATCCAGAAACACAATTACCAAAGTGCCGGCCCAAGTTAAAATTAAAATTTATTAAATCTCTATAAAATTTGAGTTTTTCCGTAAAGTTCTTAATATTTATGATAAGGGAAATTGCTTCGTCAAACTTTCAGATACAGACCAGAGGCATTTTATCTAATGATAGTACCACCACAAATGTTTCAAGTTGTGTTACGGTTGGCTTAATTTGTTGGATTAGTATTATATCGACGAATGTATTGGAGCGAAATGCGGTTAATGTTTCGTCAACTTTGCAGGCAACAGATGGGATCACTACATTTACCTGAAAAAATAAATCCAGAATAATTGGAAAGTTAAAATCCAGAAAAAAAACCGATAAAAAATCCAGAAATTACCAAAAACGCAATCCAGAAAAAAATCCACTTGAAACATTTGTGGTAGAACTATCAGTAGAAGCTATAAGAGCGATACAATTCCTTTGATCTGTGTCTGAAAGGTTGACGAAGCAACTTTCATTATCATAAATATTAAGAACTTTAAGGAAAAAGGAAAATTCGATAGACATTTTATAAATCTTAATTTTAATTTGGTCCGCACTTTGATTATTGTGTTCCTGGATTTTAGTGTTTTGGATTTTTGTTTTGCTGAATTTTATTGTTTCTGGATTTTTGTTTCAGGATTTTTTTCGGGATTTTTAGTTTCTGTATTATTTTTTTCTAGATAAGGTATCGGGTTGGTATCGGTATCCAAAATAAAAAAATCCCAAAAAAACAAAAAATTCCAGAGAATCAACCTTTTAAATATGTATAACAAATTTTTGAAATATTATTTAATTTCGTTTAATACCTTGGAGGATGGGTACAGCTGCCCTCAAACCCCCGCTGAGACGATTTTTTGAAATTCTAACATTCATAGAGATTAGAGTATTTTTTTAAAATTTATGTTTGTTAAAAATTATTCACATACTAAAATAGAGAACTACCCAAAGCCGCTTACCATTGGACCCTTTGCGCAAGGATGACAGGAAAACGTCAGAAAAATTTCAAAAATATTTCGGATCACTACATTTCCCTGAAAAAATTATCCACAAATTTTAAAATCCAGAATAGTTGAAAACTAAAAATCCAGAAAAATAAAATCCCCCCAAAAAAAATCTAGAAATAACCGGAAAAGCAATCCAGAAAAAATTTCAATTTTATAGGCATTTTTAGACTTTTGACGTCACTTGAAACATTTGTGTTACATCTATCAGTAGAAGCGATACGAGCGATACAATTCCTTTGATCTGTGTCTAGAGTTGGCTACCTTATCTAGGAAAAAACAATACAGAAACTGAAAATCCCGAAAAAAATCCAGAATAAAAAAATCCAGAAACAAAAAAATTCAGAAACACAATTATCAAAGTGCGGACCAAATTAAAATTAAAATTTATAAAATGTCTATCGAATTTTACTTTTTCCACAAAGTCCATAATATTTACGATAATGGAAATTGCTTCGTCAACCTTTCAGACAAAGATCAAAGGAATCGTATCGCCCATATCGCTTCTATTGATAGTTCTACCACAAATGTTTCAAAGTATTTTGTGGTTGGCTTAATTCGTTGGGTTAGTATATGGCATCGAAGAATGCATTGCAGCCAATTGCGGATTTAATGCTTCGTAAATGCTTCGTCAACCTTGCAGACACAGATCAAAGAAATTGTATCGCTCGTATCGCTTCTACTGATTGATGTATCACAAATGTTTCAAGTGATATCAAAAGTCTAGAAATGAGTATAAAATTGAAATTTTTCATTTATTTTAAACAAAAATTTTTTCTGGATTGCTTTTCCGGTAATTTCTAGATTTTTTCGGGATTTTGTTTTTCTGGATTTTTACCTTTCAACTATTCTGGATTTTTTTTCAGGCAAATGTAGTGATCCCGAATTGTATCGCTCCAGCTGATATATGTGCCATAAATGTTTCAATTAGCGACAAAGGTTTAAAAAGGCCTATAAAGTTGATCTCTTTTTTCATTTACTCGTCTTTTAAACTCTGGATTTTTTTCTGGATTGCTTTTCTGGTAATTTCTAGATTTTTTTCTGGATTTTAACTTTGCAAATTTTCTTGATTTTCAAAATCTGTCCTATACAAATTAAACTGCTGGATTTTAAAATACGGAATTTTCAAAACCGGTAATTTTACGACCTACGGGATTTTTTTACGAAAATTGAAGTTCTATCGTTAAATCCGCATCATGAACACCATTTAATCGGTAATTTACCATCAGAATTTATTCGTTTATCATAATCAGCACTAATAATTTCTTATGAATTCCTCAGCTAAAGGTTTAAATTTATTCTCAATTGAGAAAATTTAAAATGGACCTACTATTTGCAATTTTTTTTAATGTTTCCATTATATGCGAGTAGAATACGATGCTTAGTCCACGACCGACAATTAACATAGTGTGGTATAATCAAATCCTTTAAATAACCCTAAAAAATGTTCGTCAATATTTTCACGTCACAGTTTAATAATAATGAAAATGGCAAGAGTAGTAGATAAAATTTCAAAAATTAAATAATTTAATTTATTTGAAGTTACTATTTCTGAAAAATTGTAAACGAACCTACTTAATTCAGTTTCGAACTGATGAGCTTATGATTATGAAAAAATTAATCCTTCTCATCAGGCCGCGGCGACTGGACTTATTGTACCACAATTTACATTCTATATATACAGAATGTACTGTGCAAGTTGTATTAGCGAATTATACTAATACAGGTAAACTCTCTTACACATTTGTTTCTTCGTACAGAAAATTATAAAACCAAACAAAAAAAAATAACTAGGGTAACTTAATAATTTGAAAATCATTTTGATTAATTTTCTTTAAATTTCAAACTCATGTTTTCAAATTAATGTGAAACGTCGAACTCGTACTGTAACAACTCATTTACCACCCTTGTGACGTAAATAACTATTTCTGTACTCTTTTTGTACTGTTCGTTTTTCGGACACTTTTTTCTGTACCGTAATGAGTCGTTTTCCGGACTGAAATCAGTCACGTAAACATTGATTTTCGGTGTAGTATGAAATAATAGTATATTATTCAACGAGCATATAATGATAGCTGTTATTCACGAAGATGAAGTTTGCCGACACGAGCCGATAGGCGAGTGTCGTAAATCATCTGAGTGAATAACAGCCATTATATGCGAGTAGAATACGATACTTTGTCCACGACCGACAAATATCATTATGTTTTATAATCAAATCCTTTAAATACTCTTCAAATAATTTTCGTCGACATTTTGACGTCACAGTTTAATAATAATGAAAATGGCAAGAGACTACTAGATAAAATTTCAAAAATCAAATAATTTACATGGAAGTATTGAATAATAAAAGGAGAGACTACTAGATAAACTAGCAGTGAATAATGGATATCATTATAAGTGATGAAACAAACGTATAATGAACATATTATACGTTAGTCGTGGACAAAGGTATAAAATTTGCAATTTCGGTCGTACCGGATTTTCCGTTTCTTTTTTACATGAAATTTTTGACTTACTCTCGCTAAAGATGTTTTCACATCCAAAATCTTAAAAAGTACATACACAATAATCAATGTGATGGCTTGCGGGCTTCTGAAAATGTGTAAAGGAACTTACAAGTTATGTTGGCATACTCCTCTAACTAAAAAGTATACAAATTAGTACAAATAAAACGTATTGGCATACTCAAATCTTCGCAGCGACTGCAGCACAATGCTGTTGCAGTTAACTATACATATTGAAGAGCGAATAGCACTATACAAATAAAATATAATCGCCATTTATTCTAAACGATTAATACGCACAACAAATTTTCAAACATTAACAATTACATAAAATTATAATTTAGTGACTTCATTATTGCAGTCATTAAAATTTGTATAATAAAATTGGTTAAGTTCATTGAATTTGTATATAATATATAGAAATATCCACTTGAATTTCCCCATAATTACCATATTCAACGTAAGTGCATCATAAAATTTTTTTTTTTATAATTTTTACTAACCTAACTAAGCGAATCATAATAAAATAAAAATAAATTTTTATTGATTATTAAAAACCAACCATTTCAGACTGTAATAACTATAAGTATTCAACGCTGCTGATCATATATTATATTTACTACACACACACACACATACCTAATAATAATTTTCTAATTTTATATCTCGCTCGCAATTAATTAAGTAATAGAATATTTTATTTTAATAGCATTTTTTATTTATTAATTTTTAACAACTTTCCCGTTTTCATTTTTTTTTTTTTTTGTGAAAAAATCAACCGCCAATCTATAATTGCATTAATTTATTTTAATTATTATTAATTTTATATATAATATCGTATACAAAATTTTTATGTTTACTAACCCAACAATTTTTCTAACAGGTTTGGTCATACTAAAATTTATAAAAAAAAAGACAATTTACAAACAATAAAATGAGAAACAATATCATAAATACATTACAACATGTATATACAAAAAAAAATAGTAAATCAAAATTAAAAACAAAATACATTATTTTTTTATTATATAAATTAAAAATTATGCGATTTGTATAATAAAAATTAAATAAAATTTTTATTATTTATTTTTTTATCATTACAATTACAACCATTAATTAATACAATAAATAAAAATTGAATATTAAAAATTAAACAAAGTTTTTTTTATGGTTTTTATTTATTAATTTCGTTTAAATTTTGAATGAATCCATTACGTACATTATGAAGAATAACAAAACGTAAAAATGTTATACATTTTTTGTTTATTATTAATATTGATAAAACAAATTAAATACCTAATATATTTTTTAAACATTTCTTTTAACGTTTCATATTCACTAATTTCTCGTTTCGTATTTTTCTTAATTAAACAAAACTAATTGCATTTTTTTAAATATTTCATTCAACTTACATATGTATACATATATTTGTATAATTCTTATTTGCATATTTATATAAATATAAATTTCCTTATAATTAATTTTTTTTTTTTTTTTTACTTAAGATATGAATAATAAATTATTTATTTGACTGTAATTTAGTGGAATCAGTATAATTATTTCGTATTGAATTTTTAATTATATTTATACATTCAAGTTTGTAAACAAAATTGAAGTACATATTACTTATCGTTCAGTAAAAATATTAATTTGTTCAGCAGGATTTTTTTGTTTTGACAAATATTTAAAATATTCAGCAAAATTATTCAAGCGAAAATTGTAACGAATTATAATCAGAGTGGCGGGGTACATGAATACCATGCAGCATAGCGCATGCATAAAGAAATTCGGATTTTTCAATACCAAATAAACAACCTCACCAACTCTTTGAGCAATTATAACCAATAGGCAATCAGCCTCTCATCTCTTTATATCTAATTTTTGATTAAAAAAATCTCCAAAAATTTTCGATCGATTTTTTTTTTCGGGCGCATTTTCATTTATTATACTGGATATGAAGTTATTTGTATTTCTTCCACCTAAACCTTGACCATAGTATAAATACATTATAGTACTTCCATGTGAAGTTCATCGGTGAATTGTTAAATGGCGATACTGATATCGTTTTGAATGTTTTCAAAATATTTTGATATTTAACACTAGAACTACCGAATGGTTTTACATTTATTGAACTCATTTTTTTTATTGTTCTGTAAATATTGTTTCGGAAATTTATGATGAATTTGAAAATAATTACTTTGTTGTCTTATTAAAAGTCAGCATCATTTTGACCAACACAAAGTCAATTCGATTTTTAAAAATAGTCTTGAAATCAAATTTTCCACAATGTTCATGCGCTTAGTAGATGTTTGTACATCAGTAAATTTTATTGCTATTATACAAATTGTATTTCTTATTGCAATATTGAATTTCAAACAAAGTCATTCCTAAATTATTTCTTTTAATGCAGAGAGCTACCTGAATATTTCATTTTGCTCATAAATCGCCACCAGTACAACATGAAGATATTCTTTAGTTTTAAATACCTCTGATTATCTGTAAATAATCCCAGCTTAACATATTTACAAATCAAGGACACTTTTGCTAAAGTAATTAACTTTTTTCAAAAACATCTAATAAACACTGTCACTTACCTTTCTTTTATAACACCTAATATTTCGCAGGCTAGCTTATCGATGCGTCGCATAAGATCCAATCCTGGAGCAGTTGCTAAGTTGTTGACAACATTGATGCTAGCAAATCAACTATCCCTAGGACTAAGTACTAGGGCGCCACCGCTTTTGGAGGCGCCGAATTTCGATTGAAAACTTCTAAATATGTTCAAGCGACAATATTCTATTCTATAAAGAAATTAATGTTTGCATTTTAAACTTGTTCTTATGTAAGGTGCCCCACAACCTACGAACAAGCAGCTCATTGCCACGTAGAGATTTGAAAAATCATCCCGCTAGTTCTTCCAAAACTCATGCTGTAAACTTGGCAACGTAGTAATTAGGGAGTGATAAAATTGTCAAGGTTTTTGTTTATAGAAGAAAATTAAGAAGGTCTGTAGTATCTGACAAATCGATAGGCTTTTCCAAGAAGGAAGCTAATTTTTTATTAGCCGAAGGAACTCAAATGAGCTCCCCAAAATTAATATTAACCCAAAAAACTACTACAAATCTTTGACTAAACTTTTAGTTATTCTATTCCACTGCGATCTGGAAATAGATAATTTGCATTCTGTGCGCAAGAAAGCAGAAAAGCCGCTTCGAATCGTAACTCGGCAGCCGTTGGGCGCTTTTAGGTCCGCCAACTGTTGGCAACATGTTGAATAAAATAAACATGCTGTTTTCTGAATGCAACCGCTTTATGCTAACGTTCATAGCAATGTGATAGATCGAATGTCATTTTTTCCATTGCCTCTGTCCTTACTAAGGTGCTTCACACAATAATCCATTCCCTTCTGATGAAATAGCTGAAAGAACCCCAACACTTTAGACCACCACGGCGGGTTTCGACGTGAATCGATCGGTGATTTAACTAACCTCGCCAGCAGCAAGGCACAAGAGATTAAAGTACAAGTTGAGAGCAATTGGACTTCTGAGTAGGCTGGTTTGATAGATTCTTTTTTTTGCCGTAGAATCCAAGAGGTGGTGGATGTCGCGGCTTTCGGTCCTGATACATTAAATGTTAGTGTTACTCAGCGATCCGTCTTATGCCCTATAGACTTCAGCACCAAGCATGCTTAATTATTTCGGTTGTAGATATCTCCTCTACCCTTAATTCTCTTTTCTACAGACGGAATGTGGGGGATTTATGTTCCTTCCACTAATATTATAATAACCTGGGTTTGAGGGAGCTTTACGAAGTTGTGCTAACCTGTCTACAAAAGTGCAAACTGAATATCAATAATAGAATTTTTGAAGACTGAACTACCAAACAGTCATTATTTCTTTGATAATGCAGTACAAATGCTGCTGCCAGCATTTCTCTTTTCGGCGCAGTTTTGCAGAATCAAAATCTTTTTAACTTCACAAGGGCTCCACGGGTGACTTTAGCTTCAGGAATCTCCAGCGGCTGCTGAAGATAAGGATAATTCGCACCCATAGTGGTCCTAGAAATATGCGAAAGATGACATTTAAATCTCAGTTAGCCTTAGGTTTTAATGTAGCCTTACGTGATATTAGGCGAGCAACAGTTCCATCTCTTTCGCTGCAAACTGATGAGAGCAACGGCGACGCGCTCACTCAGAGTATTTTCGTTTATTCAATTCGGGCATTCCAAAAGCAAATTAAATGGCTCTTCTTTGATTTAATATTACTTGTTTAACTCCAGTGAAAGGAAGAATATTATTTCATTTGATGTTTTATATTATCTGCAACGCTTAGAATTAAGGGATTAAATAAATAAATATTTACTAAATATGTACTGGATGGGTTAAACGCTTTGCTTCACCTATTTTTAAAGTTAATTATTCTTTGAACCGCAAGGCTTGACTACTTGCCTAATTGCCACATAATCAATGCAACCCTTCTATTCAAATATATTTCAGCAATAAGTAGCAGGAGTTATCATGATAACAAAACATGATAAATCAACTAACGATAAAAAATCATACAGGCCAATTTCTTTGTTGCCAATTATGTCAAAACTCTTTGAAACATTATTACTAAAGAGACTTAAACCAATAATTGAGGACCGACAGCTAATTCCTCCACATCAATTTGGATTCAGAGAAAAGCATTCTACAATTGAACAGGTCCATAGAATCACAAACATAATTGAAAGAACGTTACAACGTAAAAAAGTATGCTCGATAAAGTTTGGCCCAGTGGTCTGGAATATAAGCTGCATAGAAATCTGACGAGGCAATTCTATGCCATACTAAGATCTTATTTATCCAATAGACATTTTCGGGTGAAATATGAGGATGACTACTCTGAGCTAAAATAAATCTCTGCCGCTGTACCGCTGGAGTGTCTTAGGACCAATATTAGTCTGTCGTTGAAAGAAGACTCCAAAGAACGGGGCCACTTGACCTAGTGAATTTACCAAATTGAAATTAGTAAATAGGTTTAATTAATTATGGGACTAACCAGTGAGTTGGTTTCACCCTAACAAAAGAGAATTTTACTAGAAATCTAAAAATTTGTATTTGAAAGAAAATTTGTTAGATGAGCGCAGTCTCAGTCGTAATAAAAATTAAAAAAAAAATTAATAAATATAATCATTATAATCAATTCTGAAAAGTTAAAAGTTTTAAAATTTTAAGCTCACATGGTATATAAATTCTGAAATTATTCAAAAAGTTGTTTGTTCAAAATAAATAACTTCTCAGGCCCATCATTTGTTAATTTCCAAAACTTCAATTGCGCAGTTTTCGAATTTTCCAAAATTCTAAAAATTTTTTAAAATAATGATTTAAAATTTAAATTTTTTACAATTTTATAACCAATAATCTCTTACTGAAAATTATTATTTTCCAGGTTACCAATTTACAAAATTCAGAATCGTAATTCTGATAATTCCGAAAGCTCTAGACTAAAACTAAATCAATTGTGAAAACGTTAAAAGTTTTAGAATTTTGGGGATTACCAAATGGGTACAGAAATTTTTAAATTTTTAAAAAAGTTGAAAAGTTGAAGTTAAAGCCGGACAATTGCACTGAATTTTTAGAAATTAAGAATTTTCAATTATTAACCTCTGAAAAAGGTTTAAAGCAAACTGTAAAATTTGAAATTTCCAAAGTTCTGAAAATCTAAATGTTAAAATTTTGAAATTTTGTAATCCTGGAAAATTCTTATATTCCAGATTACCAGTTTACAAAATTTTGTTAATTCAAAAAGTTAAGAATATCCGAAACTAAATTAATTCAGAGAACGTGAAAAGTTTTTGAACTTCCACACGGTATAGAAATTTTTAAATATAAACAAATTTGAAAATTTGATTTAAACCTTGAGAATTTTGAAACTAATTTTTGTAAAATATTGAATATTTAATAATTAATCTCTTATTAAATGTTAAAGCAATACGTAATTTTTTAAATTTCCAAAATTCTGAAAATCTTAACGTTCAAATTTTGGAATTTTAGAATTTAATTGGTGGGATGAAGTTGAATTTGATTTAATGTTGCAATAGGAACTCAGCATTAGTAATATTGTCTCGGTTGTTCTCTAGAAATAAAAAAAGATCAGCTTGGGAATTTTTTGCACTTATGAAATTACTTCCATTATCTGAATAGAGCTGGAAGGGAAGACCTCTTCTCGAAGTAAACCGTTTCAATGTCATAAGAAAGCAATTGGTTGACAAATCGCTGACTAATTCAATATGAGTTGCTTTTGTAGCCAGGCATAAAAAAAGTGCTATGTAACCTTTTGTCAGCTGTTGCCTACCTCGGCCATTTCGTAATTTTAGTTGTATGGGACCGGCATAGTCCATGCCTGTATGATCAAATGGCCGTGATGCATTAACTCTAGCAGCAAGCAAATTACCCATTGGCTGATGAATTGGCGTTGCGCGAAACCTTGCACATTTCATACAGTCGTGATAAATCCTACGAACTATGCTCCTGATGTTTAATATCCAATACCTTCTTCGTATTAAGTTTGTTACTAATGTTGGACCAGCATGAAAATTGTTGATATGGATGTCTCGTGCAATTAGATAACTAATCGGATGGTGATTCGGGATTATTAATGAATGTTTAGTTCCATCAGGTAAGCTTGAGTTGATTAAGCGGCCGCCTACTCGCATTAAACTATTTGCATCTATTGCATCTATATTGCTAACTCGTAAATATACCACGGCCATGAACCGAAAACCCATGAACTTGAACCGAATGCACCTTGGAATGTAATTGTAGGTAACGTGGAACGTTAACCATGGATACGGCTGCAATGTCTTCTGTAAGTTGATTCCAAGTGTTTAGAAGCTCTCCCGTAATTAATTCGTCCCAATCTTTAGTGTGTATCCACATTTGTTGAAAAAATAACTTAAACCGAACAGTTATTGGTGCGATCTACTCAAGCGGGTCGAAGGTTTTCGCTATAAATGATAGCACTTTTCTCTTTGTTAATGGACCATCTGGAGGTGATGATAATTTGTAGGTAAATTTATCAGCTTGCTTGTCCTATTGCAGCCCTAGTGTGGATATTCCAGCATCCTTGCTTTGAATTGGTAATAAGTCTTCACAATCAGATTCGTCTAAGTGCTGCAATAATTTGTCACAATTTGATTTGAATTTTCGTAAATGAAATCCACCCGCTTTTAATACATCAATAACATCATTCATTAGTTACTTTGCTGGTTCAAAGTTCTCACCACCACTTAGGAAATCGTCCACATAAAAGCTTTGTTTTATAGCCTGACATGCTTGAGGAAATTGATTTTGATAATCATTAGCTAGTGTATGAAGTGTTTTAACTGCCAAAAATGCTGAGGGTGCCATGCCATAAGTGACGGTGTTCAATTTGTAATGTACCGGACTTTCATTGGGATGTTTGCGCCATAATATCATCTGCATGCTTCTGTCTTCCTCAGCTACTAATACTTACCGATACATTTTTTCAATATCGCCGGCAAACGCGATTTTGTGTTGATGAAATCTTGTGACAATATCTATAAGATTATTTTGCAAAATAGGACCAACATCTAAAATATCATTAATTGAAATGCCTGTTGATGTTTTACAGGAACCGTCAAAAACCACCCGCAGTTTGGTGGTAGAGCTTGATTCTTTTATAACACCATGATGTGGTAAATAAAAACAATCTTGATTAGTACGGTTTTGACAATTATTGGCTTTAGTCATATGATTAAGCTTCTCATATTCTTCAATGAATTTATAATATTCCTCTTTCAATTTAGGGTTTCGGTTGAATTTCTGCTCCATGGTAAGTAATCGTTTATAAGCAGCTGTGTAGGAATCTCCAAGATGTTGATAATCCTTCTTTAGTGGTAAGCGTACAATATATTTGCCATCATCCCTACGTGTTACAGTACGTTCATAGAACAATTCACATTCAGTTTTCTCCAACTGTTTTTCGGCTGGTGATTCTTCCACTGACCAAAACTTCTGTAATATATCCCATATGTTTTCTTTTTCATCAGTTTTAGCTGAATAAGAATTTATATTTTTGTCATCATGAGCAATCCCGGTAATAATCCAACCAAATATAGATGATTGCAATGTAATATTGTTGTTAAATGATTTTGCGTCTGGCTTTAAACATTTATAGAAAATATCAGCACCCAAAAGAATGTCAATACTTGCTGGCTTGTTAAAGTTTGGATCGGCAAACTCCAATCTTTCAATTGACTGAATGATGTCACTGTTTGGAATAGATTGAGTGGGAATAGCGCTTGCTATTTTTCCGACAATTAAAACATTAACAGCAATTTCGGCTCTCTCAGGCATCAGGGGTTGAAGTAATTGTAACCGATGTACGGCCTCTTGTGGTGGTAGCATTGACATCAGATAATCCAGAAATTAGCACCTTTGAATACTCTCGGGGAAGTCTCAATGTTTGAACCAATGATTCTGTGATGAGCGATGCCTGTGCGGTGGGAAGTAAAACAACGATTGTTCAATACGTTAGCACTTAAACTGTTTGTGGTTTATCGTCGTCTTCATCAAAAATACTATTCTGAACGGTACTTTGATTTTCTTGGGTCAACATGGCTTTTTCTTTTGATGGTGTTATTGTTGATGGCAAACTCGTAGAAATATCACAATCTTCACTAAAATGTAGCATGGTATGATGACGTCTGTTGCACATCTTACAACTCTCTTGATAGGAACAAGTCTGAACATTGTGGCCCCTTCGCAAACAATTATAACATACTCTATATTGACGTGCTAAATCTCGCCTTTTCTTAGCGTCGAATTGTCTAAATTGTATACATCTAACTAGCGTATGGTTGCCATTACAGAGAGGACAATTTGGTTGTGGTTTTAATGATAAACTTTTAATTAATGTTGTCGATCGTGTTACCCGTTGGGTTGAAATACATCCTTCTTTTGCGTCACATCTTGCGTTAATAAAATTTAAAAATCTTTGGACTGTTGGAAATTCATCATTAATTGTCTCCTTTGACCAGGATTCTTGTGTGGCAGCATCGACCTTCATTAACAAAATATATATCATCAATGCGTCGCGTCGTTCAGCATCAGCACCTAATGTTTGAATCCCTCTAATTACCGAAGCTGTTGTATCACTGAGCGAGCGGAGCCCTTTTACGAAGCCAATTATGACATTTGGCAAGTTCATAAAGTTTGCCAGAAAATCATTAAGAATCGTCTTCTTTTTGGCGTATCTTTCTTCTAATTTCTTCCATGCTAGTTTGTAGTTAACATCAGTTGCAGGTATGTGCCTCAATAATGCAGCTGCGTCTCCTCTGAGGTAACCTTTTACCTTTTAGAGGTTAACTCCACTCTTGAATGACTCACAAAATGATTGCCATCTGCTATATTCACCATCGAAGGGCTCAATTTGAAGTTTTGGCAGAGTTATTGTATCGTAGTTAGCAAGCGATTTATTGGCGGTACTATCAGCAATATTTTTAAAAAAAGTACGTTGCTGATCAAACAATAAATCTAATGCTGTTTTATTGTTCATGGAATCGTCATTCTTGCTATCATTATTCACGAACGTAGACCTCTTCCTGATTTGTTTTAGTAAAACTGTTTTACAATTGAAATAATCTTCTTCAAATTGATCAAACTTTGATTCAGAATTTGGAATTAATGCAATTCCATCTTCGAGATCTGTAAATTATTGCCAATATTCCTCAAGTTTTCTAATTTAGCTTCAATTTTCTCGATTGCGTCGGTTTCAATCGCCGCAGAATTGTTGTATGTGATCAGCTTTATAATGGAGCCGAGTATACGACCACGTTTCTGAATTAATTGATCAGACATCTTTGAATGATTATTTTATTTTTGTTGGAATTTCCGAAAAATATCCAATTCTTGATTTTATTCTCGTGAAATTTGACAATATTAGACACAAAATCACAAAATGCTTCTAATTAATTGAAGCTGAAATAATTGTTCACGGAACTTATCCAAAACTATGGTTTTTCACTGATTACAATAGTTGATTACAGTAATTGAGTTCAAATTCATGAATGAGTTGTACAAATAACCGTATACATACAAAATGGCGTACTACCAAATGCAAATTTCGATATATAATTTTGTCTACGAAATTTCAACTTTGTATTCTATGAATTGGAAATTTAAATGCTTATTCTAGTTTTGTTGTACGCTATTGTTAACCACTGAATTTATCGACTCCGTATGCAGATTCAAAATAATAATCTACAAATATGCATAAAATTGATAAAAATATTCTCGACGACGCGATTTGATGAAGCTCTGTCAAATCGGTAAATTAATTGAAATTGATACAATTCAATTTTAAAAATACAACGCGCAGTTTAATGAAATGTCTGTTATCTAGACAATATGATGCCAAAATGGCGTTGACAAAAAAAACAAAATGTTCACTTATCTGTTAATCAATTTTCCACGATCCGGCTCGAAGGACCATAATTATGAACGTATTCGATAGCGCTGGTTGCTTATGTTGTTGTAATGCGGGCTGATGAAGTGTTGCGGCAACAATTTGAAAATATTAATACAATGTGATGGCTGGTAAAATCCTCCAATAAAAGGTCAAAAAATGTAATGGCTGGTGATGACGTTTTCCAAATAAATAACGAAAATACAAATGACTGATTTGGCGGGACAATAAATTATACAATACAATGTATTTTAATATTGAATTAATTTGTTTTTATACATAAATTTATAAACCCGATTAATTTCTTGTTGTTTATTTTTCGACTGTGTTATGGTGAAAAAACCAAAATGAACTGCCTTAAAATATATTTGACAACCAACTAATATAGCTACTTTGTAATAACAGACTCAAGAGAGAATTTATTTTAATACTAACCCTGGAGATAAACTCGACGCGACCGACGTGACTAAGAAAATAAAAAATGTTAAAGTATATGCATTTGCACTAAAGCGATTATACTCGACGCTACTCAGAAGTCACAAAAAAAAATTGATTTAACTTTGACTTTTTGTTGTTGGTTAGTGCTAAAGTGACATCTTACAGAAATTTTTAAAAATAATATCCCATTTTTATTTTATTTTTGTTATAATTTTGACGTTTAATTTATTTTTATTTGTTGCGCTAAAAGCAAACTAATATCCCGCTCTTCATCAGTTTTAATATTTTTAGTCGATCTTCATTTATTTCTCGATTCATTTTATAATTATTTCTATAATAATTGAGAATCAATGATGCAATCAAGATTTATTTTTATGGTGACATAGATGTCAAAGGAATGTCAAAATCTCGAATCCAATAGTGAGTTTATCTTGCAATACTTGCAAGCGTTTTTTTGACATTTTAAAACGTCTGAGTAACGTCGAGTATATCTCCACTATTATAGTAAAAACAGAATTCGAAAAGAGAACATTTTATGTTTTCTATGAAATGACAAATGAAATTACAGCTTATGAATATTATAAATAGATGGCATGAATGGTAGTAAAAAGATATATTTGAAGGTCAGACTATCTAGCAAAATTTGCGCATAATGTTAAGGAAATTTAACTGAATGTTTTAAGCATTTTGGTGGCGAGTTCACAGAATACTAAGCAATATCATAGCGAAATATATTTATGGCTATGGTTTTACAATAATACAAGTTAAATCCGGGATGCGCACATAACAAATTAAGGATATTTAAAATTTGTTGCATCTTTATGAGCAATACAACATATATAATTAAAATAGTCGAAATTTGAACATTTGTTCAACTCATTCTAATATTCATACGACATTTATACGAAAAAATCAATAAACACCAACTCATATTAAAATTTAAATTATTAGGTCATACTCTATAATAAAATTTTTGCATAATTTACATATTCATTTACAATACAAAAATTTTAATTTTTACTGCATCGATTATTGCCAACAGTAAAAATATTGTAATTAAAGGTCGAACATTTTATACGACACACATAACCAAATCCATTATACGGGAGTATATTAAAACCAATTTTTTTTTTTTTGTTGTTGAAGTACTTCATGCATTTTAATGTTTTTTAATTATTCTAGCGAAGTAATTAATAAACTGATTCCATTATTATTAAATGAATCGAAAAAAAAATTATTACGTGAACGTATTGTGTCTCTCAATAATCTATTATAGTTAATCTAATCTATATCCTATTTCTTATCTCGTATGTATCTTTATATAAATATTATGCATAATACTCTAATTATATATAAATATATATTTTTTTAAATAAAAAAAACAAATTACATACTACTCTAATTAATTTAATATCTAATTTATTATTTATTCATCTCGTAATATAATTTAAAAATCATTCTGGTCTTTTTAATAATCTAATTATCCTACTCCCTAAATATTATTAAAAATAATAGAAAATATAAAAAAAAAAAATTAAAAAAATTGTATAAATTGACAATAAAATATTAATATATTTATATAAATAAATAAAATAATTATAATAATTAATTTTTTGATGTTGTACAAAACAAAATAAATTATCTATAAACTAACAAAAAAAAAACATAAATGTGAAATGCTTTTAATTATTATTTTTAACTACAACAAAAAATACTTTTTATTTTATTTTGATTATAATGTAATATAAAAAAAAAACAAAACAATTAATAAACACGAAAAAGTTGATACTCAGATTATCCATCCAACTATATATTTAATTTAAAAAACAAACAAAAAAAATTATTAATAAAATATTTATAAGGAATTAATTTAATGTAAAAAGTTAATTATAATACCCTACATAATAATAATAATTATATAAAAATAATTTTTTTTTTCTATTAATTAAAAAATTATTATGAAATTTAATTTTGTAATTTTAACAGCCGGCTAACTCGAATTAAAAAAAAGTGTTTATGTATGTATTGCATTAAAATTAAATATTTTATATATTTGATTTTAAATACAAATAGTATTGGACTTCAATAAGGTATTGTAAAATTTTACTATATTTTATTATTTTTAGTGAAATTGTTCGGAAAATTTTTTAGTTTTTCGTTTATTTGAGATTGGTTTGGATCGCGAAAACTCCAATAAATGCAGTTATATAATCTATATTTACACAGCCTTTTGACGCTTAGTCCATAGGTACTTAAAAAAAAAATTTGGATTTTCTAACTTTTATTAAATATCGTAGATGGAATTTGAATAGATCCAATTCTTTCTCGAAGAATGTTACAAAAGTTAGACATCTCATCAGACATTGGCACCAAAAAATCTCGAACTGTACCAACAGAGAAAGAAGGCAAAAAATTATGTAACAAAATAACGGAGCGGCACTTATCGTACTCTTCCAATTTCACATTACATATGTCTTCCATATTAAAGTGCACATCGCACCGCACAATTAATACTATAACAAATTTAGAACATCAACTTTACAGGAGACTATTTTTTATTTTATTTTATTATCTTCGAAGACGGTCAACATATTTATATGAAATTAAATGAAAATATGTATGTATTTCAATACACATTATGCTTGAGTAGAACTTACCATTAATTGTTAAATTGGTTTTCTATAAAATCAGTTTAATCGTAGTTTTTAAATCAAATATATAAAGGACCTAACATGTGACAAAGCTACTTTTCACAGTTTAATTTTTTTACACGAGAAAATAGCCAGTTTTTATATTAAATTAAAATGCAGTGAAGAATTCAATAATGTATCTCAATTGGTTTGTTCAAGTTTTCTCGCCACAGTATTCGTTGTAGTCGCGTTTGTGTATCGTTTACTCGAATTTGTCGGTACATTTTAGATATGTCGCTTGACATAGTAAATCTATAAGTTCGGAATCTTAAAATTATGTTGAACAATTAAACTAGGGATGATGTGTTTTACCACAAATATCACACGTAGCGTTTACAGACGTTGTTGCCTTGTTAGTAAAAAATGTTGATTCTCGTTTGGGGTACGTTTTATTAAAAGGCACTTTTGAAAATGGTTTGGAATTTGGGTGTAAGTTTGCTTTTGCAGGCACTTTAGCTGAAGCATTTTCAGTTTCGCAAAATATACGACATTTCCGTTCGAGGAATTTAACGAATGTTTCCCAATCTGGTAGTTCATTCGGCTCAATAGTTTCTTCCCATTTACCACGAGTGATGTTGTCCAGTTTTCGAGTTACTAACTTTAAAATTATTATTTGTGGCAGCTTGTCAAGTTGGAAACCACTAGCGTTTAAAGAAGAAATGTGAGAAAGTGTAATATTGAGAAGTTTACGAATTTTTGCCTCTTTGCGTTTGTTCACTGTTTCTAAATCAATCAGTGCTTCAATATGTTTATCTATTATAACGCGTTGATGTACCCTGTTTTTTTAGTCAACGTTATGTGTCCAATTGATGCTGTTGCATCACCACGAAGTCTGTCCATTAAATATGTAAATTTAAGAACCTCATCAATTGAGTCCTTTTTATGAATTACGGCTCTATACGTATCTCGAAAAGTTGTCCATTGTGTAATACCACTACCGTCAAAATAATGAATTTTAATTTCTGGTAATTTCTGAGTTTGGGTTTGAATATTATTTTGTATAATGACTGTCATCTAGTTGTACCTTATTCACGCTATTCTGATCATTTACATTAGAATCAGAAATCAAACTAAGTTTCCCAAATAAGGAATGAAATCGATTTTCAAACTTCAATTAATCTTCAATCAAACTATTCACAAGAAAATTAAAATTAAACATACAAACGTTTTCTCGAGACTAACAATTCGACTACAACACTCGTGTTCAATTAATGTACTTTCTTCCTTTTTTAACAAATTCTCGACAATCGTCAATTTTGATTTCAACACTCCAAATTTTTTGTTAAATTCTGTTAAAGCCGCCTCTGCGGTCGTCACTTTCAATCCAATTGACATTGTACAACTTCAAGTTATTTTATAAAACAGAAAATTTAATTTACAGGTTATGTTGAAATATAATATCACAAAGTATGTTGGAGGTTATGTTGAAATAATTAACAAAGCGAAAAATCAAATAAAAACACACACACTTGAAATGTTTGAGCAAAAAAAAAATCTTGTACTTACAGTAATTGCTGAAGCCGATCAATTACTGATTTGAAATTGTTAAAACTACGAATGTTGTGCCACGCTGATTTGAGATATGAATTTTTTCTCCGTTGCGCATATCCAAATGACTGGGTCGTTTTTCCCCGTTAATTGTCACTGGAATTTACAGGATACAAACTCGTTCGATAATATTTCGTTGTTTAAAGTTGGTTGTATTTTACACGAATATTGTGTTGAGGTTATGTTTACCCGGTACGTGGAATCAACTCCGGTTAATTGCAAAAAAAAATCACAGTTTTGTCTAAATTTACGTTAAAATCCGGATCGATGGTTCAAATTATGTTGGAAATAAGTATTTTTACTGGTTTCCTTTTGATAGCTCACAATTTTTGAACAAAACAATGTGATTTTTATTTTATTTTTAATTTTTATTTTTTGAGTTTTACAATATCCGTGTTATAACATAAAAAAATATAAAATTTCCCTTCACTTACATATTCATATAAAAGAGACTATTCAGCACTTAAACCATACAACATATGGACTGATAATCGCTTGATAATTTCATAAATTGTGTTGTTGCGCGTATCGCGAGTGATACTAGCGGTCAAGTGGAGTCGTGCGGCTAATTGAGGAAACACACAACAAATTTAAGACGAATTAAATTATCAACAAATAAAAAACAACCAACTTTAGACTATTTAAGATGATCAACGATTTTAGGATTTTCAGCCATTTTTATTTTCAATTATGACATTTCAATTTCCTGTTTGGTATTTGGTTTTGTGTTCGTTAAATAATATTTATTTTTTGTGTTTTGTTATTGTGTGAATGTCTTTAACAGCTTCAATTTGGATCAAGTGAGTTAACATTTGTTCGGCTCCATAGGCTGCTCCTAAATCTGAAATCGTTATTTCACACCATCCTTCTCTCATATTGGATTTGACAAATTGGTCTGGAGCTGGTAGTTGTTGAGCAATCCATTTTTGATCAGTTGAATTATCTGGTGTTATTGCTGAATCTATTTTCTTAGCAAAAGCTCCTGTGTTAACATTGAAAGCAAGTCTTCGCAATTCGTAGAAGATGAATTTTTAAAAAATTGTATAGACATAATTTATCTTAACACATCATTAAATCAATTTACTGTTGGATTTCAGCGATTACATACACCGTAACTTTGTCGAATAAGGCCAAATAAATTTTCAATATGATCTAGATTATGCCTGACTGTCAATAGGAAAAATATTTGAGGATCATTTATCATTAAATCATTTAATAGCTGTGTAACGCCATTTGTTGGTTGAAACGCCTGTATGTAAGAAACCATTTGGATTAAACTTGAATAAACATAATTATTTTTCTGTAGAGAGCTTTTATTTTTATTTTTATCATTTAGAAGTATACTATTTAAATTATCGAAAACTTTATCCATTTTTACAATAAAAGCAGCTGTTGACAAAGCAACATTTTGTAATGATAATTTGTAATGCGTAGCGATGCGCATTTTCTCAAATATATTTGGAGAAATATGTTGTGGTGTTAATTTGGGACACAACCTTCTCGAGTTTGACGAGTCACGAGAATACAATTCATTGATAACTTTCCAACATCATCAGTTTTAAAATCAAAGTCCATCAAATTATCTTTTTCTCATTAATATAAAAGAAAGGATTTTCTTTATTAACGCCTAATATTCTGAATTCATGCCGGTTATTTGCTCTCTGATCACGGAAAATACTAACACGTTAAAACCAATTTCAAAAAGAATTGAGATAGCTATTTCTATTAATTAAATTTACCAAATCGGAACCCTTTACGTTAGAAGCGAAAGCAAAATATGGAAGCACGTATTTGTAATTATAGAATAGAGCTCGAATCATCTATCTCATCGACAGCTGAGTCGTAATCAAATCCTTGATATATCTTTACTTCATCAAACAACATTCTTTTCAAGAGCCGATAATTGTTCTATTTTCTCCTTTAAATTAAAAATAATTTGGACGTTAAATCCTGGCTTTAAATGTTTCACTAACTTCCGATTAACTAAACTTTGCCTTGATGGCATATTAAAACGGAGAATTTCGCGCATGTTATTTTAAGCTGGAGGAAATTTAAAATATAATTTTTGTGCTATCATATTTTGATTATGGGGCCACGCTGTATATTTGTGTTTTTTACATACTAAGGATTTACAAAATTCTTTGCTGTCTTCGTTTATCTCTTGTCTATTAATTAAATATTCTAAATTTGTGGTATTTAGATCATACAATAATTTTTTATTTGCCTCTTTTAATTTATAATTTTTTTTTTTCAATTCTTATTACGCTTGAATGAAAAACTGTGCGTTGCTTAAGAATTTGAAGACTTTAAGATACCTTTAAATAAATTTGTTTATACCGCCGGATAGTAGCAAAGCTTTTTTTACAACTATTGAACGTAGAAGGACCCAAATTTTTATTACAAAACTTTGACGACGTGGGAAAATTAAGTTCTGATAAATTACTTAATTGTAGATCTAGTTTGTTTTCGTTTGATTTTGCAACATATCGTCGTCTCAGGACTAGAATACGCTAACCACCAGATTACCATTTTTCAGATTTTGATAGTTTGCGCATATTTACGTTTTAACCAGACTATCCGTTCCTGAGGAAATGGTTTTATGTTTTCCGCTATCCACCATGTTCAATTCTTTCTAGCGACTAAATTACGCTAAATCCTGTTTAATAGTAACACCATACCTTGTTTTTCTTTATTTTAGCACTAATTAAGATATTGGGGTAAATATTCGATAATTTAGCAAATCGCAATTCGCAAGTCGAAAAATATTTACCAAGCAAAGTTTAATTTCAAATTTTATTTTTTTTCTAAATTCAATTCTTTAGGCCCGTAAAATAAAATGAGCAACCAAGACAATGAATACTATCAATAGAAATTGATTCGCAAATATTTTGTTTATTTTATATGAAAGTTGCTTGCTTGCTAATCAATCGTGTATCTACCCCATTATATAATCTAGCTCCACAAAACCAAAATACGCTACGATTTACAATATATTGTGCTATCTCCTCAATGCATCCCATGCTCATCTCAAAAAATGTGATTTTGTTTCAAACAATTGGATTTAATTAGTAGGATTGTTTTTCTTTCTACTAAATTTGATCAGAAATTACGCCAAGCACCATTTTTACGTGTCTGAAAAATTAAGTTTTAATCTATATCCATTTTCCGCTATATCACACATTATTGTTGTCATAATATAGCGTATGCTAAAAAAACTTCACATTAGAAAATTATCAATCTTTGAACTATCGTTTCAGCCAAGGTCGTAATGACCTCGCAAACTTTAATTTTCATTTTTCTGAAAAGAGTGGTTTTGTCGCTTAGCGTACTCTAGTCTTGAGACAAACGATATGTTTTAATATTTTGATATAATTCAGAAATTTCGATTTCATATTTTTCATCGAGATATTTTAAATACAATTCAGGGATAGCGTTTTTAAAAAGTTTTACCTGTATTTTCATCCAAAAAGTGGATATACCAAACGGGTAAATCTGTTTTATTTGTAATTTCTATACCGCATTTGAAAATCCAACTAAGATAGAGATGGGTTTTTTCAAGGAATTTATAAAATGTACGATTTGGAAATTCCCTTTTGGTTGCGGAACATGTTTGTATCCACAAACTGCCCCATATAACCTTTTGTCTGGTACTATAAAATTAGTATAAAGATGTTAAGCAAAAGCAACACTCTTTTCAAAGAACGATTCAAAACAATTTTTTTTTTAAATCTAAGTAATCTGAGTAAAAAAAATTAAAATAAATTATAAAAATAAAAATGTTAAATGTGCGGCGTTGTTTTATTCGCTCCCGATAGCTGCTATGCGAAGCAGTTTCTGCACCCAAATTTAAATTTGACGTGCTATTTATTGGTAAATTAAATTTATTTAACGTCAAACTGTAATTTTTAATTCAATTCCTTAGTGAAAATGTGATATAAAAAATATTTAGCTCTACCTATTTATATGGAGCCGCTATCGGGAGCTATTTTTATATGACGGCTCTCGATAGCGGCTCCGGATAGCGTAGCGAATAAAAAACGCATTTACATTTACACACACTGATTTATATTTTTTTATTTTTCTAAAAATGAGAATAACATACATATTTGTTCTCTCGCTAAAAATTTGTTGTTGTTTTCACGATAAAATAGGAATTCAAAACACAAACAAAATTTTCTTTACAGGTTTACTTCTGTATATTCGGTTTTCTGTGGTATAATTTAGTACCTCAATAGGCCGCGCTGATAGACTTGACCGCTACTGTCTTCCACCGTAAAAAACGCCTAAGCGCTTTAAACGAATAGTGCGCCTCCTGGGCGTTTTATTCGAATAAAACGCCCAGAGCGTTCTATTCAAGTTAAATGATTTAAGTAACTAAAATAATTGTTTTTTCGAAATTTTAATAAATCGTCGTAATACTGCGGTATTTAATTGTAAAATGTATATATTAACTCGAAAAATTCATATGATACGTGTATTACTTTCCGTGATTTTATTTACATTGATTTTATTTACTTCGTTGAGAAGTCCATAGTAGCTCGAGGGTAGGATTATTTTTTCGAATAAATGTTCAATTGAAAAAGTCAAGTTCAAATCACATATTCATATTTTCAAGAGTATAGCTTATTTGCGATCGACTGAAACCAGAGATGGAAACCAAACATTGTTTGGTTTTGGTTCAAAGTTAAATTAAACTTTTGGTTTCCGTTTTGGTTTTGGTTTTTAAAATGTTAAATTTATGGTTTTGGTTCGGTTTTGGTTTAAAGCTAAATGGTGTTGGTTCTAGTTGGTTTGGATAACAATCTCGATTAAAAAAATGGTTCGGTTTTTGGTTTGGTTTTGGTTTATCAAAATTTCATAAGGTTCATAGTTTTTCTGGTTCGGTTCAAAACCGTTTCCCATCTCTGTCTCGAACCCCTACAAGTTATTTGTTTTATATTTTATGCAATGTGTTATCCATTATATTTTGTATCCCCAATATAAATAATAATTACAATGCTTTTGTTATGTATATTGGGTTTAAAAAACCTAATAATGGTTTTATTCTTAGACCATAGAATAGAATGGACCGCTAGCGAAGTGTCATTTCCGTTAACATCTGCAGCGCAAAGTAGCCTTGTGACCGATCCGGTAACTGTAGTAACTATAGCAACTTATGCTTGGTTTAGTTATTGGATTGGCCACAAGGCTATTTTGCGCTGCAGATGTTGGAGGCAGTTAAAAGCTGTGGTCTAAGGTTTTATTAGGTTTATTCGCGTTGCTTGAAAGGGTACCTTTCTATGAAACATCAGCTTTTGGCACAAACATACCTTATATTCGTCCTTGTTTTACGAAAATAACATATTTATGTTGAAAAAATTATTTTAATTTTCTTGGTAGTATTCGAATTTCCAAATACTGCGCTTAGGCGTTTTATTTGAATGGGCGTTTTATTTGAACGGGCGTTTTATTTGATTTTATTCCTTCATTTTCAAAATTTTCCTATTTTCAGCTACTCCCGAATAAAGCGCCTAGGCGTTTTTTACGGTGGAAGACAGTAGCGTAAAGCCGCGTCCACACGGGGTGTGAAATGCGCACATTTAGCGAATGTAAGCGTCGTGTGGATGGGTTTCACATGACGAATGTGATTGAATATTTTCATTAAAAAAGTATGATCAAGGTACTAAAAATATATACCAGAGTAGAAATGTTCATTAACATTCGCCTACATGTGATCAATGAATCTTTAACGAAACGTGTGTACCAAAATGTGATAAATGTACACATCCCGCATAACCGCTTACATTCGCGTGTGGACGCGGCTTAACTCGTGATACGACCGTGAAGTTATCGCTAGCAGTCCATAGTTATATGGTCTAAGATTCAGCAACACTCAAGTTACTACCTCATAAAAGTAATGCGTGTTTATGTATGAAATAATTTAAAATATAACGTATAAAAATATAAAATAACAGCTGTACAGCAGCGTACAAAATTCATTCTGCTTTACATATCATAGTTTTAGTGCGTTCATAAAATATTAATCTTTTAACTAATATTACCTGAAAATGCAATTTATCAAACAGCAATGACAAATTTCAACAAATACTATCATTCCGCAAAATAAAATTTCGATGTGTAAGAGGGTTCCAAAATGGTTTAATAAAACACTTTGCACTATTTCTTTTTTTTAAAATTCAAATGTTTTAATATTTATTCACTAAACCAAACCATATACATTTTTATAGTGTTCATATACATTTTATATTTTATACAACTCAATAATTATTATCAAGAAGCGTCTTCTCCAAATCAACGATCACATCACAATGTTCTCTTTTCTATCTTTTCCCTACACACCTGCATACCTAAATACAGTAACAAGAACATAATATACAGTCTGTTTACGTAATTATAAATCAAACCACAAGGTGGCCGACTTTTCCTTACAGTTTCGTCCATTCTGACGAAGAATCGTCCACGATTTTTTTTCTAAGATTTTAACTTAATTATATTTCCATATTCCATACATCATATTTATATGCTAAATTTGAGATTATTGTAAGAAAATTCAATGTCATCTAATAAGTTATCCCAATAAATATGTCGTTCTTTGTCAACTAATTTTGCAAACATAGGTGTCAAAGTTCGATGAACCCTTTCTATTTGACTATTTGCTCTGGGCGCACCAGTAGCTACTAAGATATGTTGTATACAATTTTCTTGCAAAAATTGTTTAAAATCCGTGGAAGTAAAATTGCTACCGCGATCGGTTATCGAACGTTGGGGTCGACTGTACTGTTTGAAATAAATTGTTAAACAATTAATAGTGTCTTTTGCACTGGTGGTTTTGGTAGCAAACAGACGCACAAATTTGGTAAATCCGTCGATGATTGAAAGAATAAATCGCTTCTTTGTTTTGATTGGTTCTATATAATGGCCCATAAAAATCAGTATGCACTGTATGAAATGGTTTATCTCCTTTTGGGATAGAGTGAAGGAAACCTTCAGGTTTTCCACTAGGAATATTATAGTTAATACACTTCAAACAATTTTTAATGTAATAGATTACCTTTTCCCTCATATTAGGGCACCAATAATTCCGCCCTATAAATTCTAAAGATTTTTCTATTTTCGAATTTCTTGGGGTTCCATTACTTCAGGAACCTAGAAACGAATTTTATATTTTGAAACTTTACGATAAATTAAGCCGTCACGCAATTCGAACAATGTGCTTGTTTTTTTTTCTAATTCCTGTCTTAAACTGTCTAACCCCCCAGGATCTTGATACTGTAGGATTGTAAAGTTTGCTCAAAAGGGTTTTCTTCTATTACCAGTATTGATTCAGAGCGGCTTAAAGCATCAACATGCTGCATACGTCGTCCTACTCTATGTTCTATAGTGTAGTCGAATTCTTGCAATTCCAACGCCCACCTGGCAATTCGAGGATTAATTAATTTTTTATTCAGTGTTAACGTAATTGCATTACAATCCGTTATAATTTTAAATGTTCGTTCGTATAAATATACTCGAAATCGGCGTAAGGCATAAATTATAGCTAAGCATTCTAACTCATACGAATGATATCTTGATTCACATGCCGTAGTTCTTTTTGAAAAATAGCTGATGGGATGAAATTTCAAATCTTTTTTCTTCTGCAATAACATTGACCCGAAACCATTTGCACTTGCATCGCAGTGCAATTCTGTCTGTCTTTGGGTGAAAATATTGCCAAAATTGGTTCTTCAATTAATTTTGATTTTAAATTATTAAATGATTCCATTTGACTAATACCAAATTCAAATGTTGATTCTTTTTTCACAAGGTCTTGTAAAGGTTTGGCTATATGACAAAAATCTTTTATAAATTTGCGGAAGGAAGAAGACATGCCTAAAAATCTTTGAACCTCTCTTAAATTCTTAGGGTACGGATAATTGTAAATAGCGTCTATGTTTTTACGATTTGGACTTATTCCTTGTTCGGTTACAGTATAACCTAGATATTCAATTTTTTTGATCAAAAACTCACACTTATCCAATCTCAATTGTAATGAATTTGCTGTAAATAATTTTAAAACTGCCTCAAGAATTTGAAGATGTTCATTTATAGTCACAGTTGCAATTAATATATCATCAATATATATTATAATTTTGTTTTCCTTTAACAATTATGAAAATACAGAACTGATAAATTTTTGGAATACGGCCGGTCCATTTTTTAAACCAAATGGCATTCTTAGATATGAAAATTGGCCCAATGGTGTTACAAAACTCGTATATTTAATGCCATCTTGAGCCATGACGACATGGTGAAATCCGCTTTTTAGGTCGAGAGCGGAAAAGTAAATTTTCCCCTGTAAATAATCTAACAAGTCTTCAATTACAGGCAAGGGATAACTATCCCTTAATGTCAATTTATTTAACTGCCGATAATCGACACATAATCGTTTTTCTGTCTTCTGTTTTTAATTAATAAGCACAATTGGAGAACAATAAGGTGACTCGCTTTGTCTAATAATATTTTTGTCTAACAATTCGGTAATGATATTTGAAACTATTTCGCGTTCTGAATAAGATAATCTTCTCGGCACTGAACTAAAATATTCCTGTTTGACAAATGAAATTTGCATTTCGTAATCTGTTGCTGGCTTATCGGGTTAGGGACAATCTAAATAATTTTCTTTAAAAATATCTGACTTTTCTTCTAAATTACCCTCAATCAATGATATATTTAAAATTTCGCTATCGGAATCCATTTTATATTTTTTTACTCCTACCTCGAAATTACCAATTCTGATTTCGGTTTCACACATGGCGGCAAGAAAATCTCTTCCGACAATTAGATTATGCGACATAGTACCTTGGGGTTGGGGGACAACATGCAGTGTCATACAATATAATTTATCACAATATAATACACTAACGTTAACAATTCCAGTTTACTTTGGTTTATACCGGAATATTCACAATCAGTCTCTTTTACAATATCGAAACAATCAGTCGGAATACAATTTTCCTTAATGATACTGATCGGACTTCCCGTATCCACTAAAGCAGACAAATTCAAACCCTTAACATTTAAATTGTTTATAAAAATTTTTAAATCAATGTATATACCTGTACTATTTATTGGCTTCTCCTCCGTACAGAAATTTTCCGTTTTCTCTTTATTCTTGTCTGGGCACTCGTAGATTTTATGACCGGCACGTCCACAGTTTATGCAAGATCCATATAGTATTTTAGGTTTTGTACAATTAGTTGATATATGTCCAATTTCGCCACAGTTGTAACATCTAGGTTTCGGATTGGATATTGCTGGTTTTTGCTGAATTGGCTGCTTGTTATTATTAATTTGCTTGTTCAATTCTTGATTATGCGGCCCTCCTAAACCTAATCCTCTTTCTTTATCCAAAATATCAATAAATGCAGATAATAAAATTTCCTTCGTTTTAAATCTTTGCATGCGTGCTTGGCTCTGTAAACGGATGTTGTTCATTCCATCGATTAAATAATCCACCATTTCTTCTTCATCAATTTTAATATTATTAGCCAAAATAATTTTCTCCTGATAATATGTTTGAAAATCTTCCGTCGTCTTCCAAATACGTTGTTCATATTTTTTCCGAAGCTCAACTTTGTTGGTCCTCGTATGATACAATAATTCCATTTCATTCAAAAGCTCTGTTAAATTTAATTTTATATTCTCAGCTTTAGAATGAAACCATTCTGCTGCTTTCCCCTCCAATTTATTAATCACCTCAAATTTTAGCGCATCTTCATCGACTTTGTGAGTATCCCGAATCAAATTAATGTTTCCTATAAAAGTTTGGAAATTATCTCCTGGTACTCTACTTAATTTCTCATTTGTAGACACTACTTCATGATGAACTTCCCTTTCTTCCATCTTTTTATTCAAGTTATCCTCCATTTGTCGTAAACGTTCGTTTTCCAATTCTCTTTGTTCGTTGACTATGTCAATCAGGTGCTGTTGTAATTGCCACTTGTTTGTGTTATCCCCAAATTCAACATTGAATGTACTAAGAGTAGTCTTTAGCTCTTCCACAGTTCTTTAATGTTCGTAAAAAATGTTAATGTTCGTTCAATTTTTTATATTTTTTTTTCAAGTTTAAACACGTTTTTTATTTTTTTTTATTTTATTTTCGGTGAACCCCACATCTGAAAAATTATAAGAGTTGTTCCAAAATGGTTTAATAAAACACTTTGCACTATGTATATTTTTTTTTTTAAAATTCAAATGTTTTAATATTTATTCACTAAACCAAACACCATATACATTTTTATAGTGTTCATATACATTTTATATTTTATACAACTCAATAATTATTATCAATAAGGAACAATAAAAAAAATATGCGTCTTCTCCAAATCGACGATCACATCACAATGTTCTCTTTTCTATCTTTTCCCTACACACCTGCATACCTAAATACAGTAACAAGAACATAATATACGTGAACAAGCTACGTAATTATAAATCAAACCTCAAGGTGGCCGACTGTTCCTTACAGATGCGACAAAATCTCGAGAACCCAACCTAACAAATCGAAAACTAATAGGACAAATATTTTTTTTTTTTTTTTTGGCAATAGCTACAAATTACAATTTACGGGTGCCTAAGATGATTGTTCTGTGATCCTGTCAAAAGCGGTTGTTTTTGGGATAACACTTGGGCTGAAACTGTTAGATCATACAGAATAGACAGACACACGGTATAGGTATAGAACTATAGAAAGTTAATAGAAATTAAATTCAAAATAAAGGATTTAAATAATATTTTACGAAAATAATAGAAAACCAAACCAAAACCCTCTCTCTAAGAATAAAAAAAAACAATTGTATTTTGATAAAATAAGAATAAGATTTTAAAACCTTTAAGGCAGCTTTAAAAAATAATAATTATTTTACTGTACGAACGTTCTTATTCGTCTGATTTATTTTCTTAATATAATTGCAGAATAACATTAGATAAATCCATTCTGTTATTGTTTTGAGTTATAATATTAATTAGTCTGCGGTTGTTGTACTGCCATATAAATTTGAGATAATATGCCTTTCAGCTTTCCTATTTATACATACTCGTATATACATCGGTGCGATACGTAAGTCTGTAAGTTGATCTAAACAGTCTTAAAATAATTGAAGCAAAAATTTGTTATTTTAAAATCGAAAGATGGAAGGTTTTCGGTTTTCTTTTTTTATTTTTCATTTATATTTATGTATTTGCAAGACAACAAGAACCAAAACATAAAATTTTATATTTCTTAGAAATTCGATTTTGCTTTTTGCTTCTCTTTTTTGAAAGCTGTACTTAAGTTAAATGAACTAAAAAAGGATTCTTGTTTTTATTTTTTTTTTTTTTTGCAATGGGAAAATAAGGAAAATAATGTACCCAGCATAATAATAATACAAAGAGACGATGAAAATGTTTTTCATTTCGATTTTTTTTTTGGTAAAATTATAATTCTCTTTGAGATACAAGAAATATTTAATTTTTCTTGTTTTTTATCTGTGTAAGAGGTTTGAACATCATTTATTTGGGGTTATTAACTCGGCAAAAAAAAACAAAAATTAAAATTTTTTAATATAACGAGACTATTTTTTCTGGGGAGGGGGGAATGCATTGATACGTTTTAAGGTAGATAAACTGGCTAAATTATTATCAGATTTGTGATCCGACATTTTTCTCAATAAATGGGGAAAATTAAATACAAATTTTGTTACCAAGTGATTTATTTTTGATGATCCTTTCTTTACTCTATTGTTATATTATTCGGAATGAAGATTTACAAATCTTATTGTTTGTATTTTTGAACTTTCAAGATTATTAAGATTGAACAATAAGATTTTATTTTTTGAAGTATAATTTATTCATTTTAGTTGTCTAATGTTAAAAGTTATTCATAAGCAGTAAAAATATGGTAATGGTTTATAGATAATTCAAGACATGTAATTCCAAAAATAAATGTAAATCCATATTAGAGAAACAAGTTTAGCTTAGGTCTGTGACTTCTTGAAAAATGTTTTTATTTTAATGGAGAATAAAGGATATCTTTATACCATACTTATCTACCATAACGTTTGGTTGCTTTAATTCTATTAGATAATTCTTTTAAGTAACCGAATATTAATTTGACTGATGCCCGATTTCAGAACAAAACAGCAATTCCCCAGTTAAATAATATTTTTTCTTTCCTTCTTATATGAAATTGCAATTTGTTTCATAATTCAAAATCAATGCCTACCTGATTATAATTCTTTATTACATGAACATTTTACAGTAGAATTAAATATTTGACTTTTCAATATCACTTAAAAAAATATTTAATTCTCCCTTTAAATGGCTCATGTAAAAAAGAAATATAATCAGGTAGGCATTGATTTTGAATTATGAAACAAATTGCAATTTCATATAAGAAGGAAAGAAAAAATATTATTTAACTGGGGAATTGCTGTTTTGTTCTGAAATCGGACATCAATCATTTTGGACATACTCGTCATTATTCTAATATTATTAAATAAAAAAATCTAAAAAAGCCTCTTCAAATTATTTTCAAAACAAATCACTAATACTAATCCCTAATGTACATATTTATATTCTATGGATAGGGACAGCACGGCCAAAACCAACAAAAATATTTATACAAGCCGTGACTTTCGCTCTTTACACCTTTACACCGATCCTCTCACAGAAGTTGTCCTCTATGCGTTGGTATTTGTGTATCGGTATATGAAGCAACATGAATTATTATTTATTTATTTTAAGCATTTGTGTTAGTTTTGTGTATATATATTTTCTGATTTATTTTATACATTACTAATACTAACCCATAGAGGACAATTTTTATAGCTTAAGTGTTTGTTCCGCACGGCTTGTATAAACATTTTTGTTGGTTTTGGCACGGATTTTATCAAGACATTTGTGTTATCGAAAGTTTTGAAAAGTATTTCCGGAACGTTTGAACAATTTTTTATTAAATTAGGGTAAACGTTTCATTGAACAACAAAGTACAATTAAAACGTTTTTCATCACTCACTCGAGTTTTTAAAATTTTGTTTAGTCGATTGCTTGTGAAATGTTGCATTGTGATTTTATTTAACTACTTTCCATTAAAACCAAATACATTAAAACGGAGGGGATCACGGATTCGTGCGACACTTCAGAAAATAAGTTCTAGATTTTACATTTAGGTGGAAGTTTTTGAAAAAGATTACCACTTTACAAAACTGATCTACTCCCAAACAGATATGGATGCAGTTTGTCGATCCTTAAGAGGTAATGGTAGGCTAACGCAAATCTAACTCCCGTCATGTAAATTTGCTCTTTGAAATAAGTTATATATTTTACTCCTTTAGCAGAAAGCAAAAATGTAAGGGGTCTTGACAAATCATATTGCGATATCTTCAAAAATATAAATAAGAAATAATATTGTATTGGGTTCTATTTCCAACGTCATTCATTTCCAACACTCATTGTATGAAATATAGGGCTTTGTCACGTGAATCTTTGGCGTGGTAAGCACTCTCTTAACCACTGATTTACATTCGATAACCCATGCGAGTAATCCGTCATATTGTAAAGAAATATTCACACAATTCCAGAAAATAATATCTCTATTTAAAGAACTGCTTAGTGTTATACATTTAGAAAGTCATTAAAATTAGTTTGGTGCAAAAGCTTTAGAGAGGCTGCAAGATATTCTTTTAATTACATAACAAGCAAAAGAATTTACGTTTATGAAGTTTAGAAGTGCAAACAGTCCAATTTTTATCGTTAACAACTGACGATAGTAGTAAACTATTAAATTAGATTCTATGAGGAAAATGTTCTCCATGGGTGCCACAGACCGATAGTCTCACTAAAATTTATGAATTTTAAATTCGCGTAACAGAGCATACAAAAATTAATTTTTTGAATGAATTGTGACAAAACAATGTTATTTGCTTAATCAAACTATATTTTATAATCCGAATTATGGTTGGGTAACCCGTATTATTGTCAATTGATAAAACATTGCATATTCTGCGCTTATTTGTGCAAATAGCGTTTCACGCCAATTAACAATATTTCAAACAAATCTCAAATCAATGAAAAATCAAAAATCTACATAAAACTATCGAAAACTGCATAAAAAAATATTTGCCCTCCAATTATCGAATAAAAATTGTATTTATTTATTTATTTTTTTTTTATTCTACTCGCTAAACTTTAATTAAAACATTAAAAAATAAATACAAAAAAATACATATATTTTTATTACATAAAAATATAAATAAATTGCCAGAAACTCGAATAAAATTACCAAATTAAAAAATTGTATAAAAAAACAAGAAATAAATTAATTATTGTATAATCAATTATATTTTATAAAACAAAAAATTAATTAAATTTAAGGACTTTAGATAAATGAAATTATTTAATAACTATATAAATAAATTTAATTCATAAATATAAATACAAATAGGATAGACGGAAAATTAAAGAAAAATAATAATAATTAAAATTTAAATGTACATATACTTTAGGTATTAAAATGTATTAATATGTTCAATTTTTATTAATCAAAATACATATTTTTGTTTTTTTTATATTTAATAATTATTTATTTGTGTTATTAATTATTTTAAAGAAAAAACCAATTCATAAACTTTACTATTATCACAAATAATATGTTAATAATTTTTAATTATAATTATAAAATATATGTACAATATAATATAGTTTTGTCTATCTACTATAATATAAAATTGTTCGATACATCGAAATGGATTTTTTGGTTAATTTATTTATAACTATTAATACAAGTTTTAATTAATTAATAAACTTATTATTAAATACTCCGATAATTTTAATGCGAATATTTCAATGCCACTAAATATATTTTTAACTGTTCTTCACATACAATTTAAAAAAATAAAATACTGATGATTATCACCGAACTAGGGCAAATTTAAAATCACATAACAATTAATTATCAAATCAAATTTATCAATAATTTTCTACATTATCTACTTAGTTAAAATATTGTGTTCAGTAAACATATTTTATAAAAACAATGACAACACCAACTAATAAATTTGTATTTACCTTAAATTCAAATACAAAAAAAACGACGGAAGTATGGGAAAATAATTTATCAAAAATAAATTAAAATAACAAAATAAATATTTTTATTTTTATTATTATTTATTGATAAAAATTGAAGATAATTTATTTAATATTATATGAGATACTCATAGTATATAGGTTGTGTGGTACGGTAGAAAAATAAAAATTCAGGTGATATACAAAAATGTAATTAATTGATGATAAAATTGCACATACAGAAACAATAATAAATATGACAATAATGTTAGTTGTGTGATGATTGAAATTATATTTGAAAATAAAATTTTATCTCGATTAATTTATCAAAAATATATTTGTATGATAAATTATTATTATTATTGTAGATGAAAATGCATTTCTTGATGTTAGTTGAATGCCAATATGTATGATTAATTATAATTAACTGCTGCCTAACTGACTAAACAGCACAGTTCGCAGTGATATTTGATGGTTGATACATTGATACAGGTGTTTCTCCGGTTTCATCAGATTTAAATGTTGGTGGTAAATATTCTTCAGTTGGGTTTGATCTTTCCGGAATAGGAATTTCATCTGAACGCGATGATATTCTCCAAAAATTTCGAATATTCCCGAAAATATCGAATAAGAATAGTAGAATACTTCAAAAATCTCAATAAAGTAATAAGGTTTCTAATTTTTTTTTTTAAATGCTACAAAATACAACTATGTAAGACTTTGCGATATTTTCGACTTTTGGCTCCGATACTCGTTACTCGAAATATGGGAAATACATAATAACCGACATACCCACAGAGGTAACCCTATAGTATAGGTGAAACTGAAATGTGGATGGAGTACGATAACTGTGTGTAACTTGTTGTGAAATTCAAGATCATTAATCTGATAATTTCCTTGTTGAAGAATTGAACCCCAAACCAACTTATGTAGAAAGTTGTTAAAAAATTAGCAAGCGGAAAAATGTATTTCTCCAGCCGCCAGTAGTTGAACTATATCTTGTTAATTTTCCTTTCGTGGAACTCCTCTTCGGTTTTTATCATTGATATTGCATCTTTTTCAGTTGTGTTTCAGTTATATTATGTTCTTCATTTACAATTTGCCATCATAATAAATTTATAGAGCTGATTTTCTTAAACAAACAATATTTGTTGAAATTTAAACACTTATGAAAGTATCATATAGTGATCATAATTAAGAATTTGTAAAGTTTTCATTTAAAAATTTGTCTTAGGGAAAGATTTCACATATGTTTTGTGTGCTTTACAATGGAAAGTTTGGTTTTTTCTCGTTTCTAATTTCCTTATAAAAGTTTCGTTTTTTAGACTATATGGCTTTTAGTCCGGGCGGCGGCTGCAAAAGTCGTGTATCCATCGAGTTAAAGAAAATTTCAGCTTTGTAGTAATAGTTACGAGAAAGCCAATAGATACGAGAAAGCTTGGTCGGCCAAGCCCTATTTTGGTGCAGCAAATGAGCGTATAATTTATTTGTTTTCAGAATCTTGCAAGGTTGAATTTTTCCCTTTCCCTTAAATGATGAGTTGTAGTCACAATCAGTATAGGCGTGTAAAAATGGCAGAGCTTTACACAACTGAGCCCCTAAATTTTCAAATAATTCCGTTTAATTTACCGCTTCTGTTGTATCTGATGATGTTAACTAGACTTATTTTGCTGATAGCTTGTCCATGTTGCCCAATAATATTTTAAGAACGTCTGAACTCGACGTTGTGAGCAAATTTTTCGAAAGTGAAAGAAAATGCGCGTGTCGGCTTCTTCGTGATGACATGTAAAATCAGATTCTATATTTTTAACAATATTATTTTTCCTAAAAAAAATGTTTTATCTCACATTATTGCTGCTAAGTGATTACTTTCCCAATGTTTGCCTAAAAATTCAACAAATGCTTTTTTAAAGCCGATGTTATTTAAGCTTTTCTGAAAATTACTATCTCTGCTCTGAGTTTCTCCAGAATATGGTAGGGTATACAAATCTATCATCGTTTTTGACGTTCAGCATCTTTTATAGGTGATTTATATACATCAAAAATAAGATGGACTTCTGTAGCAGTAGTTTTGCAGATTTTGTTTAGTATCTGTTCTGCGATTTTGCCATAACTTTGTGCAACAGTAACTAATTTCCGTATTAAATGAAACCCGTCAATTACGTAAACTTCTTCGTTTGAGTATCCTTTCTGTTTTATAGTTTCTGTCAAATTAATTGAAAGTTTAGATTTTGGCGTTTGCTGCATGTCCCCATTATATTGGGATAATGCTGATGGAACAGGGGCCAAAGAAAATTTCATGCACGTTTCGATGTCAACAAACATCCGAATATATCCCTTTCCATTTTCAATTGGACCGTTTTGACGCCACTTTTCTGCACCCTTTTTACTGCTCCTGATGGAAAATTTAAAATGTTCTTGTTGACTTGTAACTTTTTGCGTTCTCCGCATTCATACGCATTTAGAAGATAGTCAGATGTTTCCTTTTCACTGAGCGCCTGGTAGAAATATTGAATAATTCCTCGGTTATACAGCCTTCTGAAAGAGGATTCATGCAATTTTTAATCCCTTTAATCAATTCATCAAAGCAATTTATATCTTTTTGTTATCATTTACAAAAAGATATAAAATGATATTATTTTAATTCGGTTGTTATGTCCTCTTTTTCATTTAAATTTACGTCTTCCATAATGAAGTAACAATCTTAGATCTCATGCTATGGCTCAGGGCCCATCGTTGTCGCGCGCCAATAGAATTTGTCATATGAGTTAATCCAGTCAGAGTATTTCCTAGATTTTCATTTACAGTCTGTTCGAGTGTTAGATCCACAGAAGATATCTATAGGTTAATATGCCTTCTTGTCTCGATCATTAGCAGAAAATTGCTTGTGCGGATGCTTCGTGAAAAAGGAAAATAAATATTCATAAAATACACAGGGTGAGCAAGAAGTATGGAAACCCTTAAAAATATCGCGGAGTTCAGTTCAAAAAAAAAAAATGAGCAAGGTTTATTCTTAGATCATTTTCAACAAGGAGTGTAGTGGTGAGCTTGGCTGTGACCTTGACCTCCATTTTCAAGGTTATTTAGAGGTCAAGGTAATTTTTTTAAATTATAAGTTCTATGTATTTCTGATGGCAGAATCGAAAAGAGCGATCAATTTTATGACCGAGTATGTATTTTCCATGACCTCCCAAGATCATCTGAAGGAATTAACACTGCAATCTTTTCGATTCTTTCATCAAAAATAGAAGTTATAATTTAAAAAAATGACCTTGAAAATGGAGGTCAAGGTCACAACCAAGCTCACCACTAAATTCCTTGTTGAAAATATCCTAAGAATAAACCTTGCTCATTTTTTTTGAACTGAACTCCGCGATATTTTTAAGGGTTTCCATACTTTTTCCTCACCCTGTATACCACATATATTATTATGCAGATATAATATTATATTAATTCACGATATCACTAAGCTTTTTGGTTAATCGACCCGACATTAACTGTTTTTTATCGAGCCGGCACGTTACTGAATGATGAAGCGGTCAAGTCATGACTTCAGCTAGTCGATCAAACATCAAAAAATGCAGTCAAAAGAGCACATTATGACGGATTAAAATTCAGGAAATAAATTCATACTATGAATTATTGATCTTGAATCCTATGTGCCTCAACCTTTACTCATTTTATTAAATTTTGTGAAAAAAAGCCTCGACTACCGTTTTGATTTTACTCCTGCGAGTTGCTGGGAGTAGAAAGTCGCCTGTAGGTCACCCAGCTTTACTACAGGATTGCTAAATAAACCTGGGGGGTGCCTGGTATCCAGAGTCCGCATATTTGAACTGAGTTCGGACCTATCAGCCATTCATCCTTCGGCATATGCTGTTCCACCTTTGATTACGGTTTATTGTCAAAGTTTTCTCCTTTAGCGCCGTACTTTAACCTGTCCCAAAAGGCCACATTCTGCCTAATGGTTCCAGTTACCAGTGGTTGCCGCGAGGAGTCAGTACGTACACTAGCGAATTGTGATCAGGTTACCCCTTGCACAATTGTACACATCACGCAGCTGCATGACCAGAACAGCTTACGTGATGCGCACCCTACTGGAAGGTTACGGAGCTGGTAGATTAATCTACCAACTCCCCCCCCCTCCAATAGACGCCAAACCACCTTGATAATAAATAAATTGGAAGCATTTTTAAGATTCGAGCAGATTCCGAACAGGTTCAACACGTGCTTGAAATATTGTAAATATTTTAATAAATTTAATGAAACTTTTCAGTTTTTATTACACCTCCCCTCTCCATAGTAACAATTCTTAGCAAAATATGTATCTAATTTTTCTTTTAAAGGAAATAACACGATTCCATTTTCTGCTAAGAGCTACCTAGATTTTTTTGTCCATACAAAACTCATAATAAGGGAAATAAATCAAAATTAGTTTTGTTAGCTGACAAATCTTGTTATACCCTCATAAGAATGGTCTGCGCCTCAGACGGTTAAACTCCGGTTTATCTTCCATATGGAATTTCGTTTGAACGTACATTGGGGGGAGGGGAGGGGGCTTAAAAATTCCAATATCCAGCAGAGCAGATCCGTTGCCCTAACCCGAACCGATTGGTTTATAAAATTAGTTCGAAAATGCATGTCCCGACTAGTATAGTAACCATTTAAGAATAAGCCGATTGGTTGGCGAAGTCTGTTTCGGACAGGCATGTCACAATTCAAGTAATTACCATTTAAGTGCCGTGATCAATTGGTTCTTAAAGTTGGTTTGAATATTCATTTTACCACTGAAACAAATGTTTTATAAAATTAGATGTGAAACAATTAGTTGTCAATTAGTTTAATTCGTGGTACATTATATGCGAAAATGAGTTTGTGAACTATATAATTAACCGTTTTGTTTTTCTGTCATTTCGCTATATTTCAGCGTACGTAAATTTAATTCAAAATGTTTAAACCTAAACTAGACATTTCCAAATGTAAAAAACTTCAAAAATGTGGTACTTATAGACGATCATTGATTAGGAACCGGTTAAAATATGAAATTTCCAAAATGGAAATTTTTCTTAATGAAAACACGATGGTTGCCTGTTCGAAATCTTCATTCGAAAACATTTCACCTTCATATAACCAGAATGATACTGCAATTTCATCTAGCTGCTGGAACGACAGCAACGGCCTAAATTATGGAAATTTGGAATACGCAAACCATTATGAAAATTTTGAAAATTTTTCTGGCGAAGGTGAAAAAGAATATGAGATTTATGAGTTTGGGCTGCAACTTACAACATAGGCATACAGCAATCAATTCGTTATTATTCAATGGTTATGAATTTACAACAATCAAACCAATGTTAACTGGAATCTTGAATGGGGTAGGAAAACCTCAATCTATAGAAAATCTTGCTTTTATTTTACACTTACGATAAAATGTAGATAATTTACATAATCAACAATTTTTTATTTGTTTAGGCCTTTCGTGGATGAGCTAAATTGTTTATTGAAGATTAGTGTTCAAATAAATGAATATCATGTAAGCATGACAATCAGATGCTTTATTTGTGATTCCCCGGCGAGACATTTTTGAAAGGTGTTATAAATTTTAACGGAAGACACGGATGTCTAAAATGTATTGTGATTGGAGAATGGAATCATGATAATAGAACTATGTCACTCCCGCGTATTGAGCTATACCAGAAAGAACCGACCAAGATTTTAGGAATAGAACCTGCGGCAGTTATCATAAAACAATATCACTGCTTTGATATGATCAAAGACATAATTGTTGCTGAAGAGTTACATTTATTACATCTAGGTTATATGAAAAGATGTTTATTTGGATGGAGAGATGGAACATTTAAAATCTACAACGGGAAGTGGACTGCTTTTGTGAATGCGCTTGACCAATTTACATAGTTCTATTAAGATAAACAAAAAATTGAAATTAAATAAGGTTGTCAAATTCAAATCAATGTTTAAATTATATCACATACTTTTTAGCATATTCGCCATCGCCAATTTTAATTAAGCAATTTTTCCTCAAATCGACGTTTACAATTTTTACAAACTGCATTAAACATTTTTTGGTTTTCGTTAAAAGTATATTTTGAGTCAGGTAGCAAAATCGCATTGAAGAAACATTGCTGAAATTAAGGCGGGCTGGTCCTTTTCAAGACATTTTGTCCATTGACATAATTTGATCACTTCACGTGTAATTGATCGATCACTTTATCGATTAAACATCCCATCCATTTCTTTTACCACTAGTTCCACAAATGTTTGTGAGGTGTGATGTCTAAATAAAAATAAACAACATAAATATTCAATATAATAATACAAATAAATTGATAATATAAACTTAAAATTACCAATTTAGTCATAATAAATAGAAAATGATACTTCAGTAGATGATAGTAGTTCAGGTTTTTTAATTACATCAGTTTTTTGGTCTCAAAGAACTAGGGAACCGAAAATTACTGAACTTTTAAATTGCCGTTTTTCGGTAACATTTTAATTGTGATATCCGTAATTTACCGAAAAATTTGAAAGCCCATTTTGTTCATTGTTTGTATGTATTAGTAATTTAACGCACACACTTGGGATCTTAATTTTTAGAAAATTAACCGATCTCAACATTTTATTAATGTCTTCGTTCACTAGAAATAAAAATAAACATTTAATTTATATTTTACAAATGGTCGTTTTAAATCTAAAACAAAGCTTATCAATAGTTAGTGCAGTTTTGTGCAAAACTGTCCCAAGGCCAAAAAAACACTTTCGATTCCACGGAAGTTAATTAAAACGTGTTGATATGCAAGTTTGTTGCGTTGAATAGTAAAGGATTTTATTCCTCAAACGTGGTGCCTACTTTTTCCTTATTTACCAATTTTCATGATAAATTAATCGGATTAATGGAATTCTCATTAGATTTGGTAGGTGGTTTGGGTAGATTTGCAAATCAATCAAAAGATTTTTAGTCTGAAAAGTAGAATGACATCAATGACGAATATACATGTTTTTGTGTAAAACTAAGGTAAAGGTTTCGACAAATTTATAAAACTTATTAATAATTTGTGTTATAGGAATTTTGTCTAAAGGTAGTTACAGAAAATTTCGTTATGTATTCCAAAAATTTACCAACATTTCGGTAAAAAACCATTTTACCGAAAATCGGTATTGGATTCCATTATTCCAATAAACTCAGCAGTAAAATCGTGAAATTTTCAATTTGGAGTTCTCAACACTAACCTGATATACAATTTAACCAAATTGAAATTGTTGAAGCAAAATTTGATAAGCTACCATTTGAAATTTCAAATTAAATTAAAGTATGAGAAATTTTTAATCATGGAATGGATACATGGACCGCCACCTATACCTATACCCTAACCTAATTTTTTAATAGTATATAATAAGTACATTTTCAATATCCGATTTCGCAAATTTTCATAGAAATAAGTTCCTATACTTTTTACTTTAAATTTAGCTTCTAAATTTCCGAGAAATTACTTTGAATATCGACCGCTGATTTAAAAATGTTGTTACTTCATAAAATGCCTCAATTTTAACGATGATTTTTTTGTCCCGCAGATCAAGGTTTCCGATCTGAAATTCCTGATCTAGTTCATTATAAAATAAGAACTTGCCTACCAAAATCCTCGTGGTTGTGGAATTTATATACACATCAGATATCTTACAAAAACCATTAACACAGAAAACCGTATAGCGCTCATTGATCACAGGCAATTTCAGATATTTGTGTGCCAGGAAATTGTGCGGTTTATTAGAGATATTAAGGCGAGGTTTTAAGGCTCCCTAGCAGCAGCTCTACGGCTCCCTAGGGGGCCGCTGCCCATAGTTTGAGAAGCACTGCTCTATTCGACTCAACTTTTTCTTGTTTATTTTCCTTTTCATATTGTTGTTTGTCTTCCTCATAAATCGTAATATATAATTTATTCGCTCTCATTAATTTCGCTGATATCCGCAATTTGCGACATTCCGTCGTTTAAAATGATGTTTAATGCTTTTTCAGACAAAATTGCTGTTAATATCGATTGTGTTTGATGCGATGGATACAAGTTCCTTGATGTACCTAAATTGTTTTAATCTGGGCGTGCATGTTTTCGCATACTGTGATTCGCTAGATTGTTTAATGCAATAAATTTATTGAACTGCGATTTTTCAATTTGGTCATTAACATTTTTTGATTGGTTTCGCGTTGGATGTGTTCATTTCACAACACGAACAGCCTTCTCATTTTCTTCATCCTCAGTGTCAGAGTATATTGTCAGGATATATCATATTTGTAATTACTAATTTAGTTTATGGTGTAATAACTGAGAACAAATTTTTCATAATCCTCATCATCAGATCGAAACTGAATAGCAAATTTTTAATAATTTCGATTCTTAATATTCGATTAATATCTTCAATGATAATTCTAAATCATAATTTTAACGTTCTCAAAATCTGCTATTCTTTTAGCATTCTCAATTCTAATTTAAGTATTTATTAATATTCTTTTCCATAACCTAAAATAGGCGTATATTTATAGAAAGCCTGGTTTAGAACTTATTGACTATGTTAAATGAAAAAAAACTTTGTTTTTCACTCGCCTCAAACGCCCGCCTTGGAAAAATCTAAAACAAAGTTTGCTGCAGTTTGCTAATAATGAAATTTTAAATGATAACTTATTAACATTTGGGTGGAAGCTAGACATTCTTCAAAAATCTATCCAGTAGCCAATAGGCTACATGGTAGAGGGCTGTGAAATCATAAAATTGCTCGGCACTTTCGTTGATCAGAAAAATTATTTTTGGCTTTAAACATTTCGTATGCACTTGATTTTCCACCTGTCAATCCCAAGGATTACTTGACAAGGAGTACAACTCACATTTATCTTTATAATTCTATCAAGACTCATTCATAGAAAAGTTCAAAGTGTAAAAGTAGGAATACTTAGGTCCAAGGGGAAAAAATTCAACGCTTCATACCTATAAACTTCTAATGCCTAAATCTTTGAATTTATTGGCGAACCAGCGATCTTTATTGTCTCATTTTCTTGCACTTCAAAATGCTTAAAATCAACTATTAAGCAGAGTACTAAGATGATTTGTTTAGTCTCATTCATTTAATCGAAATAATTATTTGTTCGTGGTATAATTTAGCGTTTTTAACATTTATATAAATTATCACTCCAAGGAACATTCTAATAAATAGTCAAATTACCTAGAAAGAAGAATAGTAGTACCCCAGCAACACGTTTGGTTGTGACCTACGACTTAACCTTATATCTCAATTTTAATGCGTCCTTTATTAACGCAAAGTGGAGTTAATCAAACCAAATTTTTCACCAAAAGCCTTAACGATGTTTACATTATCGGCTCAAACCCAAATTATGCGCATTTATTTGTAAATGTAAACCGAGCATTAAAATAATATTTCTTCAGTTTAGAAGAAGTCACAATTCGCAAATATTTTCAATTTGGGTCAGAGGATTATAACTACAATATTAACACAGTTATAATGGCACCACAGAAAAGCATGATAAGTTCCTATAAAACTTTAAACATTTCAAGAATTTGCTCGCTTTTATTGTGAGTTGTAGGAGCATAATTGTATAAATTCTCATTAAAGAACCTTAAAAATTCAGATTTTTCTGATATATAATACCAAAAGTCAGCATATTAATAAAAACCTAATTAATATTCGCATTTAAATTATAATATTTTATAATTTAAATTAAAATATGAAATTATTATTTAATATTTTTTTTTACTATTTGTTTTTATATATAAAATAAACATATCACAATAAAATAAAACAAAAAAATTAAAAACCAAATAAAAATAAAAAAAAAATATTTAATTATAAATAATATAAAATATAAAAAATGTGTCTTCTAAGAATAAAATTAATTAACTATTAAAAATTATATAAATATAATTAAGAATATTTTAATTATAAATTTAAAAAAAATCCATTTTTAATAAAAATTTAAGACTTTAATTATTATATATAAAAATATGTTTGGATGAATTAATATATAATAATTTAATTAATTAAGGTTTATTAATTTGTTTCCCAACAAAAAATAAAATCAATTATTTAAATATCAATCAATTATAGTTTGTAAATATTATTACACAATTACATGATTATTATCATTAATGTAAATCAAACAGTACGACAGCATTACACATTACAGAGTAAATAAATAAAAATACTAACAAATAAACAAAATAAAACCAAAAAAAAAAATAATTATTAATTATATTGCTTGTAATTAATATGGGAAAATAAAATAAAAAATTAACAAGAATTATTAATTTTATTATTTGTTTTATTAATTAACTTAAAATTATTTTGTAATTAAAAACAAATATATTTATAAATTTAAATAATAAAATAAAATAATTAATTTTAAATAAACCAAAAAAAAAAAATATTTATATATATTACAATAATAACACTATTGTTATTAACCATGAATGAATAAAATGCATGTAAAAATGATCAAAAAATAAATTCGAATGATTTTCATTTAATATGATTTGTAATTTATACGCTTTAAATTATTAATTAATTAATTACTAATTTTAATGTGTCTCTTCTGCCCAATTCGACTGTATTTGATTTTGTTTATTTTTTTGTTTTTTTTTGTTGTAAATATTAATTGTAATAACGCTTTGTGCTGTTTTCCTATGGGATTTGTAAATGTGTAATTAAAAAAATACTTGCTTGGTAAGCGTGTTGTGGATTTTTTCGCTGGACTATTCAAATAAAATCGACCAATGCTCAAACTCAAGAACATACTTATTTAACATGAGTTATGCAACGTAACTGTTGGCAACATGTTGAGTAAAATAATAAATTGTTCCCTGAATACAAGCGATTTATGCAAAATTTCATGGCAATGTGATAGATCGAATGTCATATTTTCCATCAGTAAATTTTTAAAGCCAACATCTTGGGAGATCTAAAAGCGCCCAATGAGTGCGAAGAAAACAAAACAATCTAGCATGCTTTGCAAATTCGAAATAACCATAGAAAGATATTCGAATTCAAATTTAAATGTAGGCAATAAAAGAGATGATTATAGTATTGTTTATAAATTTCGAGTTATATTTATGACGTATAATACTACAACAACAACAATTTTGTAAATTTCAAAAATACATACCTTATTTTTCATGACGATTTTCACTAAGAAATAAACATTTTCAAGACTTGATTTTGCAATTACATACATGTTTCATGAACATTTTCGTATAAAAACAAACAAAAGCTCACATTTATAATAAACTAAAACTTTTTTTTTTTAAATGCTGCCAATGGCTTATTCTTGAATCTTTCCACATAAAAAACTAACAATTGTCGTAACGTCGGTTTGATTTTTAAAGATTGTTAAAAAAATAAAACAAAAACTCTCCTTCATTATTTCTTCTACCGTCGCGCTTCGTCAACCTTGCGTTAGGTTTACCAACTAAAACATAACTTTTTATTCAATATAGTGACATCTATTATTAGTTAAAACAATTAAATGCAAACTCTACAATTCGGCTATACCTGACTCTTCAATCGACTCTGATTGCTTATCCCAATTACAAGGCTTCATATTAAAAGCCGCAAAAACACCATGAAAGGGTTTGTTTGACAAGCGTTGTCCAGGAACATCTTCAACTATATATCGTTCGCCTAACAATTTACGAGTAACAATGTATGGTCCCTTGAATCTGGGTAAAAGCTTATGATTAATTCCCGGCTCGTTTACAACGTTTCGTATAAAGACATAATCACCGACTTCATACTTATGTGCGTCTATATGTTTCTTGTCGAAATAAAGTTTATTTTTCTCGTAGTTCGTTCTCGTACATTTTGCAATACCGTCTCTTATTTCGTTTAGATTTCTACTCGTATTCTCATTCTGAGAATTAATAAATTGCTTCAGAACATCATTTGACTTAATTTGATTAACGCCAAAAAGTGCAATCGAAGGTGTAGTTCTTATAGTTCGGTTCTGCATATTGTTTATTACAAATTCCGGATCGTTAAGGACAGTGTCCCAACTTTTATTAGGGTCATAATCAACGATTTTCGAAAGTATCGGTTTAAATGGACGATTAATTTGTTCGACCTGACCGTTTTATTGAGGAGAACTCGTGGCGGTCAACATTTGCTGAGTGTTCACCTCATTTACAAACGTCTTGAAATTATGTGAGGTGAAACACGCACCCCGATTCGATACTATCCGTAATGGAACGCTGAACTGATTAAAATCTTACTTTAATCAGTTCAGCGTTCCTTTACGGATAGTATCAGATTGGGGTACGTGTTTCACCTCACATAATTTCAAGACGTTTGTAAATGAGGTGAACACTCAGCATGTGTTGACCGCCACGAGTTCTACACACGAGTATTAGTCGCCTTTGTCGGGTACAGTTTCGTAAATTTACTAAATCCGTTAACTACCGCAAAAATATACCTGTAACCTCGCCTGGTCATTTCTAATGGACCTTCATGATCGTGTGAAATGGCCTGTCATATTTATCGTATATATGGAGAAAACCCTCAATATGTACCTTCGGTTCGTAAATGAGACATTTCATACATTTTTTAATAAATTCGTTAATTCTTTCCACCATATTCGTGAGCCAATAATTACGTCTAATCATTTCGACGGTTTTACTAACACCTACGTGTCCGATATTATGGTGTTGTCTTATTATTTCATCGACAAGAACCTGAGGCACCAAGAACAATAGCCTGTTCTTGTATTTTCTATATACCAGATTTTCTCTCAGCTCATAGAATTTATTCTCTCCGTTTTCGTTTAGGTCATCGTAAATTATTTTGATGGCGTTGTCCGTCAACTGAAAATGCGCCAGATTTCTTGAAAGGTTGCATTCCAACATTAATATATTTGGTGCACGACTAAGCGCATCGACATGTCGCATTCTGTTATTACCACGATGCACGATCTCGTAATCATAGTTTTGATTCGATTATTCGTATCTTTCTTTTCCAACGTCAATTTTAATGAATTACAATCAGTTACTAATTTGATATGAATTCCATGTACGTATACATGAAAACGTTGCAGTGAATAGATGATAGCAAGCGTTTCTAATTCGTAGGAGTGATAACGTGCTTCCGTTTCGGTTGTTCGTTTGCTATAAAATAAAACAGGATGGAGATATCCATCTGCTTGACGCTGTAGTAAAATAGCACCAAAACCTATTTGGCTAGCGTCCGTATGTAATTCGGTAGCTGCGTTAGGATTATATAAACTCAGAGTTGGTGAGGATGTCAATTTAGACTTCAATTGAAATGCGTCTGCCTCAACCTTATCAAATTTATAATCAGCATTTTTTTTAACAAATCGTATAAAAGTTTAGCTAATATCGAATAATTTTGTATAAATCGTCTAGAGAAGCTCGTTAAACCGATGAAACGGTGCAGTTCGTGAACATTCGTAGGTAATGGGTAATTTTGAATTGCATCAAGGTGTTGCAACGTCGGGCGAATTTCATCTTGACCAATTTCGTATCCTAAGTAATCGATTTTGTCTCGAAGAAAACTACATTTAGCAGGTTGAATCTTTAAACAATTCGCATACAATATGTCAAACACCGTTGTGAGTATTTCAAACTGCTTTTCTATTGTGTCCGTAGCCACCAGGATATCGTCAATGTAAATTATTACGTCACCTGATTCGATTAATTGTCTAAAAATTATTACTACAAACCGCTGAAGCACTGAAGGCGCATTACTTAATCCAAAGGGCATTTTTAGATATTCATACTGCCCGTCCGGCGTAACAAACGCAGTATATTTCACAGAGTCTTCGTTTATCGGTATGTGGTGAAATCCACTTCGAAGGTCTATTAGTGAAAACACTTGCTTTCCTCGCAGTTTTTCTATGCAGTCGTATATTAATGGTAAAGGAAATCTTTCCTTTATTGTTTTTTTTATTAAGTTCGCGATAATCGATGCACATACGCTGAGAACCGTTCCTTTTCTTTACCAGTACGATTCTACTAGCAAAATCGCTTGTACTTGGTCGTATTATGCCACGATCAAGTAAATCGTCAATCATTTCGCGCACTAATTTACGTTCATGCATTGAAAGTCGTTTCGAAACTGAGTGGATGGTCTTATCACTATTAAGAACAATTTTAAGTTCGTATTTGGTTTCCGGTGTTGTTTTAATCGGTCGATTCTCAAAATCATTTAACAATCTATTGAATCTATCCTGAACTAAATATTCTTTCATTTTATCGTCATATAATGGACCTATTCTATAGTCATGATTCGATTCTAATTCTAAGTGATCGTCTGAAAAATACTCAATATTTAAGATCTCGTCAAATAAATTGCATCGCAATGTCTGTTCCACTTTTTCACTCAGACAAACGTTTATCGAACCACCACCCAAATTAGTTAATATGTTACAACTTAACATTGGACTTCTAATAAATTCGCGACCGATCAAGCAATCATAGCCCATTGTTTCGTCCCGTACAATATAAAACTTAATGTTACAAATTACAATTATTAAAATTAATTTTACAATTCAACTCCAATATTCCGCAAATTTGTATTTTTGAATTATTCACTCCAGTGAATTAATTTCCGTCGTTCCTTTCAATTATTATTCCCTCAGGAACAATTCCTCGCTTCATGATATTAATTGGGCTTCCCGTATCGATGATCGCTTTGACTTCGTATGATGTATTATTTGGAAATTGGATTACCATATCCACCGAAAATTCGTCATGTTTAATAAGATACATTTTTTGAATGTCTTGGTGACAATTTGTAGTGCCACCTTTTGGATGTACTTTATTGCAACTGGTACATCTTTCTCGTCGTTGAGGCTTTGGGCATTGTGTCGAAAAGTGCCCGGTTTCCCCACAATTAAAACATCGGTTTGAATCGTATTGATTAAATCGTTTCGGATTATTATTCGCTTTTGCTGTAGACGTATTCGCCGTTGATATTGAGTTAATATTTTCTTTCGTTGATGAATCTTTTGATCTTTGATTGATCTTTTAATTCATCGAACGTTGCGATTTTATGTGTACGTAGTAAATTCGACAAATTCACTTCGTTTATTCCCAGAATTATATATTTAATCACGGCTTCCTTTGAGATATTAACTTTGTCACTAATCGTAATCATCTCGTAATAATATTCCAATAAATCTGGGTATTTACGTCTTATAGAGTATCTTAATTGGTCATGTATTTCCACTTCACTAATGTTTGTTTTGAAATTCTCCAAAAACGTATTTTTAAAATTCTCGAAATCATAATACTTATCTTGGAATGTCATAAACCACATTCTTGCAGTGTATGATAATTTTGATGAAATCGATAACATTAATAATCTATCGTCGATTTCATAGATTTCTTTTAACGATTCGATTCGATTAATCCATTGTACCGATGACAAGGACTTTGCGTTACCTGGCTTGAATTCAGGTATAATATCGATCACTTCTTTGGTAGATAATACCGATCTTTGTGGTTCCTTTTTCTCAATCAACAACTTTCGTTCTAACTCTAGTAATTCACGTTCTTTCGTAATTAAATTCCTTTCTCGTACACTGTGACGTGAATTGGTTTGTCTTCGGTCACTTTTATTCGCCATGTCTTTAGCCAGTCCGCGATTTTGTTTAAATGATTCTGTAACTCCTTTGAGGTAATTTCGGGATAAGAGTGTGACACCAGGATGGCCGTATCATCGGCAAATTTTGATATTGTTACTTTGTTGGTTACAGGTAAATCGGCTGTATACAACAAGTATAATATTGGTCGTAGAACTCTGCCTTGCGGGAAACCTGCAATAATATAATTTAAGCAAATAGTTGCACTATCTTGTTTGACTATGTATTACCTTTGAATAAGGTAGTTTCCCAAAACTGAGTAAAATTTCTTCGGTAGAAGCTCTTTAATTTTGTATATTAGACCATCGTGCCAAACTTTATCAAATGCTTGTGCTATATCTAAGAAAGCAGCAGAACAATATTTCTTTTCCTCGAAGGTGATTTTGATTGCATTTACAATTCTGTATATTTGCTCTGTGGTACCATGTTGGTTTCGTAACCCAAATTGATGGTCTGGAATAACGCGCCGTTCTTCTAATATTGGTTTCAATTTCGTTAGTAACATTTTTTCAAATAGCTTTGAGATTGCGGGCAGCATACTTATTGGACGATATGATGAGATCTGCGTTTCATTTTTTCCAGGCTTACGTATCATTGTGATCAAAGATATTTTCCATTTTTGGGAAAGATAACTGGTTCGCATGATCGCGTTGAATATGAATATTATTAGTTTTATGCATTTGTCTGGCAATTCCCTTATCATTTATTTAGGATCCTAGAATTAATTTGTATTCTTGTATACTACAAGAATACAAATTAATTCTAGGTTCCTAAATAAATTCCGTTAGTGTTAATTTTTCGATAATTACCACTTTATAGTGCAACCGAAAAATAGTATCAGTAACAATGTCTCCCTTGAAATTTAACTGTGTCCGTATCCCACCATCCGCAATGTCAATATATTACCCACCACCAACTTACTTCAACTGCGTAACATGAATATATTGTTTAGTACGACACTCTCTAAAATTCCTTTTTGGTTTCTTTAAATAGATTTAGATTTAATAGTTAAGTTTATTAATTCATATACGTCTTCATAAGAAAATGGACACCGCCTCCATAATTCTTTGAAGTCGCTGCTTCAGCGCTCAAAACCCAATACTGCCTCTGGTGTTGATTTGTTGCTCCCACCTTAAATTTAACTAAAACTACTATTGCGTATTTACTATTCCCATTAGTACTATATATGAGAAAAAATTAGCACAACAAAACCCGTTAACCAATTAAAACTCCATTGGATGCCTGAACTCTCTGCACTCCGAAAATCGAAATAAGACTGAAATTCAATATTTGAAATTCTAACATGTTAATTTCACTAAAATCGGTTAAGAAATAGCCAAGTTCCATAATAATTGGCCATATTTTAGAATCCCAATATCCAACGTACAGGTTAAATTTTATCACGATCGATTAAGGAAGAGTCAAGTTCCATCCTACTCGCTATATTCCAGAACTCTATTCAAAAATCATTTTAGAATTCCATTTCCAACGCCATGTGCGTAATTCATTCGTAATCGGTTAAGGAATAGCCAAGTTTCATTCTACATAATTGGCCATATTCCAAAAATTCACTTAAAAATCATTTCAGGATCCCTTTTCTAAAGCGCATGTCAAATTGCATGTCCGGTTGACAAAATTTGAAAGATTATAAATTATATTTCTCCATACCCATTCCGTTTCTATTTCACGCGAAAATAATTAGATTTTTGGAGACCGCATTGAAATTCCATTTCGTTTTAATCTGAGTACTAAGCTTTACAAAAAATCGACGAACTTGTGTCCGGGACACAACCTATTAACGTAGGACTACGTATAATTACATGTTAGGTGAAACCAAAATTTCGAAATTACAAGTTAAGAAAACCGTTAATTATCTAATGCTGCCTCTTTATGCATTAGGCTATAGCAGCTTAAATGTTAATTACCCGTTGTACATATTTGTTATTATTTTATGCAATAGATGTTTTCCGAAAGAGGCAGCACGATCAAAGAAAAAATACAAAATACAATTTTTGATAGCAAATATTTAACACCTAGTAGGATTATGTGAAAGTTGCGTATGATTTCGAAATTTTCCGAAAGATGGTAGTCCTTGCTGTTTAAGAACATTTGGCATTTAAACATGATCTACTAAATTTTGTATTTCTGTTTTAAATGCGATTTTAATAAAGCAATTCAAAAATAATGTATCGATCAATATTCGCGATTTCCAACAAAGTAGCTGACATCTGGTGAAAACAATATGAAAAAAATGTAACCATAGAACAAGGGGTTCAGAACTGTCAAACAGTTGAATTTGACAATACTCGTCCCCTTTGCTTATAGGTATGAAACAAACGTCGAATACATTTAATGGAAATTGCCAATATCATTGAAATAATCATTGAAATGTCACAAAATGTCAATAAAACGTCACAGAAATGGAAATGCCTTGCTTACTAGATATAATTTATTTTTAAATATTGACGATTTAAATGACGTATTAAATCAAATTAGATTCCGTCAATTGACGATTGGTAAATCACAAATTTCTCCTAGCGATTATTTTTTAACTTTAAGAACAGTGCTATTTGTCATTTCAGATGGTTTGTTATTAAAAAAGTATAAACAATCAGTCAGAAACAAACGCCTCTGTTGTGAAAATATTTAGATGGTTTGGCGATATTTAAGATGTCCCCACTTTAATAAAATCAAACATAATTAAAACAGCAATTTTAATTGTATAATTGGTAAAATGCAATTTATTTATAAAGCTACAAAGTGCCACAAAATACTGTTCAAAATTGCATAAATTTGATAATAAGTTAGGGCTTTTCTTCTTCAATGTTTTATGTATTCAACTTTATATCAAATGTACGCCATTTTGAACATTGTTCCAAATTAAAATTATTTGGACCACATTTCAAAATAACTGCTAACTACTTAGGCAAGATTGTTTAAATTAAATACGCGCCTAGAGGCACTTTTTACACTTTCTCACTAGGTTTTTGAACTTATATAGGTATTCGAGATTTATGAAGCGTTGAGTCTTCCATTACATACATTCGAGTTACATGGTAATGTACAACTTCGCTTCGAAATTTAATGCGTGTCTAGATTTTTCTACAAAGCTCTTTAAAGAATTTGCGACAATTATATTTTATGTTTTGGATTTTGAATTATCCAGCAATGTTCCCTTTTATTTCTATAAATATTCGGATCTGAAAAAACTATCATTTTTAACATTTGATGATTTGGACAAAATATGTGAATTAAAATTCAAGAGAATTCAAAATGAATTAGGAGACATACTTACATATTGTTATCGATTCACAAACCGATAACAATATGTAAGTATGTCTATATGTCTAAAGGAGGCTAACAAAATTGTTTCATATGTCTTTTATGAAACATAATGGTTAATTTGCCAAGAATTTGATCAAAATGTGATCTAATTTTACTGGGTTGTATTATTATTCCATATAAGAACAGCAACCATTTCTAAAAGCAAAACCTTGCTGCTTTTTAATGAACTTATAAACTCTGAAATAACTCTTGTAATTAATTTTTAATAAAATTGGATAAAACAAACACAATTTAGTCTTTGCAATTTCAAGTTAAAATCGGAACGAAATTTATAGATTTCGAAACAATGGTTAGAATTGTTTTTAAATGTTGAGTGAAACTTGGCAATGAAATGATTTTAGTTATGATTGTACACTGAGTTGAGCCAACTATTACCGACGTAACATCTAATTTAATCTGTTATCATGTACAAACTTTTGTAAAAAAAAAATGTGACCTTGACCTAGTTAATATAAAACCACATTCATCGTTATAAATTAATAAGCAAATATCCTTCAAACAGTTTCTTTTGTGGTCGGTATTCTAAAATGACCTTGACCTACATTTTTTTTTTTTATTGATATGTCAATAATTTATAATGAAGTTAATTAGAACACTGACGATGATACACCAGATGTGAGATGTCATACTCATATAAGGGTTATTTTAGATTGATAGTGGTTGTATTAATATATACATCAAAATGTGTTATATTACTACTAATCAACTTTGAAATGTTCCAATATAAGTGTTAACTTTGAATAAGAAAGTATTAGAGTTAGTCTTGTTAAGCTTACCATTCCTTAATGATTTTTTGTACAAATATTTAACGTCAACAATTCTTATTGATTACAAAAGCACCAAATTCCAGAATTCAAAGGTCACACGCAAGTTGGTGTTATGTGACTAATTTTACATATGTAGTGTTTAAATCTGCAATAAGTGTAAGCTCTGAAAATCCTAAAAGGTCCCAACAAATATATACATAATTACATATGTACATACATATATGTACCATCAACGCAATGGAAAACAGAAGACGGTTCCTAAATCTTCTTTTTCTGGAGATATATTTGGCTGTTCATATTAGCAACTATTCTCATCAATAAAGCCAATCTGTAATGGATAAAAAAATATTCAATTAAAAATTTTAGTATATTCTAAAAAATCCTGAAAAGCCGACTTCAAGTCCCAAGGTCGTTTAACCCAAGAAAAAGTTACTGTGCGCTGAAATCCTGAATTTAAGCAGATATTTGGTCGTAGAATAAAAAAATATATATTTTTTCGGCGGAAGTCGAAACATTTGACATTTAGGTTTAAAAATTACATCTTGTAGGCACGAGAATTAAGATAACTATATCTTTAGTTAAGATTTTCAAAGAAATTTATTTAAGAATGAGCCAAGCAAAGTAACTTACACAATTTTTACAAATAATTTTGGGGACATCTCGTACGCAAAAAATATCGACACACGAATTACCCAACGTGGTACGTTCGTCGTATATCCATCCCGCGACATAAATTGTTTGAATCTCATAATTGCATATTCCTTGATATTGAAACTGAAATCGGCCAACAAAATGATCGCTAAAATAATATTGGTAGACAAATAAATGGATTATGTATAAGGTAGTTTTCAATGTGTTCAATTATATTCATATAGGATACTGTTAAAGTTAGCCGACAGTTGCCAGCCGAAAGTGAAAAGGCAATAATGCAGATTGCATAACCTTAGCCGAAAGCAAAAAAAAAACAGTAATGCAGATTGTGGTATCCCAGCCACATAACATAATCTCCTTAGTTTCACGAATTCTTCTTCCTGGCCATCCTTCCATTCGAATGCCTTGTTCTGCCTGGTTAACTCGTGTAAACTCTTTGCGAGGTTGGCGAATCCCGGCACGAAGCCTCTATAATAGGTGCATAGTTCTAGAAAGCTTTGTAATTCGTGTACATTTTTAGGTCCTGGCCAGTTCTTTAGCGCTGCGATATTTTCTCCGTCGGTGTGAATTCATTGGTCGTTACCAGATGATCCAAATACTTTACTTCCGTTCTGAAAAGCTTACACTTCTTTGGGCTCAACTTTAATCAGGCAGCCTGTATCCGATCGAAAACCTCTACCAAGTTACTTAGATGCTCGTCGAAATCCTTGCCTATAATGATGATGTCGTCCAAATATATTAAGCACGTCCTTCAATGTAATCCCTTTAGTATGCGTTCAATTAAACGTTTAAAAGTTCCAGGGATTATTTACATAATCGGGTCGGCATAACATTAAATTGCCAAAGCTCTTATTCATGGACTTCCACCTGTAAATAGCCGCTTTATAGATATAATGTTGAAAATATTCGAGCACCTGATAGTGTGTCTAATGTGTCATCAATCCTTGCCAATGGGTAGCTATCTTTTTACCGTCCTTCTTCTCGACCAATACTGACTGCTGCCTGCATATATGTTACCATCCAATTGACTTCTTCTAGTTTTACTAATGGTAACCTCCGGGGTGGTTGACAAATCGGCATCTCTGTTCCTGTATCAATCCGGTGCTTTATCATTGAGGTAATTCCGTTATTATCCGATGTACTGCAGAATATGGACAAGTACCGTTTGAGTAGTTGATGTGCAGAATTTTTCTGTGCCACGATAGGATCTTCGGACCATTTCTGAATGAGTTGTTCTACCGCTTCTTTCTGTCCTTGCATGTCGAGTTTTACAATCGGACTTTTCTGTTCACACTTCACTATACTCGAAATCTCGTCACATTATTGCCGATGATTGTTCCTTGTTTGATGGTTTTGGTCTTATTCGAGAGATTTAGAGTCCTAATTGGTACTCTATAGTCGTTGTCTGGTTTAACTAGGGCTTTCCCGATTGTAATTTTCATAGCTCCACTGTCCTCTTCGCAAGCTTCCACAACCCACAACCTGGCGAATTATTAAGCGAATTAGTTAATTACGCTGGTAATTGTTGATGTTCGCAAAAAATTTGTTCCGTCTAGTAGCAAATAATTTTATTTAATAAAAGATAGATTTAGTTAAAATTAGATTTACATATAAATTTATTTCCATTAGAAGAATAAATTTAATATTTTTTAAGTGACAGGAAATTCTGTTAAGCGATAGAAAAGGGTTGTATACTAAACCATACTTTACAAAATCTTACTTTCTTCAAAAATGGGAATTTTCGTGGGTAAAGCGAAGGGTTGCCCTTTCGGTGAAGGAGAATTTTAGTTTAAAGTAATTAGTATTGTAAGTAAAATAAATTTCAAAACTTGGATGCGTAAAATGGGAGCGTATCGAAATCTTAGATTTCAAGAAAGCAAAATTCGTGAAAAAGTAAGATTTTGAGAACTAAGATTTCGATACGCTCTCGAAAGAAAATTCTGATAACTGGAGGAAAATTTAAGTAAATTAAAGATAATTCTACTAATTGGAGGAAAATTCTATTAGGTGAAGGTTTAAACAAACAAAACAATAATTAAATAAAAAATTACGACTCCAGAATTTTTCCAATACCATTTTTTACCCCATTTTAAGAATTAAGTTTATTTTTAACTTGTATTTTGGGGTTTCTGTTTCACTTTACAGCCTGCTAGTTTCAGATATAATATTCACGGTATGAACAAAAATATACCTTGCCCCACAAACAATAGTAAAATCCATCTGACCAAATTGGTGAATTATTCTTAAAACACTTTCTATTGTTTAAGCAAAATTGTTAAATAAATCTATAATATCTATACATAATTGGAATTTCGTTTTTAATTACAATATATTAAAAAAAATTTCCATAGTTCACCAAAAATATTCTAATCGCTTTCCACATGTCCACATTCCAAAATGTTATCAAAAATAATTTTAAAATTGCATTTGCTTACACATCGCGTTTTGAAACATCGCGTCGTGAAATATCGCGATTTGATATATCGCGTTTTGTACCATATCGCGTTTTGTACCATATCGCGTTTTGTACCATATCGCGTTTTGTACCATATCGCGTTTTGTACCATATCGCGTTTTGAAATATCGCGTTTCGAGCGGATCTCAAAAAAAGTATTACAAATTATCACTATTTCGAATACGACTCTTAAAAAGATCTCTTGAAATGTTAAAATCAAAAAAATTCTGAATATTGGTTAAAATATTTTTTGGTACGCGCGACTGGTTCATCAATTCCATAATTCGTACGATAAAAATCAATACTCAACATTAACTGTCGTGGACAAAGGCTTCTCGTAGGAACATAAAATAAATATAAGTCAAGCAATACCGGTCAGCCAATCTTAGCACAAATTACGTACCGAGCAAATACTGCATGAATCAGCTCCCTTCTGAATTCAAGCTACGAAAGTTCAAAAGTGTACAACGAGCAGCATAAGGAGGTAAACTTAATCCGGCAGTTGACCTGGGAAGTCTTCGGGGGTAAATAATAAGAACTTTTTTGAATCCACTCAATACTATCGCTAAAGATTTTATAACTAGAACTCCAGATAACTACAGCGTATTCCAAAATAGGCCTAACAAAAGTAATATATAATGTCTTGAGAGTGTATGGGTCAGAAAATTGACGAGCATGTCTCTTTATGAAACCAAGCATCGAACTAGCCCTTTCTATACTATAAGTTTAGTAAAACTTAGGTTACCTGTTAATAATCCACCTAAGTCAATAAACTGAGTATCTCTATCAATTTCCACCTCTCGACATAGTTTTACATTTGGAGATACTGAGAGCTAAACGATTTTCGATAGTCCAATCACTAAATCGATTAAGGTCCTGTTTCACTAATAAAACGTCAGCACCATCTCCAACATTAATGTAATACAAGCCTGACTGTCAATATTTATTTTTCGCTTATACATGAAAGTATTGGTGATCGGATACACTATATAAATTGCAGACAAAACAAAACATATTTTCGCACCAATACTTCCTAGTATAAGCGATTTAATGTAAGAAGGGATCTGTGTACCTCATCACGGAATCAGGCTTGTTGTACATTCGTGTTGGTTTTGGTCATATGCATATTACAAACACTTTCAAAACCTGAAACATGTAACAATTTCATTAACAAACAGAATAAATAATAATGGACCTAAATGACTACCCCAGATGAAACTGTGAACTTCTCAGAATAATTTTGACCAAAACGTACCAGTTGAGATCTTTGCGACAAAAAAGATGATATCCTTTTTATAGGAATAAAATTAGAATTCACTTTAATCAATTTATCAATTAATAATTTAATTTAGATTACCTTCTACTAGAGATAGTAAACATCCTTACATTTATGCAACCAAAATAAATTTTACAACATAACCGAATTTACGTTCATACACATACTACATGTATAATATATTACCACTTAACTTTTTTTTTTTTGGTTGTATTTTATAATAAAATCTTAATGTTTTTATATCTTACATATAAATAAACAATAAGCTGTCTTGTTTAACATTAAAAGTGGTAGATCATAAAAAAACCAAAACTCGTGTGCTTGCTGAAACTTAAAGCGAAAGCATAATATTATTATAGTCAATAAAGGATGTTAAAGAAACGAGTACGAAGAATAACAATAACAACAACAACAAGCATACATTTTAAATATCAATTATTCATCCTCAGTTTACCTTTTGTGTAAACATGTATTTACTCTAACGTAACCTTTTGTACATACATAATAATACTGCGTGTACCACTGCAACACCAAATATATTAACAAGCTTGTTTGCTACTAATATGTCTGTATATAAAGAATGCTAAACCTTCTAATATTAATTTGCAAAATTTTATTACACAAAAACAATTTTTTTTTTATTTTAATTGATATAATTTAATTTTTATTTTTAATTTTATTATTTAATATTATTTTTATTTTTTTCTATTTTATTTTTATCAACTTTATGACTTAAAAAAAAAATTCCTGTAAAAACCAAAAAAAAAAATTACAAAAAAAATATCAAAAAACATAAAAAGGGTCCACCAGGATTAGATGGCATGAAGGTAAATTGAATGAATTTACTAAAAAACCACTTTAATTTTACTATTATGAATAAAAATTATTTTTATGATTTTTCTAGGGGGCACAAGGTGAAATGGGACAAAAAGGTGAACGAGGTGATCCTGGTTTACCGGTAAGGTTTCAAATTATTTTTGTTTTTTGTGTACTAGGTACATATTTGGTTGTTGATTTTGACAAACTACTATTTTATTGTTGAATAATTCCACGCACTATTAAATACGTGCGATATCCGCTGTGATAAAGTTATTCTTTGTTCGATTCGAGTACATAAAGTTTTAAAGAACTAAAGAAAATTCGATACATGTTTCAATAACGATCTCTAAAACTATAAACATATATATATATATATATATATATATATATATATATATATATATATATATATATATATATATATATATATATATATATATATATATATATATATATATATATGAGCTTTTTAATAGTCATATCGAGCCGAAGTTTCTTTTTAAAAAGTTTAATTATTTTTTGCTGCTTGAATCTAAATCTAAAATAATCGAAAATTTGAAATTTTCTAAAATATTCTAATGATTCGACTTTGTTTGAAAGTTTCAGAGGTTTGAAATAGATTCTTTCTTCTTTTAGTGAAAATTTCAAAATACTCACTTTTATGCAGTTGTAATGAAATATTGTCTGAATTAACCGTCAGTGATACCATTACCAACGAGGTTAACTTGGTTGATGCTTAAAACTACTGCTTTATTAGCAAAATAAAAATATATGTTCGTTCCTCCTATCAACAGATTATTCTGTTACCAATCTTTGATATTTGGTGTTTCGAAGTTCTAATTTTTGGCATGTAGAATGCCTAAAAAATACTTTCTTCCTCATCGCTGTTTCTTTCGACCTACATCTCGTATTTCCTTTTCACTGAGAACCTTTTCGGCGGTTATAGACATCCAATCGAACAGGGAATATAATCGATGTCTAAATGAATTTCAGCCATATCTGGTGATATCAGCTTTTCACTAGTTATACATGCTGGCAAAGTGTTATCCAACATACATTCAAAGTTGTTTGCCGCACCGCAAAAACCACCATAGCAGCATGTTTTTCTAAGTCCTCTATGCTGAATTTCTTCCAGGTGTCGGTCTCTGTAGGCGAGCTATCATTTCATCTGATTAAGTGGTTTGGTCAAGCAGGTGATATCGAAAGTAAAAGTACAACTTTAACATTTGGTTGTGTTGAATCTGATGGATGACCGGATGCATTGTCAACGATGAACAAAACTTCTTTGGACGGGTTGGACGGATCCAGCTTTTAAGTTTGGTGGGAGAGGAGGGAAAGGGGGAGATAGGGGGGGGGGGGTATTTATAACTAATGTGTAGTTATTTTATACACAAACAAAAATATCTTTTAGGACCCACATTATTTCTGTAAAATATTGAGTTTCAACATCGCTGAGCTTAACATGTGTATATATTACATTTAAATATCTACCCCCTCCCCGTTGTATCCGTCCATGTTGGACGGTAAACCTTCATCCTCGAGGTACTTATGTATTTTAGGGATAAACAAGTAGTTGAACCATTTTCTAAATATTCCTGCACTGAAAATTTATTGAAATCCACGCCTTTTTTCATTGCTCGTTTCATCAACGTTGAATAATTGGCCTGCCGCGTAATCACCTTCCTCGATCATTTTCTCTAATTTTGAGGAAATTTCTCCTTTTATTTGTATGTTTTGTAAAGCATAACTTCCTTAAAAGCCCGTTAGCCATCCCGTATTTGCCAAAAAAAGGTATCGTTTTGAATGACCTGAATGCTGTAAATGCGAATGTTCTTCTATTAAATGGTATTTCCGTGTAGTTATTGTCCCTTTTCTGGTTATGACTGTTTACTCGCAATACAGTAAATATTCACTTATTGCATACTCATATAACGCAATAATTCGCATAATGCAACTGCACACGTAACCCATTGTTTTCATGTTCCTAATTCGCATAACGCAACAAAATTGTTTTCTTTTGTTTTTTCCCTTTCTCTATCATGTTTTCAATTAGATACTGTGTTCCGAACAAACCGGACATGCAATTTAACATGCGTCTTGGAAAAGGGATCCAGCACGCTGATTCTTTTAAAAAATAAGACAATGGGTAAACATAACGTGTAAACCTGTAAAAGCAAAGCTGTCTTTTATTAGTTTGAAATTTTTGATTTTATTTGAAATAGTAGCCAAATCGAAAAATTGCGGTGTCAGTAAATTAAGCTTCGCTTTTTGCAAGTTTACACGTTTACCCATTATCTTATTTTTTAGAGAATCAGGGCCCTGAAATGATTTTTAAGTGAATGTTAGGAATATGACCAATTAGGGTGGAACTTGACTATTCCTTAGCCGATTACGAAGAAATTTAACATGTTTAACATTTTGTATAAAGTTCTGGAATATGGCGAAGTAGGATGGAACTTGGTTATTTGTGAACCGATTTTAGTGAAATTTGGCATGCGCGATGAAAGTGGGATTCTAAAATGTTTTTTGGACAAAGCTATGGAATATGGCCAACTAGGATGGAACTTGGCTATTCCTTAACCGATGTTAGTGAAATTTGACACGCGGGATGGAAATGGGATTCTAAAATGATTTTTAGATGAAGTTCTGGAATATGGCTAACTGGGAACTTGGCTCTTCCATAACCGATTTTATTGAAATTGGATTCTAAAATGATTTTTAGATGAAGTTCTGGAATCGATTTAGTTAGTAGAGAGGTTGGAAGTGAACAGTAAGGTATTTTCCCAATGTCGTAAACACAGCATAAGGGGCATCGCTATACTTTTCCATAGAAAACTAGCAATCAAAGATAGAGGCAGTTTGACCGATAATGCAGTTTGATACTTGAAAAATTAGTATCGTTAAACTTTTAGAGATGTCAGTTTTAACCATTCTGATTTGTTGATTCATAAATAAAAAATAAAATTAATTTTTTCTATAATTCATGTCTATGTAGTTGTCAATTTTATTCGTGTTAGTTGTTCTTAACTAGAGTAATATTATAATATACAATATGTTTTAAAATGTCTTTAAAAGTCTCATTCCTCTCCTTTATACATAAGAGTATATGAAACGGCCATATTCAAAAATGTGGGCAACTGTAACCTATCATTTGTCGTGTTTGCGGGTTATTAACTTGGGTTATGGCGAGAGAAACAACACACAATTGCAGGTCACATTTTGTGTGGGATCAGGGTGAAATTAATTAAAAACTGCATCAATCTCTTATACTTGTGAAATGGCCACATTCCAAAATTCAGTTGACTATAACCTATCGTTTAACGTATGAATTAGTTGGCTGTAAATTTGGATTACGGCCTTATTAGAGAAACAATAAATACGATTTCAGGACATATTTTATGTGGGATCAGGGTGAAATTAAATAAAAACTTCACCCTTGTCCTAAACATTTATCAATCACACAGTGAGTATTATGCAGCATGCGTCGATTCGATTGACGAAGTCATTAATACATCAAATTCATTCGATTTAGTTGTTTTACTTGGTGACTTTAATCTCCCAAAACATCATCTTGAATTTTTACTGTGAATTTAATTACATTCTTCCAAACAATATAAAGTCAGATGCAGAATCATTATTCGTTGATGCAATGCTTGGTTATAATTTACACCAAATTAACTCCGTTGCCAATAATCTGGAGAGGTTTTTAGATCTTGCTTCACCAATAAAGTAGATGTGTTTAATGTAACTGAGTCACTCAATCCATTTGTCGTAAATAATATCAACCATAAATCTTTGGACAATATATTTTACCGCCGAAATCATAGTACCTGTAACAACTCAAATACAACTTTAAGAAGGCAAAATATACAGGAGGCCAATTCTCGTTCAATGAAAAAACCTAATGAAAAATTTTTTTCTATTTTGTTTCGATAAAATCTTTTTCATTAATAACATTCACATAACAACAATACGCGATTCTCGTTGCCCAATTAAAAAGGAATCGTGCAAAAATGCTGAATCCGTTATTTTCATACAAAGCCACAGTGCAAAGTGATTAAAAGTGATTTAGTTAATTAGTGTTCGGATTTTTATTTAAATGCAGTGAATTGGGATGAGATTCTAAATGCAAAGGATGTCAGTGAAAATGTCGACAAATTTTATGAGATCTTACTACAAGGCTTTGAACTCCATGTGCCTATTACCAACATATCACCAATTATTCACCCTCCATGGTTCTTCGATGGCCGGCTTATAAATCTAAAATATCGAAAAGATAAGGCTTTTACTGAAATGATGAAATAAATTTTGGGAACAGATAAGCTGTCCTTTTTACAACAGAGCGAGGAATTTGATGTCTTTTTCACATTTTGGTACAAGTCTTATTTGAATCCATGCAAGAAAAAATTAGAACAGACCCAAAACAGTTCTGGAAATAACTTAAGTCTAAACGCGAAATCGAGGGGTACTTTGCCAAGATGACCTTCAACACGGACATGTTTGCTTTATTTTTCCAATACGTCTATCAACCAAACGTCAATAATGATAACATTGATAAAACAAGCAATAGCTACATATCAATCACTCCTCCTGCCATATCTGCTGAAGGCATTCTATTAGCTTTGAAGGTTTTATAGACGGTGTGGTCCGGACGATATACCCTCATCCATGTTAAAAACGTTTGCGATTATATTGGTAAATCCGTTATGTAAACTGTTCAATCACTGCTGTGTTTCCTGAAAAGTGGAAAATCTGTAAGATAACTCCAATCGTTAAATTAGGCAATCGGCATGACGTCATATGTTACAGAGGAATATCAAATTCATCATCATTTCCTAAATTATTTGAACTAGTGGTACGTAAGGCTTTTAAATTAACACTATACGTCATATACATGTCAACCAGTATGAGTTTATGGCTGGTAGGTTTATATCTACTAACTGGGTTGAATTCATGATAAACTAATTTAAGAGGTATGATCAAGCGCATGTATTGCTATCTCTTTCACTAAAAAATTCCGTCATTCGGTGATTTGTGCTATACTATTTTTTTTTATAAACACTAGTTCATAGCAAACAAAAACAAATCGAATTGTTTTGCGGTGATATTTTTTGTCAAAATTTTGTGAAAACAAGGAATCCTTGTGATTTTATCGCATCGATACCGCCAATCCAAACTGGATCTCATTTGATACTGGTTTCTGGTATCAAAATACCAGTCGCATCCACACACAGTCTCAAATGAATCCGGATTCTTCAATAAATTTATATGTATGTGTATGTCGAAACCAATGCCTACTAGATATATTCAAAACGACATTGATCGAAACACAATATGAAACAAAAAAATACAAGTCAAAAATGTCCTTGAACATTTTGTTTATTTCATTTTTGTTTGTGTTGTGGTGAGACTATAGAAACCAAAAAAAATTTGTTTGAAAAATGAATCCGCAACAAAACCGGTTTTATAGGTAAAGGGGGAAGAAACTAAGAATGATACCGGACTCATGAGACCTAGTGTGGATTAGCTGATTAACGACATGCGCAAGAAAAGACGAATTTGAAACAGCTGTCAATCATACCTTTCAATTGGTTTATCATGGGTTGAATTCATCAACCAAGTAATAGAGGAGATAGAAAAACATCATAAAGTAGTCGTAGCTTTGATTATATGTCATAATAGAACACTCCAAAGTCATTTGCAATTGGATTTTCATTAGAATACAATAATTGATTCAAATCTTGCTTAACAAACCATCTACAATATGCAATAATTGGCAATTATAAGCAATCCAACATTATCAAAGTGGCATCTGGTGTTCTTCAAGGAATACATATTGGACCCTGGATTTTTATTGTTTTCTTTAATCGGATAACCAAGATCTTAAAAAACTCAAATATTCTCATATTTGCTGATGACGTAAAAATCGTTTATCGTACGATTAATTTGTGATGCTGACAAACTGCAAGATGACCTGCATAGACTTAGTGAGTGCTGCGAACAAAACCCATTACACTTAAACATTAAGAAGTGCAAAATTATATCTTTTCATTGTAAGAAGACTCAAAAGTGATTGCTAACCAGTAATATAAGAAATTACTGGTTAGGAGCCACCTTTGTTGAAATCGTTAGTTTTAACAGGCACATCGATAACTGTATTGTTAAAGCAAACTATATGTTTGGCTTTGTCAAGTGAATTCAAGAATATATAAACTATATTTCGCTTATATAAGATCTCAAGTGGAATATGCTGTAATCATCTCGAATGCGTACTATGACGTGCATAACAAAAAACATCAAACACGCATTCAAAAAAATGTTTGATAATTCCTGTTAAAAAAAAACTGGCTGGGAATTTAACTATATACCTTTCTATCAAAATGTGGCGCACTTACCACCATATTCAACAAGGTACAAAGAATATAAAATTTGTACCCTTGAGAGCAGAGGTCTTCTTCTGAATGCTGCGTTTAATGGAAACGTTCTATTTAGCCACATCAATTCAGCTTATATATGAGCCGTTTATTTTGAAAGTGGCTTAAGTCCATATTTTGTTGAAACGAGATAATGAAAGAATAGAAAAAAAATAAATGAAAAAACATATAGGATTTTGGATTTTCTTATTTTTTGCAAAGGTGTTAGAGATTAATTTTTTTTTTGTTTTGACAATAAATTATTTACCGTTAGAAAGATTATACTGTTATTTATCTATTGTTATCATTAACTTGATTTTTTTGAAAAATGGACTTAGGCCACTTTCAAAATAAACGTCTCATATATGCATTGTAAACATCTCTATAAATGTTCCAAGCAGGACATTCGTAATTATCGATTTTTAGCTCTAGAACATTACTGCCGTGCTAAGAAAAGAAGTCATATATTATGCCATTTTGAAGTTTTGAGTAATATCAATTTTTCTGTTTTTGTTTGCCATATCTTAATATGAAACTTGACTACTAAATAACGGGAATATTGGGCTTTTTAAAATAACAGAAAAATAGGTATTTGTTTCCAGAATCCAATTATGCCCCTAACGCATTTTTCGACTTTTGGTGTTTGTGACTTTCTTTCTTGGCAATAGATTAGCAAAACCATTCAATAACGCAAGAGGATCAATTCGATTTTAATCTATCAAAAACCAATTTAAAAAAAAAAATTTAAATTTGATTAGTGTTTCTGACAGCTTCAACTGAAAGAACACCATTTTAAATTTTGACTTAATTTTATTATTTTCTAATTCTTGTTTTATATTAATTGTAAATTTTGATAATAATTGGCGATTACCTTTTACTTTTCCCACTATAACGAAGTTATATCGGGTAAGTACTGTAATGGCAAAACAAATTTGTTCCAGATTTTCCAATTTCTCGACGTATTGGTTACTGGGACTCCAAAACATCGATTAAAAAATGTCGTGTCCGTCCTTCCATCCTTTCAGTCTTACAATTTTTATTAAATTTGTTTTGCCTCCTATTCTCACAAATATTCAAAGTTTTGATCGAAATTTTGTACAAATATAGATTTTAGCAAGAATCAGTTTGTGTTAACATTTAGGTGCATTCGAGGATTTTTGCTCGTTAAATTAATTTCGTAGGTAAATTTATGTTATATCAATTTATACTAATTATATCAATGAATAAAAATTCTCCAATCTTGGCAATATAAAAAGACAAAAGTCTCTTAAAGAGATTGTAGAATAAAGCAAAACAAAAAAAAAAGTTCGCACCGATTTTTGAGTTGACTCATAGCAATTGACAAAGCTTTGTCTAGTGACTTATCATTTTTTTGTAGTGATGCTATTTTCGCAATGCATCACAATATTTTACCGCCAAATCACATACCAGTTCATCGTACTATAACATTTGTTCACTAAAATACTTCATAGAGCATGTGCGAGATAATAAAAAAATATCTGCTTGGTTAGGGCAGCTATTCCATAAGTACAAACCCAAAAAAGGTCTTTTAAATGCTGCCCAAATTCAAGATCAATTTTCAGTATCAACAAGTGGGGTTATTACATCGAAAATGATCTTACTTGCTTTTTGGAGGTACCGGCGGCATGATTCCTGTAGCTCGGTCAGGTAGAGGAAAATGGTGTAGGTAAGGTACCACAAGTAAGATCTTGATAGCCGCATGAGTTAGAAGAAAGGTGAGCTCGTTGCTCAAAGTCTTTACAATTTAGAATGGGGCTAAAGCACCCAAAATATGAGTTGCCAATTGCAACTAGACAGTAAAAATGAAAACAGTATTGATTAGCTTAAGATAGCATGGCTACCCTAAGCTTTGGTGGTTTAATTTTAACCTCTAACCGTGGTTTTTAATGGACATTGGTCCCTAATAAGTGTTAGTGGAAGTTACGATTAGTGGATGTTGTTGACGGAAAAAGAGAATTATGCTCCCCTGTTGCCTCTTACGAGATTGTCAACAGACTCCAACCAATCAGTGCCTAAGTGTTTCCTCTTGTGGTGTAATAAAACAAAAATAAACGTCTAAAAGCTCCAAAAATTATCTCGAGAAGAACCCCCAAGATTGTTTAAGTTTTTAAAATTTGATAATTCCCCCCAATGTTTCTGTTGGTTATATAATTAAAAAACTGCATTGTTGCAATGTTGGCCACATTGGATTATTTGTCACCCCATATTACGAAAAAAATGTTTTACATACGCTTGTTCACCGAATTATTGCATTCACCCCGTTGGTGAATGTTCCCAATTTAATAAACGCAAAAAAGACTTGAAAATAAACACAAATGGAATTGAAATTTATGGGTGCCAATATGGAAATTGTTTATTATATATGAAATTTGATGACGTATACATATATACTCAGACAAATTTGATAACAACTGTGAACGTAAATGTAATGTTATTTGCACCCGGACATTGGCATCAGAGATGTTTTTTGTGAAGATTAATATCTTCCAGGTTCGGTTGCATTCTTGCAGTATATTTTGTCTAGTTATCGCAGATTAGGTATAATTAGTAACGGGGAATGACAAGTGCCCGTTACATGTGTAACGGAGCAACTTAGTTCCAATTAACGACTGAGATTAAACAAGCTCAGATAGTTTATTTCGCAAAATTAACAGAATTTTTCTGTAACTCTACCCATCGGTGACTGCAGCACGAAAGAGTATTATTTTGAATAATACCATTTTTCGTGACGCTATAATGAGGAGTAACGTTAATAGTATTACCAGACAACAAGGCAGAATCATAAAATTACCTTAACGTTGGGAGTAAAAAAGTGAGAGAGCCATACGTACATTCTTTGTTCAGAAAGGAACACCACCAATGTTAGAAGTGTTAAGCTAATCATCCTAAACTAAATTTGAAACCAAACAGCATCCCAAATTTTAAGTACACTTCCTAGTCAAATACTAATATACCATTTTAAACTGCATACATTTTTCTTATAAACAGCAACACCAAAATTGTTTATTTGAATTGGTCAGTCGGTTTGCTGTTATTATACGATATTTATTGCAAAGACACTCTAAAATTAGAAACAAAAAATTCTGAAGTCAGTTGGAACATTAATTTTCCTAATTTAATAAATACCGCAGTGTAAAAAAAAATATTACAAATTGCTTCCTGCATAATTTAAAATTTATGTAAATAAATAACAGTAATAGTAGCTAATGCAATTAATAAAATGCCTAATTTAAATTACATATCTTAATATTTCAATAAAATTAACAATCTAATAAATAATTTTAACTCAACATCTAACCGCAATTGTTTATCACATCTATAGGGCACAGACGGCATACCCGGACAGGAGGGACCACGCGGTGAGAAAGGAACGAAAGGCGATATTGGACCACTTGGAAAACGAGGTAGGAAAGGGGATCGGGGTGATAAAGGGGAACAAGGTGTACCTGGCTTAGATGCTCCATGTCCTTTGGGTTCTGATGGTTTACCTCTACCTGGTTGTGGTTGGCGGCCTCCTAAGGTATTAACAGTAATCTCATTTATATAAAAAAAACATACGCACATTTCAAATTTTGTTTTTAATCAACACAAAAATAATCAAACAAATCATTAAAAATAATTCCAGCCTCTTTTTATTTTTTATTTGTTTTATTTTTTTGATAATTAATATTTTGCTTTTTTTTCTTTTTGCACCATCCTTTTTTAACTAACCCCAAAAACTCGACCAACCACACAAATTTAACAAACTCACTTTAACATAAATCCAAAACAAAAAAAAAAAATAACTCTTGGGATATTGTATACACATCACACCCGGTAAACATACAGGAAACGATAGTGCCACCGCCACCACATAAAGACTATCTACCCGATATAACGGGGCCTGAAACGGAGGCGGATTATGAAAATGAGGATGATGATCAGGGTGGTGGAGAAGATGAATACGAAGATTATCAGGATAATTTACATCAGATCGATAAGAAATGAAAAATTTAATTATGGTTAATGGATAAAACTTATCTTTTTGTGTACAAAGCTTCTGATAAATTAAATTAAAAATTAAAATGCCAAAATGTAATTATTTATTAAATATTTGTATTGTGTAAGGCATGAACTGAATGCATGAATTTTACTATTCACTAAATTAATTTATTTAAAATATTGTTTTAATGGTAACATTAATTAATTCTTTAAAGCTTATATAGTTTTTAATGCATTCCAGCTTTTTGCTTTATTTTCACCTTAATTCAAAAAGGTAAAATATCCAAAAAAAACGTTTAGTTGGAAGTTTCACATATTTTGAAGAGCGAAACATCAAAATTATATTTCAAGCCTTGACATTGTTTTTGGTAGAATACATTATACAGTCGAAATCCGATATTCCGTTTGTGAAACATTTTATTCAATTTCTAATGCCGGGTTGCACATTACGAAATGAGCTAGTTATATTCCAACTCGAAAATTTTCGAATTGTGTCATTTTAGGATTCAGTTTCCATCGCATATATCGAAATTCAACTTACTAAGTTAAGAAAATATCCAAGCTCCATTCCACCTAGACATTAAGACGTAGCCAAGTAATAGGCCCAATTCTACCTTCCAAAATTTTATGTTATGTTATATTATTTTTGTTTATTCAATACAAATTCATATAGGAAGCGGGGAAATAAAATAACATAACACGAATTTTATCGTTCCAGAATCGGTCCCAATATCCCATATTCCAAAATTTTATCAAAAAATCATTTTGGAGTCCCATTTCCGTCGCATAGGGCGAATTAAATCATAATCAGGTAAGAAACAACGTAGATCGCCATTCTAGTTTATAAATTATTGAACTATTATCGAGGTAGGATAAAATGCGACAGTTGAAAGCTACAAAACTTAAATATTAATTCTTTATTGGACTATATGGAGGATTCAGACAAACAGGCCTACATACATAACTTGAAAAATCATTTTTCCTAACTCAGGCGATCACCAAATATATAAATCTACAAAAAATCGGAAGCAGAAAATGTTCATGATTAAAAATAAGGCTGGCTTCCTCAAATGATGGCCACAGATTAGAAGGCTGAATTCAGTTGGTCCAAAAGATAAATTTCAAAGAGGGTTGTCTATTTCAGCAGCTTCAAAAAGAGATATGAAACATGAAGATTAATGGCAATTGGCAATACTAGCTGTTGTAATGAGTTTCAGCTCTTATAGTGTAATTAAAAGTAGGGGCAGCAGAAATATTACAAATAACACCACATTTTGTGCATAATGAGATTGGTGACACAATACAATAATTTGCGTTGGAACTCGACGGATTAGTACATCTAGCATGTTCCATTTCTATTCGCTTCCATATACAGTTCGGAAATAAGGAGGGCAGTAGTGACATTTCCCCAAGACTAATGCTGGTGGTAACTTTATCTGAAAATCATTTTAGAATTCCATTTCCATTACGCATCCTTAATTTCATCATAATCGGTTAATAAATAACCAATTTCATTCCTAATCGGCCTGAATTTGGCTTAAAACTCTTATCGATGGATAAACTTCTATACGGGATATTTAAACTTTTTATTTTATTTATTTATTTACTATTAACTTCTAAATTTTACGACACCCCATTTTGAGCATGAGCTCATTCACAATAGGGTGTCAATACAAAATAACGTTGGCAAGATAATAATAACATGTCCTCGTATAACCCAGCTGAGTTCATAACATAGCGGTATAATTTCTCGGGCAATAGTGCTACTTCCAATCATTGGAGATCGTCCCCATGGCATCACATATTTACTAGAAAATTTGATTAGAAAAATTATATAAAAAACGTCCGACTGACTCGAAAGTCAGAGCCTACCCCGAAAAAGGCACAATCATACTTCGATTTAATTTCCCAAGCATAGCTTATGTTATGTATCACTTGTATTTCGAGAATTATAGCAAATCACAAAATCCCATTAGAAAACGAGACATTGGGACTTTCGTTATTTTATGAGATTTTTCGAGGGTTTGGTGCTTATTTGAGCTATAGGTTGGGGGTTAACAGATTGTGTAACATTTTTTTTTTATTGATTTTGTGTAACAGATTTTATTCCTAAGTTTTGGAAATCACTGACGATTATTGATATTATTCGAGTTTAGTTTGGATTGAATTGAGCATTGAAACTAATATTGAGTAAATTGAGATTCTTGAAACCTGAGGTTTTGAGGTTTTGTAATATTCCGGATTTGATAGTAAAACGTTTTTTCTTCTCTTAATTTCTTTTGGTTTGAATACATTACCATTGATATTATTCAAGAGTATTCATATCGAGATTTATTTAATTTGATTAATTGACGCATTTCAATAATTTTATGAACTGTGTGAATTTGATGAGTTTTCAAAACTGATTAAACTCTATGAAATTTCCTGAATTTTTAAAATTTTACGAATTTTATTAATTTGAGGAGTTTGCTCAATTTGCCAACTTAATGAATTTGATGAATTTTAAAACTCTTGATTTTATAGATGATTAGTGACACAATACCAAAGAAACAAAACACCAAATTCATTATTTTCAAATAATTTTAAATGCAAATTTTTATGAATTTTGCAAATTAATGTTTTGAAATTTGAGTACCTATATATAAGAATAAAATTCGGAAACTTCATAAAATTGATAAGATTCATTATTTCATTAATTTGATGAATCCTATGAATTTATATACATTTTTTAATTCTTACGAATTTTTTGGATGAAATTAGAAGAATATTCAATTTAATATATTTATTGAACTAAGTACGCACAATTTTTGAATTTTGAATAAATTCGATATTCGGTTATTAGGATTTTATGAACTTAGCGGTTTGAAATTGATAAATTTTATAAACTTTTGTATTTTATGAATTTTGAGAATTTGTAGAATTGTGCTTAGTATGCGGAATTTAATGAATGAACTTTTGAAAATTTGCAAATTTTATGAACTGACTATTTGTATGAATTTGATGAGTGTTTGGGGAATATTATGAATTTATGTGAATTTTATGAATGTTGAATTAAATGCCTATTTTGATAAAGTTTTGTGAAAATGTGAAAATGGCGAAGTTCCTTTTAAATTGGCCATATTCCAGAACTTTATCTTAAAATCATTTTTGAATCCCGTTTCCATAATAAGTTAATAAATAACCAAGTTCATTCCTAATCGGCCTGAATTTGACTTGAAAATGCTATCGATCGATAAACTTGTATATGGGATGTTTATACCTTATACACTCGGTTCTAAGCAACAATCGGAATTCAGAGAGAGGCCAATGCCCAATTAGGCTCTTAAACCGAGGTTTTACTTTAATATAAATAAGTCCTATGCCGTTATATAGTTAAACGAGTGCATAAAAAACAAATCGAAAACCGGGAAATCCCGGGATTTCGCGATCACACTTTTGATACAGAAAACGAGATCCCAGAATTCCGTTTGAGAATCCCTAAATTTCCTATGCGGATTTTAGCTAAATAACTACTAACACTAAAGAAATTGAAAACCGGGAATCCTGGGATTTCCCGGTTATACTTGTGAGACCGGGATACGGGAATTCCGTTTGAGAAACCCTAGCTCTAGAGGAATCTTACATTTTAAATACGTATTTAGAAAATTGAAATAGTTTTGGTTTAAAATTCCAGTTGAATTTTATAAATTTCTTATTTTGATTTTTTATTCCATATAATAACAAAATTGGCAAAAATACGATCAAATTTGACGTATCCAAAAATTTGTAAAATTCTAGAAATTCTGTAAATTTAATTGACGACCAAATTCCAAATTTGAAATTCGTCACAAAGGGAGCTTGATTAAAATTCATTTATCGAATTAAAACCTATTGAAGAGTTTTTAAAAAATTTCTCAGGCTGCAGTGTCTAGGTAGTAAGTTTAATAAATTCTGCACAACAAGAAATGTTCATCACCGTTTATATATTGTAATATTATCTGATTTTCATTTAAACTCACGAAAATAGTGCAAATCTGCCGTATCGAATATATGTAGATGCCTCCGAGTTAACATGAGATGCGGTAAACAATGGTGCTTGTTCATTTAATTTGGAAATCCAATCGCTAACTGAAGAATTTAAAGAAAAAGTTTCAGCGATTGGCAGATAAAGCCCCTAATATAAAAAATCAGAACATATTACACAAGTATTTTCAAATTAAAAACTTTTAAAAAAATTAACAATAAACGGTTAAATGAACCTAGCATAAAATGTACATATATGAGCATTTATGTGCCTCGCGCCACTCTAACATATAGCGCCACTCTAATAATTTTATTCTGAACTTAATTCTCAAACCAAATTGTTCGTCTGGTATAAGTCTTTTGATGTCAGCTACCATTAATTGTTTAAAAGTTTCAATGTCAACTCCTGTTTCTAAAAAAGTAAATGTAATTAAAAATTAATAAAAAAATTGAATCCACTTATAATTCACCGTACCTGCAACACTGATCATAAATTTTTCAAACCTCCATTTCATAAGTAGATGTTCAGACTCTGATAAATCCCGAATCTCTTGAATCAGTTAATAGGTTACTAAACCAGCATAAAGTCAATCACTTTATTCCAAATTATAAGCAAAATATTCACAAATTAAATGCAACATTACTTTTATATTTACCGTATTCTGGTTATGTTTTTTCTCAAACGGACGTTAAATATTTTATTTAAGTATAAATTTAAACTTTTTACTTCTTTAAAACTTTTATTGCAATAATTATAATATACAATATTATCAAAGCCTTCTAAAGTATAGAGCCAAAAATTATACTTCATAATTTTTTAGAAGCTTTTTAGTGGTATAACTTTGCATTGTTCGCTATAGGAATCCATAGTAAAAATGATGTTATTTAGCTTCAAATTTTTCAGTGAAAAAGCAAAAATATTATAAAGTTTTCTTTGTACATTTAACAACAATATACAAGAAGGTTATATTGGTATTAGATTTGTTATTAAATATTAATTGCAGAAATATTAAAATTAAATTATGTCTAAAATATATTTTTTGACCTTTCATTTTGAACTAAAATAATACTTGCTAAATTTATCTTTATTTTTACTAGTGAACGTCAGATGTCTAAGTTTTTTACAGAAAAATACGAAAAATGATTTACTCGTAAAATTACCACACGTTCTTAATATTTTGTGAATTTGTTTTGCTTTTTCTATTCTACAATTTTTGAACTTGAAATTTCTGCAGGCGGTAATTTTTGGTTCAATTTTACCAAATTTGTACAGCCATCACTGCCATCTACGTAATGTTTATTGACTTAGTGATCACACAATTCGTAATAAGCTTTTATTTCAATTTGACCAAAATGATGTCGTTAAGAAAATTTTATAAAGTTTAGTTTAAATAAATCAAATATTACAAGAAAATGAAAATGGTGTCCTTAAACGTGTCTCATATATGTTGAAATTGAAACATTTATGAAAATATCTAAGAGATTAAAATTAAGAATTTGTAACGTTTTCATTTAAAAATTTGTCTTAGGAAAAAAATTATTTCCCATATGCTTTGTGTGTTTAATATGGAAAATTAGATTTTTCTTCTTTTCTAATTCCCTGAGAATACAACTTTCACACAATATGCCATGGAAAATTTTAGGAAAAAGTGAAGAAACAGCAATAGTATTTAGATTGCCATGCAGCGGTAATATTACGATTTTCACCATAGCAACGCGATAATTTTACGAATTTTACCATAGCAACATGAAAATGCTAAACAATTATCTCTAGATTTGTAATTGTATTTCAATTTTTTTTGTTATGATTTAATTTTTTATACACTCACCAAAGAAAAAGCCATGCAAACAAAAGCTTGTCAAATAATTTGGATACAACATAACACAAATGGATGAATCGTGATTCAATTGCTGATCGGAAAGTTGTATTGGACCGAAAAGCCGATTAAAGAAAACGGATTAAAACAATTAATTATTTTTTTTTCGCTGTACGGTTGGGTTCCGAAATTGTACGTTTGAGACAACTGCTTTCCGAAAATGTTGGTTCTAAATTGTCTAATATTCATTTATTTATTTATTTATTATTTTATTCCATATTCATTACAAAACAATACATTTACTTAAGAAAAGCAAAAAAAAATCAAAAAATTACAAATAAATTTATATGAAAACGGAAGAATTCTTTGTCGATTCAACGACAGCCTCGAATTCACCGCAAAAAACAAAATAGATACTACAAAAGCAACGGAAACATGAAAAAACAAAAAATTGTTAGAAAAAATAAATACATATTTCTAAATAGCTGAAAGATAATAATATTAGTCAAGTATACCAGAGGCCAAGAAGGTTCGCGTCTTTGTTTCTTCAGTATGGTTCGCAAAATCATTTTCTGCTGATCATACAACGGCTTTAAAGTACTTGTATGGCAGCCACCCCAACATGATAAACCATATCCCAGTTTAAACATTACCAGCGCGTGGTACAGCATTATCAAAACAGAGGCTGGGCATAAATCACGAAGGAGATAAAAAATTCTGGGAGCGGAATTCGTGTATAATATTAAGTTGGTGACATGAGTTTTCCAATTAAGATTGGAGTCCAAATAGATACCAAGATATTTAAACGTGTTAACTAACTCAATGTTAAAACACTCAGTTTGACAATTATTGGTAAAGCATTTAGTAAGATTGTGATATGTTACCAGGTTACTAGGCAAAATTTGGATACCACAGATTTTAAAAAACATAAATTTTGTCTTTTCACTCAGAATTAAGCAATGCTTATTGAACCATAAATGTAATACCACAAATCAATATATACAGATCATTCATATTGAACAAAAAAATGAAACCTGATGGGGTGCTGCAACAGAATAGAAACAAACCTTTCAAAAATATAAATATTTTAGAAACAAACCAATTTAAAATCAGAAATACGCGCCTACTTGGATAAATAGCATTAATACATTGTTGAATGTATGTACATTTGTACTATTTTTTAGCCAAAATTGAATTGCTTCGCTTTTTCTGCTTACTAAGTTTTATAATTTTTTTAAATTACACTTGCTGAGAGAGAAAGAACAAACTGTACACACATTCTTTATATGTACGTATACATTCAGCATTGTATTAATGCTATTTATCTAAGTAGGCGCGTATTTCTGATTTTAAATTGGTTTGTTTCTAAAATATTTATATTTTTGAAAGGTTTGTTTCTATTCTGTTGCAGCACCCCATCAGGTTTCATTTTTTTGTTCAATATGAATGATCTGTATATATTGATTTGTGGTAATACCTTAAGATCTGAGTTAATCATTGAGACTATCTCAGTCGGAGATTCAGCAACATACGCTAGAGCTAAGTCGTCAGCAAACCCAGTGCTATTACCGTACAGTTTTAATCTAAAGGCAGAATTGCTATATTTTAAAAACAACAAAGGGCCCAACACAGAACCTTGCGGAACACCAACGTTCTAGGGTCACTAAATGTTCCATTTATGTTGACACTCACTGTTCGGTTTTCCAGATAAGAAGCAAACCATTTGTTCGAAACACCTCTAAACCCGATGTCAAAAAGAATCGATAGGAGACGTTTATGGTCGACCATGTCAACGGCTTTCGTAGCATCAACAAACAAACCCGCACAAACTTTACCACCATTTAGTCCTTTGTAAATATTATTCAAGAACTCCAATAAAGCCGTCTCAGTACTCATATCTTGACGAAATCCGTGTTGATGAGTACTAAGAATAGCAAACCTATCTAAAAATATGGTAACTCTATTTTTGACTACTTTTTCAAGCACTTTCAGAATCACTGGCTGGAGAGCAATAGGCCTATAGTTGTCTTTACGGTTGCGGTCACCATTTTTGAATATCGGAATTATCGTAGCCGATTTGAGTCTCATAGGTACAATTCCCTTAATGAAAGACAGATTGAAAATATGGGCAATGGTAGGACAAACAAATTTAGAAATCGCTTTCAAAATGAAATTACTCAATCCATCATTATCAAGTGCCTGTTTTGGTTCCAACGATTCAATAATGGATAAAATTTCTAAATTAGAAACAGGGGTCATAAAAAATGTTTCTGGACAACTATCGTACGGCAGACCATAGTTAACTGGCATGACATTCGTAAAATGTTTAATTCTTAAATTATCAGCAACACTTGTAAAATAGCAATTAAGGTCATTAGAAATGTCTGACCTAGATGTTAGAAGAGTTCCATTATCCGACAGAATATTTATAATCGAGCAAGCTTTAGGTTTTTTAGTTAAAATTTCATTGACGAGATTCCAGTTTTTTTTAACATCACCGCGGTTGACTGAAAAACGATTTGTGTAATACGCTTCTTTTTCTTTTTTGATATCCTCATTAATTTGTTTGCATTTACTATTATAGATTGCTTGACGATTCGAATTAACCGGTTGTTTTTTTAATTTTTTGTACAATACATTTGCTCGAATAAACTCGAGAGTGTGTTAAGAAAGAGATCTAGAGCCAAAGATGAATCATCACAGTCAAGAACAAAATTCCAATCCATATGCTCAAATATAGCGTATAAAACTCCCAAATTTATATAAAAGCCAGTTGGAAAGGTTTCCGAACTTAAAACCTTGTCCCGTATCTTCATTTATTCCCAAATTAAAACTTAAGTACTCCAGACCCTGATTTTTTTAATTTTGAAGATTAATTTACTAACATGGTAGAAACTGGTTCCCAAACATTTATTAGGCAGAGCTCAAACCTCACCCTCGATAGTATGAGAGTTCACCCTGGATATATAAAGACAAAATTTAAGTGGTACAGTTTTAATAATAATACCTTACAAGATATTAGAACTTCGTACTGCTTATCGATTTCATGCAAAGCTGCTTTTTTGATCCTTATTTTAAACAAAAAATCTTAGTTGAAAACACCACTTCCGACACATTAGTAGAAAAAACAGTTTTTATCACCGACCAAACGGCGCAGTGGTTAAAGCTACGGCGGTTGGATCGGGAGGTACCGGGTTCGAATCCCTATAGGGGCGGGATGCAAAAGGGATTTTTCATCATCTGATTACGATCGGTGATGACGATGAACACATCTATGACCGACCCCCTGTTAAGAGTGCGGAATCCATGGGCCGACCCACCTTTCATGTCAGTACTATAGGCTAGCATGAAGCAATGCAATGTGCAGGTGGTTTAAACGAAAGCGGGTCTATAGCTGTACGTCCTCGAGTTGGCTGGCAACGGCGTAAGGTAGGACGTTAAAAGGGAACTGCGAAATAGTTGGGAGTGCCTTGAGCCCCAGAAAAGATTGCAAAGATAGAAACGAAAAAAAAAAAAACAGTTTTTATCATTTATTTTTTAATACGAACAAGCCTAAACGTCCAATTAACAGTAAGCACAGTTTAAACATTTTCCGCTACAAAGAAAAAAAACTTAAAACGTGTTTCGTTATTTCAATACCCTACCGAGAAATTTCTTCAATTTTTAAGCACAGCTTTGTGGCATTTAAAATAAATAAATCACACTTTATACTACATAATGGATTAACTAGATTTTCCAATCATTAAAAATTTGTCTCAGTTCAAACAAACATTTTGATCCGTATTTAATAGTTCGGCTTCTCAGCCATTGTTCTCCCAGGGTGGCCTTCAAAATCTAATTCGACGTCGGTTCCAAAATTTAATTCTAAATTTTCGCAATTACCGATAGAGAATAAATCATTTTGGATTTCTATATTTTCATTTAAGTTTGTGCCAATATTGGAACTCGATGCTACCAGACCACATTTTTCTCTGGCATTTTACCAAGCTTCTTTTACATAAGCCAGAGTAATTTGTTTCTCCAATTCATCCAAATTGTCAGCATTCGTCGCCTATAATGTAATTTAAAATTCGGATGATACCCTGATCGGCTAAGCGGTTTAGAAATGCTGGTGGTATTTGCTGGTAGAAATAATTACTTGAGAGCTTTAAGCTGAACATCTCTTGAATGGCTTGCTGCATTGTGTAACACCAAAATAATTTTTCGTTTCTCTTTGAAAATTTTTCTATCAAATTTTTGAGTTGATTACACGAGGTTTCTTTTTTTGCCCAATGGCATTGACAGACAACATTACGGAAGATTCGCTGCTTACATTTTTTGAAGCCATGTGCATTTGTTCTTAAATTATCTTTTTTTTTTTAGTTTCCGCAAATGAAATGGCTTTGATAAATTTCTCGCTCAACCGCCAAATTTCTTGCTAGTACGCCCAGATTATGCTTGTAGTATTCGTGTGAATAAATAGGAAAATTTTGTATATGTATGTGTGTCTCTAAGAGAAAAAAATTAACAATTTTTGAATATGGTCGTTTTAGAGGGCAGTATTCCTTCACCAATGCACAACGTAATAATGGTCGCGGTCAGGTCGGGAAGGGGGGGGGGGTGGTGGTCTTTTAAAACCGACGATTATGTTTTGTCTTTACTTTCTGTTTATATTGTATGGATGTATTTGAAAAACCTGGTTCTACCCAAACTCACGAAACAAAAACAACGGTACAACAATTTTTTATTTTTGAAGGGAAACTTCTTTATGTGCACTGTGACGGTAAAATCAATCAATGAAAAAGATAAGCGACGGATGTTACGTACTCATGTTAACGAACGATAACAACAATTTCTGTAATGTTTGTGGGCAAATAAAAAAAACACAACACGGTAATAAAATTGTAGTGTGGAATATGGCCAATTACAAGAAAATGGGGTTCTAAAATGATTTTTCTAATTCCGGGACCCTACACTACCAATAGTAGTGTTTTTGTTCTACTGCTCGTACCCATCAAACATTTTGTTTTATTTTATTGCTTTTGCAGCCGTCATTGATAATAAACTATTACATAATTGAATCGATTATTAGCAAGCGTAGCGAATAGTGGGTGAGCCCCTTAGTAAATAGTAATAAATAAAAATAAAATTAAATAAACACAATCTCCATAAAACTTCATACTTATGTTTCATGATATGTATATGTACTCTACTTAAGGCGCTTTTTCAACTTTACCATTAACCAGTTAGCGTAATAGTGTTCAAACTCAGAGTTAGTAAAAGAGACATAAACTCGCTTCTCGCCTTTTGTGAAAAATCCCAGTCCATATTAAACATTAGGAAGGACAGAATTATTGCAACATGATTTAGGTGAAGCATCCTTTTAACCCTATTTTAAAACAAAAATTTGCAGTCGAACGCATTACTTCAATACGGCTCGCTCCACATATTATAATTTCAAAAAATAAATTGCATGAATATTATTAATTAATAATAATAATAAAAATAATTGCTAGGCAGTATAAAATACTCGCATCGTATTTCCATGTTGTTAAAGTTATATTCGTATAAAAATTTATTTTTTTAATATTTTAATTAAAACAGAACACTGTATTAATAAATAATTTTCTATATTCTCTTCCACATTTTTTTTTTTGCCGCTGCATCATGTATCTGTATAGGAGGAAAATCCCAGAGATTGGATAATGGATTTACAGGATCTAAATTAAACAACAAAAACAAAATTAATAACAACTCTGTAATAACAAAAAAATCCCGTTTCAACTAGTAATTTGAACAAAACCAACAGCATGTAAATTTGTTTTTTTTTATTTATGTAAATTAATAGTTTTTATTATTTATATTATATAGCTTTTTTTTTAATTTTTAAACAATAAATATAAACTATAGATTTTTTTTTTTTTTTTGTAATAAGTATTAATTTTTTATTACCAATGATGATAATAAATATAAATTTATTGTATGAAACTAAAGTAAAAAATGTTTAATAGAATTTTCAAAGACTGTAAATTATTAAAGAAAAACTCATATTATAATTTTTTACCAACAGAATATTTTTAAAAAATAATTTACATAATATAATAATAAAAATAAAATTTAACATAAATTATTTATTATATTACTATATATACATAGTTTGGAAAACAAACAAAAGAAAAATGTATAATATAATTTCTAGAAAATAATATAATAAATTTCCTATTAGTAAACTAAGTTTTAATTAAATTATAAAATTATTTTTTATAAAAAAAAGTTAAAAAAAAAAATTACAGTCATAACAATAAGTATGTGTAATTTAATGTTTATGGTATTCATAAAAATAAGAAACAATTTATATTTAATTGTTTTACCAATTACTGCAATAATTATTAATTAATGATATTGTGTAATAATAATTTTTGTAATAGTATAAATAAATAAAACAAACTTGTTAAATAAATAATTTAATATAAAACGAAAATGTATGGAAGCGTTTAAATTATTTTTTGAAAATGGACCAGTTGAGAAGTTTTTCTTAAATTTCAAAGATTTTCGATTTTTGGGGATCTGAATTAGTGGACTATTTGACTCCAACGGGTATTTAGATCGCCCGAATATTTCTACACATTTTATAGAAAATTCAATTTTATTGAAAATCACCTGATCTATGTATAGCCCACAAAATCAGAGCTACAAAATCGAAAATCTGCAATTGTGCTCCGATTCCGATGATTGATACCTCTATCAATAGGCGTTGAGACCTGTAATTAGCAAGCCAACGGGTATTTGGATCGCTGAAATATTTCTACACATTTTATAGAAAATTCAATTTTATTGAAAATCACCTGAACTATAGCCCACAAAATCAGAGCTACAAAATCGAAAATCTGCAATTGTGCTCCGATTCCGATGATTGATACCTCTATCAATAGGCGTTGAAACCTGTAATTGTCATGCCAACGGGTATTTGGATCGCTGGAATATTTCTACACATTTTATAGAAAATTCAATTTTATTGAAAATCACCTGAACTATAGCCCACAAAATCAGAGCTACAAAATCGAAAATCTGCAATTGTGCTCCGATTCCGATGATTGATACCTCTATCAATAGGCGTTGAAACCTGTAATTGTCATGCCAACGGGTATTTGGATCGCTGGAATATTTCTACACATTTTATAGAAAATTCAATTTTATTGAAAATCACCTGAACTATAGCCCACAAAATCAGAGCTACAAAATCGAAAATCTGCAATTGTGCTCCGATTCCGATGATTGATACCTCTATCAATAGGCGTTAAAACCTGTAATTGTCATGCCAACGGGTATTTGGATCGCTGGAATATTTCTACACATTTTATAGAAAATTCAATTTTATTGAAAATCACCTGAACTATAGCCCACAAAATCAGAGCTACAAAATCGAAAATATGCAATTGTGCTCCGATTCCGATGATTGATACCTCTATCAATAGGCGTTGAAACCTGTAATTGTCATGCCAACGGGTATTTGGATCGCTGGAATATTTCTACACATTTTATAGAAAATTCAATTTTATTGAAAATCACCTGAACTATAGCCCACAAAATCAGAGCTACAAAATCGAAAATATGCAATTGTGCTCCGATTCCGATGATTGATACCTCTATCAATAGGCGTTGAAACCTGTAATTGTCATGCCAACGGGTATTTGGATCGCTGGAATATTTCTACACATTTTATAGAAAATTCAATTTTATTGAAAATCACCTGAACTATAGCCCACAAAATCAGAGCTACAAAATCGAAAATATGCAATTGTGCTCCGATTCCGATGATTGATACCTCTATCAATAGGCGTTGAAACCTGTAATTGTCATGCCAACGGGTATTTGGATCGCTGGAATATTTCTACACATTTTATAGAAAATTCAATTTTATTGAAAATCACCTGAACTATAGCCCACAAAATCAGAGCTACAAAATCGAAAATCTGCAATTGTGCTCCGATTCCGATGATTGATACCTCTATCAATAGGCGTTGAAACCTGTAATTGTCATGCCAACGGGTATTTGGATCGCTGGAATATTTCTACACATTTTATAGAAAATTCAATTTTATTGAAAATCACCTGAACTATAGCCCACAAAATCAGAGCTACAAAATCGAAAATCTGCAATTGTGCTCCGATTCCGATGATTGATACCTCTATCAATAGGCGTTAAAACCTGTAATTGTCATGCCAACGGGTATTTGGATCGCTGGAATATTTCTACACATTTTATAGAAAATTCAATTTTATTGAAAATCACCTGAACTATAGCCCACAAAATCAGAGCTACAAAATCGAAAATCTGCAATTGTGCTCCGATTCCGATAATTGATACCTCTATCAATAGGCGTTGAAACCTGTAATTGTCATGCCAACGGGTATTTGGATCGCTGGAATATTTCTACACATTTTATAGAAAATTCAATTTTATTGAAAATCACCTGAACTATAGCCCACAAAATCAGAGCTACAAAATCGAAAATCTGCAATTGTGCTCCGATTCCGATGATTGATACCTCTATCAATAGGCGTTGAAACCTGTAATTGTCATGCCAACGGGTATTTGGATCGCTGGAATATTTCTACACATTTTATAGAAAATTCAATTTTATTGAAAATCACCTGAACTATAGCCCACAAAATCAGAGCTACAATGATTGATACCTCTATCAATAGGCGTTGAAACCTGTAATTGTCATGCCAACGGGTATTTGGATCGCTGGAATATTTCTACACATTTTATAGAAAATTCAATTTTATTGAAAATCACCTGAACTATAGCCCACAAAATCAGAGCTACAAAATCGAAAATCTGCAATTGTGCTCCGATTCCGATGATTGATACCTCTATCAATAGGCGTTAAAACCTGTAATTGTCATGCCAACGGGTATTTGGATCGCTGGAATATTTCTACACATTTTATAGAAAATTCAATTTTATTGAAAATCACCTGAACTATAGCCCACAAAATCAGAGCTACAAAATCGAAAATCTGCAATTGTGCTCCGATTCCGATGATTGATACCTCTATCAATAGGCGTTGAAACCTGTAATTGTCATGCCAACGGGTATTTGGATCGCTGGAATATTTCTACACATTTTATAGAAAATTCAATTTTATTGAAAATCACCTGAACTATAGCCCACAAAATCAGAGCTACAAAATCGAAAATCTGCAATTGTGCTCCGATTCCGATGATTGATACCTCTATCAATAGGCGTTGAAACCTGTAATTAGCATGCCAACGGGTATTTGGATCGCTGGAATATTTCTACACATTTTATAGAAAATTCAATTTTATTGAAAATCACCTGAACTATAGCCCACAAAATCAGAGCTACAAAATCGAAAATCTGCAATTGTGCTCCGATTCCGATGATTGATACCTCTATCAATAGGCGTTGAAACCTGTAATTGTCATGCCAACGGGTATTTGGATCGCTGGAATATTTCTACACATTTTATAGAAAATTCAATTTTATTGAAAATCACCTGAACTATAGCCCACAAAATCAAAGCTACAAAATCGAAAATCTGCAATTGTGCTCCGATTCCGATGATTGATACCTCTATCAATAGGCGTTGAAACCTGTAATTGTCATGCCAACGGGTATTTGGATCGCTGGAATATTTCTACACATTTTATAGAAAATTCAATTTTATTGAAAATCACCTGAACTATAGCCCACAAAATCAGAGCTACAAAATCGAAAATCTGCAATTGTGCTCCGATTCCGATGATTGATACCTCTATCAATAGGCGTTAAAACCTGTAATTGTCATGCCAACGGGTATTTGGATCGCTGGAATATTTCTACACATTTTATAGAAAATTCAATTTTATTGAAAATCACCTGAACTATAGCCCACAAAATCAGAGCTACAAAATCGAAAATCTGCAATTGTGCTCCGATTCCGATGATTGATACCTCTATCAATAGGCGTTGAAACCTGTAATTAGCATGCCAACGGGTATTTGGATCGCTGGAATATTTCTACACATTTTATAGAAAATTCAATTTTATTGAAAATCACCTGAACTATAGCCCACAAAATCAGAGCTACAAAATCGAAAATCTGCAATTGTGCTCCGATTCCGATGATTGATACCTCTATCAATAGGCGTTGAAACCTGTAATTGTCATGCCAACGGGTATTTGGATCGCTGGAATATTTCTACACATTTTATAGAAAATTCAATTTTATTGAAAATCACCTGAACTATAGCCCACAAAATCAGAGCTACAAAATCGAAAATCTGCAATTGTGCTCCGATTCCGATGATTGATACCTCTATCAATAGGCGTTGAAACCTGTAATTGTCATGCCAACGGGTATTTGGATCGCTGGAATATTTCTACACATTTTATAGAAAATTCAATTTTATTGAAAATCACCTGAACTATAGCCCACAAAATCAGAGCTACAAAATCGAAAATCTGCAATTGTGCTCCGATTCCGATGATTGATACCTCTATCAATAGGCGTTAAAACCTGTAATTGTCATGCCAACGGGTATTTGGATCGCTGGAATATTTCTACACATTTTATAGAAAATTCAATTTTATTGAAAATCACCTGAACTATAGCCCACAAAATCAGAGCTACAAAATCGAAAATCTGCAATTGTGCTCCGATTCCGATGATTGATACCTCTATCAATAGGCGTTGAAACCTGTAATTGTCATGCCAACGGGTATTTGGATCGCTGGAATATTTCTACACATTTTATAGAAAATTCAATTTTATTGAAAATCACCTGAACTATAGCCCACAAAATCAGAGCTACAAAATCGAAAATCTGCAATTGTGCTCCGATTCCGATGATTGATACCTCTATCAATAGGCGTTGAAACCTGTAATTAGCATGCCAACGGGTATTTGGATCGCTGGAATATTTCTACACATTTTATAGAAAATTCAATTTTATTGAAAATCACCTGAACTATAGCCCACAAAATCAGAGCTACAAAATCGAAAATCTGCAATTGTGCTCCGATTCCGATGATTGATACCTCTATCAATAGGCGTTGAAACCTGTAATTGTCATGCCAACGGGTATTTGGATCGCTGGAATATTTCTACACATTTTATAGAAAATTCAATTTTATTGAAAATCACCTGAACTATAGCCCACAAAATCAGAGCTACAAAATCGAAAATCTGCAATTGTGCTCCGATTCCGATGATTGATACCTCTATCAATAGGCGTTAAAACCTGTAATTGTCATGCCAACGGGTATTTGGATCGCTGGAATATTTCTACACATTTTATAGAAAATTCAATTTTATTGAAAATCACCTGAACTATAGCCCACAAAATCAGAGCTACAAAATCGAAAATCTGCAATTGTGCTCCGATTCCGATGATTGATACCTCTATCAATAGGCGTTGAAACCTGTAATTAGCATGCCAACGGGTATTTGGATCGCTGGAATATTTCTACACATTTTATAGAAAATTCAATTTTATTGAAAATCACCTGAACTATAGCCCACAAAATCAGAGCTACAAAATCGAAAATCTGCAATTGTGCTCCGATTCCGATGATTGATACCTCTATCAATAGGCGTTGAAACCTGTAATTGTCATGCCAACGGGTATTTGGATCGCTGGAATATTTCTACACATTTTATAGAAAATTCAATTTTATTGAAAATCACCTGAACTATAGCCCACAAAATCAGAGCTACAAAATCGAAAATCTGCAATTGTGCTCCGATTCCGATGATTGATACCTCTATCAATAGGCGTTGAAACCTGTAATTGTCATGCCAACGGGTATTTGGATCGCTGGAATATTTCTACACATTTTATAGAAAATTCAATTTTATTGAAAATCACCTGAACTATAGCCCACAAAATCAGAGCTACAAAATCGAAAATCTGCAATTGTGCTCCGATTCCGATAATTGATACCTCTATCAATAGGCGTTGAAACCTGTAATTGTCATGCCAACGGGTATTTGGATCGCTGGAATATTTCTACACATTTTATAGAAAATTCAATTTTATTGAAAATCACCTGAACTATAGCCCACAAAATCAGAGCTACAAAATCGAAAATCTGCAATTGTGCTCCGATTCCGATGATTGATACCTCTATCAATAGGCGTTGAAACCTGTAATTGTCATGCCAACGGGTATTTGGATCGCTGGAATATTTCTACACATTTTATAGAAAATTCAATTTTATTGAAAATCACCTGAACTATAGCCCACAAAATCAGAGCTACAATGATTGATACCTCTATCAATAGGCGTTGAAACCTGTAATTGTCATGCCAACGGGTATTTGGATCGCTGGAATATTTCTACACATTTTATAGAAAATTCAATTTTATTGAAAATCACCTGAACTATAGCCCACAAAATCAGAGCTACAAAATCGAAAATCTGCAATTGTGCTCCGATTCCGATGATTGATACCTCTATCAATAGGCGTTAAAACCTGTAATTGTCATGCCAACGGGTATTTGGATCGCTGGAATATTTCTACACATTTTATAGAAAATTCAATTTTATTGAAAATCACCTGAACTATAGCCCACAAAATCAGAGCTACAAAATCGAAAATCTGCAATTGTGCTCCGATTCCGATGATTGATACCTCTATCAATAGGCGTTGAAACCTGTAATTGTCATGCCAACGGGTATTTGGATCGCTGGAATATTTCTACACATTTTATAGAAAATTCAATTTTATTGAAAATCACCTGAACTATAGCCCACAAAATCAGAGCTACAAAATCGAAAATCTGCAATTGTGCTCCGATTCCGATGATTGATACCTCTATCAATAGGCGTTGAAACCTGTAATTGTCATGCCAACGGGTATTTGGATCGCTGGAATATTTCTACACATTTTATAGAAAATTCAATTTTATTGAAAATCACCTGAACTATAGCCCACAAAATCAGAGCTACAAAATCGAAAATCTGCAATTGTGCTCCGATTCCGATGATTGATACCTCTATCAATAGGCGTTGAAACCTGTAATTGTCATGCCAACGGGTATTTGGATCGCTGGAATATTTCTACACATTTTATAGAAAATTCAATTTTATTGAAAATCACCTGAACTATAGCCCACAAAATCAGAGCTACAAAATCGAAAATCTGCAATTGTGCTCCGATTCCGATGATTGATACCTCTATCAATAGGCGTTGAAACCTGTAATTGTCATGCCAACGGGTATTTGGATCGCTGGAATATTTCTACACATTTTATAGAAAATTCAATTTTATTGAAAATCACCTGAACTATAGCCCACAAAATCAGAGCTACAAAATCGAAAATCTGCAATTGTGCTCCGATTCCGATGATTGATACCTCTATCAATAGGCGTTGAAACCTGTAATTGTCATGCCAACGGGTATTTGGATCGCTGGAATATTTCTACACATTTTATAGAAAATTCAATTTTATTGAAAATCACCTGAACTATAGCCCACAAAATCAGAGCTACAAAATCGAAAATCTGCAATTGTGCTCCGATTCCGATGATTGATACCTCTATCAATAGGCGTTGAAACCTGTAATTGTCATGCCAACGGGTATTTGGATCGCTGGAATATTTCTACACATTTTATAGAAAATTCAATTTTATTGAAAATCACCTGAACTATAGCCCACAAAATCAGAGCTACAAAATCGAAAATCTGCAATTGTGCTCCGATTCCGATGATTGATACCTCTATCAATAGGCGTTGAAACCTGTAATTGTCATGCCAACGGGTATTTGGATCGCTGGAATATTTCTACACATTTTATAGAAAATTCAATTTTATTGAAAATCACCTGAACTATAGCCCACAAAATCAGAGCTACAAAATCGAAAATCTGCAATTGTGCTCCGATTCCGATGGTTGATACCTCTATCAATAGGCGTTGAAACCTGTAATTGTCATGCCAACGGGTATTTGGATCGCTGGAATATTTCTACACATTTTATAGAAAATTCAATTTTATTGAAAATCACCTGAACTATAGCCCACAAAATCAGAGCTACAAAATCGAAAATCTGCAATTGTGCTCCGATTCCGATGATTGATACCTCTATCAATAGGCGTTGAAACCTGTAATTGTCATGCCAACGGGTATTTGGATCGCTGGAATATTTCTACACATTTTATAGAAAATTCAATTTTATTGAAAATCACCTGAACTATAGCCCACAAAATCAGAGCTACAATGATTGATACCTCTATCAATAGGCGTTGAAACCTGTAATTGTCATGCCAACGGGTATTTGGATCGCTGGAATATTTCTACACATTTTATAGAAAATTCAATTTTATTGAAAATCACCTGAACTATAGCCCACAAAATCAGAGCTACAAAATCGAAAATCTGCAATTGTGCTCCGATTCCGATGATTGATACCTCTATCAATAGGCGTTGAAACCTGTAATTGTCATGCCAACGGGTATTTGGATCGCTGGAATATTTCTACACATTTTATAGAAAATTCAATTTTATTGAAAATCACCTGAACTATAGCCCACAAAATCAGAGCTACAAAATCGAAAATCTGCAATTGTGCTCCGATTCCGATGATTGATACCTCTATCAATAGGCGTTGAAACCTGTAATTGTCATGCCAACGGGTATTTGGATCGCTGGAATATTTCTACACATTTTATAGAAAATTCAATTTTATTGAAAATCACCTGAACTATAGCCCACAAAATCAGAGCTACAAAATCGAAAATCTGCAATTGTGCTCCGATTCCGATGATTGATACCTCTATCAATAGGCGTTAAAACCTGTAATTGTCATGCCAACGGGTATTTGGATCGCTGGAATATTTCTACACATTTTATAGAAAATTCAATTTTATTGAAAATCACCTGAACTATAGCCCACAAAATCAGAGCTACAAAATCGAAAATCTGCAATTGTGCTCCGATTCCGATGATTGATACCTCTATCAATAGGCGTTGAAACCTGTAATTGTCATGCCAACGGGTATTTGGATCGCTGGAATATTTCTACACATTTTATAGAAAATTCAATTTTATTGAAAATCACCTGAACTATAGCCCACAAAATCAGAGCTACAAAATCGAAAATCTGCAATTGTGCTCCGATTCCGATGATTGATACCTCTATCAATAGGCGTTGAAACCTGTAATTGTCATGCCAACGGGTATTTGGATCGCTGGAATATTTCTACACATTTTATAGAAAATTCAATTTTATTGAAAATCACCTGAACTATAGCCCACAAAATCAGAGCTACAAAATCGAAAATCTGCAATTGTGCTCCGATTCCGATGATTGATACCTCTATCAATAGGCGTTAAAACCTGTAATTGTCATGCCAACGGGTATTTGGATCGCTGGAATATTTCTACACATTTTATAGAAAATTCAATTTTATTGAAAATCACCTGAACTATAGCCCACAAAATCAGAGCTACAAAATCGAAAATCTGCAATTGTGCTCCGATTCCGATGATTGATACCTCTATCAATAGGCGTTGAAACCTGTAATTGTCATGCCAACGGGTATTTGGATCGCTGGAATATTTCTACACATTTTATAGAAAATTCAATTTTATTGAAAATCACCTGAACTATAGCCCACAAAATCAGAGCTACAAAATCGAAAATCTGCAATTGTGCTCCGATTCCGATGATTGATACCTCTATCAATAGGCGTTGAAACCTGTAATTGTCATGCCAACGGGTATTTGGATCGCTGGAATATTTCTACACATTTTATAGAAAATTCAATTTTATTGAAAATCACCTGAACTATAGCCCACAAAATCAGAGCTACAAAATCGAAAATCTGCAATTGTGCTCCGATTCCGATGATTGATACCTCTATCAATAGGCGTTGAAACCTGTAATTGTCATGCCAACGGGTATTTGGATCGCTGGAATATTTCTACACATTTTATAGAAAATTCAATTTTATTGAAAATCACCTGAACTATAGCCCACAAAATCAGAGCTACAAAATCGAAAATCTGCAATTGTGCTCCGATTCCGATGATTGATACCTCTATCAATAGGCGTTGAAACCTGTAATTGTCATGCCAACGGGTATTTGGATCGCTGGAATATTTCTACACATTTTATAGAAAATTCAATTTTATTGAAAATCACCTGAACTATAGCCCACAAAATCAGAGCTACAAAATCGAAAATCTGCAATTGTGCTCCGATTCCGATGATTGATACCTCTATCAATAGGCGTTAAAACCTGTAATTGTCATGCCAACGGGTATTTGGATCGCTGGAATATTTCTACACATTTTATAGAAAATTCAATTTTATTGAAAATCACCTGAACTATAGCCCACAAAATCAGAGCTACAAAATCGAAAATCTGCAATTGTGCTCCGATTCCGATGATTGATACCTCTATCAATAGGCGTTGAAACCTGTAATTGTCATGCCAACGGGTATTTGGATCGCTGGAATATTTCTACACATTTTATAGAAAATTCAATTTTATTGAAAATCACCTGAACTATAGCCCACAAAATCAGAGCTACAAAATCGAAAATCTGCAATTGTGCTCCGATTCCGATGATTGATACCTCTATCAATAGGCGTTGAAACCTGTAATTAGCATGCCAACGGGTATTTGGATCGCTGGAATATTTCTACACATTTTATAGAAAATTCAATTTTATTGAAAATCACCTGAACTATATAGCCCACAAAATCAGAGCTACAAAATCGAAAATCTGCAATTGTGCTCCGATTCCGATGATGGATACCTCTATCAATAGGCGTTGAAACCTGTAATTGTCATGCCAACGGGTATTTGGATCGCTGGAATATTTCTACACATTTTATAGAAAATTCAATTTTATTGAAAATCACCTGAACTATAGCCCACAAAATCAGAGCTACAAAATCGAAAATCTGCAATTGTGCTCCGATTCCGATGATTGATACCTCTATCAATAGGTGTTGAAACCTGTAATTGTCATGCCAATGGGTATTTGGATCGCTGGAATATTTCTACACATTTTATAGAAAATTCAATTTTATTGAAAATCACCTGAACTATAGCCCACAAAATCAGAGCTACAAAATCGAAAATCTGCAATTGTGCTCCGATTCCGATGATTGATACCTCTATCAATAGGCGTTAAAACCTGTAATTGTCATGCCAACGGGTATTTGGATCGCTGGAATATTTCTACACATTTTATAGAAAATTCAATTTTATTGAAAATCACCTGAACTATAGCCCACAAAATCAGAGCTACAAAATCGAAAATCTGCAATTGTGCTCCGATTCCGATGATTGATACCTCTATCAATAGGCGTTGAAACCTGTAATTGTCATGCCAACGGGTATTTGGATCGCTGGAATATTTCTACACATTTTATAGAAAATTCAATTTTATTGAAAATCACCTGAACTATAGCCCACAAAATCAGAGCTACAAAATCGAAAATCTGCAATTGTGCTCCGATTCCGATGATTGATACCTCTATCAATAGGCGTTAAAACCTGTAATTGTCATGCCAACGGGTATTTGGATCGCTGGAATATTTCTACACATTTTATAGAAAATTCAATTTTATTGAAAATCACCTGAACTATAGCCCACAAAATCAGAGCTACAAAATCGAAAATCTGCAATTGTGCTCCGATTCCGATGATTGATACCTCTATCAATAGGCGTTGAAACCTGTAATTGTCATGCCAACGGGTATTTGGATCGCTGGAATATTTCTACACATTTTATAGAAAATTCAATTTTATTGAAAATCACCTGAACTATAGCCCACAAAATCAGAGCTACAAAATCGAAAATCTGCAATTGTGCTCCGATTCCGATGATTGATACCTCTATCAATAGGCGTTAAAACCTGTAATTGTCATGCCAACGGGTATTTGGATCGCTGGAATATTTCTACACATTTTATAGAAAATTCAATTTTATTGAAAATCACCTGAACTATAGCCCACAAAATCAGAGCTACAAAATCGAAAATCTGCAATTGTGCTCCGATTCCGATGATTGATACCTCTATCAATAGGCGTTGAAACCTGTAATTGTCATGCCAACGGGTATTTGGATCGCTGGAATATTTCTACACATTTTATAGAAAATTCAATTTTATTGAAAATCACCTGAACTATAGCCCACAAAATCAGAGCTACAAAATCGAAAATCTGCAATTGTGCTCCGATTCCGATGATTGATACCTCTATCAATAGGCGTTGAAACCTGTAATTGTCATGCCAACGGGTATTTGGATCGCTGGAATATTTCTACACATTTTATAGAAAATTCAATTTTATTGAAAATCACCTGAACTATAGCCCACAAAATCAGAGCTACAAAATCGAAAATCTGCAATTGTGCTCCGATTCCGATGATTGATACCTCTATCAATAGGCGTTAAAACCTGTAATTGTCATGCCAACGGGTATTTGGATCGCTGGAATATTTCTACACATTTTATAGAAAATTCAATTTTATTGAAAATCACCTGAACTATAGCCCACAAAATCAGAGCTACAAAATCGAAAATCTGCAATTGTGCTCCGATTCCGATGATTGATACCTCTATCAATAGGCGTTGAAACCTGTAATTGTCATGCCAACGGGTATTTGGATCGCTGGAATATTTCTACACATTTTATAGAAAATTCAATTTTATTGAAAATCACCTGAACTATAGCCCACAAAATCAGAGCTACAAAATCGAAAATCTGCAATTGTGCTCCGATTCCGATGATTGATACCTCTATCAATAGGCGTTGAAACCTGTAATTGTCATGCCAACGGGTATTTGGATCGCTGGAATATTTCTACACATTTTATAGAAAATTCAATTTTATTGAAAATCACCTGAACTATATAGCCCACAAAATCAGAGCTACAAAATCGAAAATCTGCAATTGTGCTCCGATTCCGATGATGGATACCTCTATCAATAGGCGTTGAAACCTGTAATTGTCATGCCAACGGGTATTTGGATCGCTGGAATATTTCTACACATTTTATAGAAAATTCAATTTTATTGAAAATCACCTGAACTATAGCCCACAAAATCAGAGCTACAAAATCGAAAATCTGCAATTGTGCTCCGATTCCGATGATTGATACCTCTATCAATAGGCGTTGAAACCTGTAATTGTCATGCCAATGGGTATTTGGATCGCTGGAATATTTCTACACATTTTATAGAAAATTCAATTTTATTGAAAATCACCTGAACTATAGCCCACAAAATCAGAGCTACAAAATCGAAAATCTGCAATTGTGCTCCGATTCCGATGATTGATACCTCTATCAATAGGCGTTAAAACCTGTAATTGTCATGCCAACGGGTATTTGGATCGCTGGAATATTTCTACACATTTTATAGAAAATTCAATTTTATTGAAAATCACCTGAACTATAGCCCACAAAATCAGAGCTACAAAATCGAAAATCTGCAATTGTGCTCCGATTCCGATGATTGATACCTCTATCAATAGGCGTTGAAACCTGTAATTGTCATGCCAACGGGTATTTGGATCGCTGGAATATTTCTACACATTTTATAGAAAATTCAATTTTATTGAAAATCACCTGAACTATAGCCCACAAAATCAGAGCTACAAAATCGAAAATCTGCAATTGTGCTCCGATTCCGATGATTGATACCTCTATCAATAGGCGTTGAAACCTGTAATTGTCATGCCAACGGGTATTTGGATCGCTGGAATATTTCTACACATTTTATAGAAAATTCAATTTTATTGAAAATCACCTGAACTATAGCCCACAAAATCAGAGCTACAAAATCGAAAATCTGCAATTGTGCTCCGATTCCGATGATTGATACCTCTATCAATAGGCGTTAAAACCTGTAATTGTCATGCCAACGGGTATTTGGATCGCTGGAATATTTCTACACATTTTATAGAAAATTCAATTTTATTGAAAATCACCTGAACTATAGCCCACAAAATCAGAGCTACAAAATCGAAAATCTGCAATTGTGCTCCGATTCCGATGATTGATACCTCTATCAATAGGCGTTGAAACCTGTAATTGTCATGCCAACGGGTATTTGGATCGCTGGAATATTTCTACACATTTTATAGAAAATTCAATTTTATTGAAAATCACCTGAACTATAGCCCACAAAATCAGAGCTACAAAATCGAAAATCTGCAATTGTGCTCCGATTCCGATGATTGATACCTCTATCAATAGGCGTTGAAACCTGTAATTAGCATGCCAACGGGTATTTGGATCGCTGGAATATTTCTACACATTTTATAGAAAATTCAATTTTATTGAAAATCACCTGAACTATAGCCCACAAAATCAGAGCTACAAAATCGAAAATCTGCAATTGTGCTCCGATTCCGATGATTGATACCTCTATCAATAGGCGTTGAAACCTGTAATTGTCATGCCAACGGGTATTTGGATCGCTGGAATATTTCTACACATTTTATAGAAAATTCAATTTTATTGAAAATCACCTGAACTATAGCCCACAAAATCAGAGCTACAAAATCGAAAATCTGCAATTGTGCTCCGATTCCGATGATTGATACCTCTATCAATAGGTGTTGAAACCTGTAATTGTCATGCCAATGGGTATTTGGATCGCTGGAATATTTCTACACATTTTATAGAAAATTCAATTTTATTGAAAATCACCTGAACTATAGCCCACAAAATCAGAGCTACAAAATCGAAAATCTGCAATTGTGCTCCGATTCCGATGATTGATACCTCTATCAATAGGCGTTAAAACCTGTAATTGTCATGCCAACGGGTATTTGGATCGCTGGAATATTTCTACACATTTTATAGAAAATTCAATTTTATTGAAAATCACCTGAACTATAGCCCACAAAATCAGAGCTACAAAATCGAAAATCTGCAATTGTGCTCCGATTCCGATGATTGATACCTCTATCAATAGGCGTTGAAACCTGTAATTGTCATGCCAACGGGTATTTGGATCGCTGGAATATTTCTACACATTTTATAGAAAATTCAATTTTATTGAAAATCACCTGAACTATAGCCCACAAAATCAGAGCTACAAAATCGAAAATCTGCAATTGTGCTCCGATTCCGATAATTGATACCTCTATCAATAGGCGTTGAAACCTGTAATTGTCATGCCAACGGGTATTTGGATCGCTGGAATATTTCTACACATTTTATAGAAAATTCAATTTTATTGAAAATCACCTGAACTATAGCCCACAAAATCAGAGCTACAAAATCGAAAATCTGCAATTGTGCTCCGATTCCGATGATTGATACCTCTATCAATAGGCGTTGAAACCTGTAATTGTCATGCCAACGGGTATTTGGATCGCTGGAATATTTCTACACATTTTATAGAAAATTCAATTTTATTGAAAATCACCTGAACTATAGCCCACAAAATCAGAGCTACAATGATTGATACCTCTATCAATAGGCGTTGAAACCTGTAATTGTCATGCCAACGGGTATTTGGATCGCTGGAATATTTCTACACATTTTATAGAAAATTCAATTTTATTGAAAATCACCTGAACTATAGCCCACAAAATCAGAGCTACAAAATCGAAAATCTGCAATTGTGCTCCGATTCCGATGATTGATACCTCTATCAATAGGCGTTGAAACCTGTAATTGTCATGCCAACGGGTATTTGGATCGCTGGAATATTTCTACACATTTTATAGAAAATTCAATTTTATTGAAAATCACCTGAACTATAGCCCACAAAATCAGAGCTACAAAATCGAAAATCTGCAATTGTGCTCCGATTCCGATGATTGATACCTCTATCAATAGGCGTTGAAACCTGTAATTGTCATGCCAACGGGTATTTGGATCGCTGGAATATTTCTACACATTTTATAGAAAATTCAATTTTATTGAAAATCACCTGAACTATAGCCCACAAAATCAGAGCTACAAAATCGAAAATCTGCAATTGTGCTCCGATTCCGATGATTGATACCTCTATCAATAGGCGTTAAAACCTGTAATTGTCATGCCAACGGGTATTTGGATCGCTGGAATATTTCTACACATTTTATAGAAAATTCAATTTTATTGAAAATCACCTGAACTATAGCCCACAAAATCAGAGCTACAAAATCGAAAATCTGCAATTGTGCTCCGATTCCGATGATTGATACCTCTATCAATAGGCGTTGAAACCTGTAATTGTCATGCCAACGGGTATTTGGATCGCTGGAATATTTCTACACATTTTATAGAAAATTCAATTTTATTGAAAATCACCTGAACTATAGCCCACAAAATCAGAGCTACAAAATCGAAAATCTGCAATTGTGCTCCGATTCCGATGATTGATACCTCTATCAATAGGCGTTGAAACCTGTAATTAGCATGCCAACGGGTATTTGGATCGCTGGAATATTTCTACACATTTTATAGAAAATTCAATTTTATTGAAAATCACCTGAACTATAGCCCACAAAATCAGAGCTACAAAATCGAAAATCTGCAATTGTGCTCCGATTCCGATGATTGATACCTCTATCAATAGGCGTTAAAACCTGTAATTGTCATGCCAACGGGTATTTGGATCGCTGGAATATTTCTACACATTTTATAGAAAATTCAATTTTATTGAAAATCACCTGAACTATAGCCCACAAAATCAGAGCTACAAAATCGAAAATCTGCAATTGTGCTCCGATTCCGATGATTGATACCTCTATCAATAGGCGTTGAAACCTGTAATTGTCATGCCAACGGGTATTTGGATCGCTGGAATATTTCTACACATTTTATAGAAAATTCAATTTTATTGAAAATCACCTGAACTATAGCCCACAAAATCAGAGCTACAAAATCGAAAATCTGCAATTGTGCTCCGATTCCGATGATTGATACCTCTATCAATAGGCGTTAAAACCTGTAATTGTCATGCCAACGGGTATTTGGATCGCTGGAATATTTCTACACATTTTATAGAAAATTCAATTTTATTGAAAATCACCTGAACTATAGCCCACAAAATCAGAGCTACAAAATCGAAAATCTGCAATTGTGCTCCGATTCCGATGATTGATACCTCTATCAATAGGCGTTGAAACCTGTAATTGTCATGCCAACGGGTATTTGGATCGCTGGAATATTTCTACACATTTTATAGAAAATTCAATTTTATTGAAAATCACCTGAACTATAGCCCACAAAATCAGAGCTACAAAATCGAAAATCTGCAATTGTGCTCCGATTCCGATGATTGATACCTCTATCAATAGGCGTTGAAACCTGTAATTGTCATGCCAACGGGTATTTGGATCGCTGGAATATTTCTACACATTTTATAGAAAATTCAATTTTATTGAAAATCACCTGAACTATAGCCCACAAAATCAGAGCTACAAAATCGAAAATCTGCAATTGTGCTCCGATTCCGATGATTGATACCTCTATCAATAGGCGTTAAAACCTGTAATTGTCATGCCAACGGGTATTTGGATCGCTGGAATATTTCTACACATTTTATAGAAAATTCAATTTTATTGAAAATCACCTGAACTATAGCCCACAAAATCAGAGCTACAAAATCGAAAATCTGCAATTGTGCTCCGATTCCGATGATTGATACCTCTATCAATAGGTGTTGAAACCTGTAATTGTCATGCCAACGGGTATTTGGATCGCTGGAATATTTCTACACATTTTATAGAAAATTCAATTTTATTGAAAATCACCTGAACTATAGCCCACAAAATCAGAGCTACAAAATCGAAAATCTGCAATTGTGCTCCGATTCCGATGATTGATACCTCTATCAATAGGCGTTGAAACCTGTAATTAGCATGCCAACGGGTATTTGGATCGCTGGAATATTTCTACACATTTTATAGAAAATTCAATTTTATTGAAAATCACCTGAACTATATAGCCCACAAAATCAGAGCTACAAAATCGAAAATCTGCAATTGTGCTCCGATTCCGATGATGGATACCTCTATCAATAGGCGTTGAAACCTGTAATTGTCATGCCAACGGGTATTTGGATCGCTGGAATATTTCTACACATTTTATAGAAAATTCAATTTTATTGAAAATCACCTGAACTATAGCCCACAAAATCAGAGCTACAAAATCGAAAATCTGC